>CP092864.1:68112164-68134612 GCA_030710605.1 Cordylochernes scorpioides
TTTATACATGTGTAATAATTGAATAACCTTCCACAATCTGGTTCATCATTGTTGGATCTTACATGTGTAACAATTAAACAACCTCCTACAGTCTGGTTCACCATTGTTGGATCTATACATGTGTAACAATTAGACAACCTCCCACAGTCTGATTCACCATTGTTGGATCTTCAAATTCATAACAATTCAAATTCATAAAAAATTGAACACAAAATTAACGACCTCTCTCTTTCACACAAGTTTTTTTCAAATTTAAATCTTCTTTGGTTGAGTTTTGCTCTATTGTGGAGAAGATTTATAATCTTTTAAAGCTTTAGAAATGTTAAGGCACAATATGGATTATAGATTATAAACACAAGGTAATAAGACCAAATCCAAATAAATAAATAGTGTGTGACGTTTCGGTAACAGCGTTGTTACCATCTTCAGACTTCACTTCAAAACTTATCATTAAAAAATATATTTCAAAAATATTATGTTAAAATGAAAACTTTTTTTTATACACACACATATACTAATTTTTACAACCATTTAGCAGAACATGTAAAAATATTAGGAGGACTTAGCTAATTGGTGGTGGAACCTTAGTGATTTTCCTAGTTTTCATTTTTGGTTCAGTGATTGTACAACTTTGTCTTATAGGTATTTCTCATTTTGAAAATAAACAAACAGGCTAATATTTTAAGGCCTCTAGATAGTGTGCTGTTGCAATAAATACATTCTAAACACAATGGGGGGGGTTAACCAGACCAAATACATACAAATAAATAAATAGTGAATGACCTTTCGGTAATAGTGTTACAAGAGCACAGAAGTACTTTTATTTGAGGATGGTAACAACACTGTTACCGAAAGGTCGCACACTATTTATTTATTTAGATTTAGTCTTATTACCTTGTGTTTATAATCTATAATCCAAATTGTGCTTTATCAATAAATACATTATAAATGAAATAACTTCCTAAAGTCAATACAGTGGGAAGGTTTATCACTGAGGAGTCATGTAAGATTTATCTGAAGAAATTGCCAATAAAATGAAGAATCAGCATTGAGATATTATGTATTGTGTATGTGCTCATATTTAAATTGATACATTATTATTGTATAACACAAATTATTACAGCGGAATTAGAACTCTGTCATTTCCAGTCCTGAGCCAAGATGGAAAAAAAAAAAGAGGAATGGGAGCAGTAATAAGCTTGATAAAAACTTGGTCATATCACTCTTTATTCTGATCTAGGAAGGAATATAGGATGCACAGTGTGTGCACTTCAAGTTAGAAGCAGCTGAATTTGGTGTCTGTTCCTCATGTCAGAATCAGCCATTCAATATTGGAGCTAAGTTGGTAAACTACTGAGGAGTGTTCCCAGTCTTGAAACATCTTAACTTTTCCCAATCCTGATGGTTGTCAAATCTACTTCCTATATTACATGATCCACTAATGAGCTGTTGAAACCTAAGATCTCAGATTTGACACCTTTATATTATTGAGAGGAGATAAGAAGACTGCTTACTAATTATACAAAAATTGTCCTAATTAGCAGGAATACCAATTATTGAGGTTTATTTTTCAACATAGGTTAACAGAGATTTTAAAGAAAAGGTGGGAATAGGATTAGTCATTGATTTGTTATCAAAAAATTTGAAACTATTTTAAACGTGTAGAATTCTTTTTGAAATTAAGCAATTTTCTACTGCCCTTACTGCAATGGAAAAATTAATTAAAGGGAGGGCCAGGCGCGCTAGAGCATCATATTATAAATTAGTCATCAAGTCCTATAATAAAACATTATTGTATTGGAGAGTTGGCTGTATTTTTACATGACTCGTCACAGAATGTACTGTACCTGACTGTCAAATATGTCAACTACACATGACACAGAGTTGTTAGACCCCCAATAGCTTTATTTAGTTTGGTTTACTTGTAAATAAAATAATGGACAAAACTCAAGAAAGTTGTAACTTTTAGCATGCATATTGAGATTGAAACAATAACTCTGAAAGATATTTGATACACAATGCCTTTATTGAAGACACAAGATAAACCAAGTGTGAACAAAATTGCCTCTGCCTCCTTCAAAAAAATAAATGACCAGTGACATCAAAGACTTTCCACTTCTTTAAATTATGTCCAAGAGTGTATATCACACAAAGAACCAATACACCTTTTTTTACCGCTACCATGAGCAAAATAAGACTATTTTTCAAAATTTCTTCCCTAATATGACCAAATCCAATTTATTTATTTAGATTTGGTCTTATTACCTTGTGTTTCCAATCTATAATCCAAATTGTGCCTTATCATTATTTCTTCCCTATTGTGCACACGAAATGTCTGTGCAGTTTGTAAATTCAGCCAATCCTTGATTTTGCCCATCTATGTAACATTAATTGCCATGGCTGGTATTTGTTGTCATTTCTTCATTTCACATTAAGCAAAACTTCGCCTTTGCCGGTCCCAGGCCCGGATGAAAAAGGAGGAGGGGGAGCAGTAACAAGCTCACTAAAAAACCTGGGTTCAGCTGGCCCGGCTGATAGTACCCTGTTAGGGCTCCTAATCCAGGGATACAGGATGAGCAGCGTTTGTACTTCATGTTAGGAGCGGCTGCACATGGCGTCTGTTCCTCATGTCAGAGGCGGCCATTTCTTTTGGAGCTAAGTCGGGCCTGCCACTGAGTAGTGCTCCCAGTCTTAATGACAAAGGCAGACGCATTCTACTTCACACAGTCATGATGGTTGTCAAACAAGCTTGATACCCTAATATGATTGAGTGGAGATAAGAAAGAAGAAGAAGACATTAAGCAAATATGCTTTCAACAATTGTTCTGATAAGTTGACATTCCTATATACAGTCGAACTTGGATAATTCGAACCCCAAGGGACCATAAAAAAATTCGAATTATCCAAAAATTCGAATTAAAAAACGGAAATTCTATTTATAGGAAATTCTAGGGACCAAGATAAATATTCGAATTAAAGAGGTTTTTGAATTAAAGAAGTTCGAATTATCCAAGTTCTACTGTATTGTAAAACCTGGGTATTAGTAACTAGGATATTTTCAGCATTCCTCTATAAAACCACATATTTTGTAAAAAAAATCTAATAAAAAATTGATCAAATCAAAAGTAAACTCAGACAAAAGTATGGAATAGATTCGTTATTCTAGTCACATAATGGAAAAACAATATTGTTACTAATCTTATATAAGTCATTAATCATAAATTATCTATTTGTATTTGGTCTTGTTAGTAATATCTTTAACCCAAGAAATTGATATCTAAATATGTAAAATAAACATTCTTCCCTGATTTACAATATAATAAAATAAATAAAGCTACCAGGGCTAAGTTTCTTGTTTGAACTTTTTATTTTCATGCTTTCATACCTGCTAATCCTTCAACAGGAGTAACACATTAACAAATTAATGATAAATAATTTGAATGAAAATAGTATTTATCATTAATTTGTTAATGTGATACTTCTGTTGAAGGACTGACAAGTCTGAAAGCATGAAATAGAAAGTTTGCACAAGAAACTTAGCCCTGGTAGCTTTATTTATTTTATCAAAATATTGCTTGAAAAGATAATACATGGGTGAAGAAAAGCCAGAACTATTGGAGAAAAAAAAAAGATCAAATTTGTGAAATAAACTCTGAGAGAAAACTGACAAAAACTATAACAAGACTTAGAACAAAACACTATAAAGGAATAACAATACATCCAGATGGCACAAGAACCTATAGGACATGCAACAACTGTCCTGGTGTGGAACTCTACTCACATATTCTCATGCCTAGCAATGGCCGCAGCCTTGCAGAAAATTGACTTAGACCCAGAGCAGCAGCTTTACACACCCAAGATAGTGGACATTGCTGCTGCTGTGATAGAGATGCATGGAGACATCTGAGGCTCTTCATTGGACACGACAACAACAACATTGTTTGAAAAAAAAAAACCTCAAAACTTGTCTCAAAGAAATAACAGAGAAATATCTCTGGTCTAACAACTAGCTCTTTCTAAGTTAGACTTATCTGGAAAGTCCAAAATTGGCCTTAGAGCAATTCCTACTGTTGCCATTGATGAGTTTCTCAAATATTTCCTGTGTTGCAGAGTACAGTGGTTTAATTGAAACAAAACACTAGGGGAAAATACTTCCTATTTCCTACTTAAATAAACCTCTTATGTTAATATACACACAGAATTTGGATTATAGATAAAAAGTCACAGTGTGACAATTAATAACCTTTATTGTCCACTCATCTAAAAATACAACTTTGAACACAGTCTGTATTTGGTTCTAGGGGGATCCTATACAGTATCTGCCACATCATGTTGTCTTACTCTAGGTTGAAATGCAGTTCTGTGATGGCCAACTTCCATATAGGAGATTGTATATGTGATGATAAACTTATATATAGTCGAGCCTCACCAAAACATTTATGTCCAAGATATAAGTTGTTAGAACCATGTTGTTATAACTACATAAAATTTGGAAAATAGATACTTCAGCCAGTTAGAGTTTTTTTTTTTTATCAACGTTTCGACAAAAATCTTTTGTCTTCCTCAGGAGAAGTAAATAAAAATAAAGCATTTGGCAAGGCGTTAACAATTTTTAACGCCTTGCCAAATGCTTTATTTTTATTTACTTCTCCTGAGGAAGACAAAAGATTTTTGTTGAAACGTTGAGAAAAATAAAAAAACTCTAACAGGCCGAAGTATCTATTTTTCATAGAAATATGAATGCTGGCCAGGCAACCTCTATCTTCAGGATAAAATTGGGAGTTACATAGATGTGAATCTCCTGGATATTAATTAAAATGATGCAACGAATTTCTGGAGATGAGTTTCTTTTCATTTTTGTACTCCTGTAGAAGGGCAGAGATGCCTGAAAACTTGAGAATTCAATAATAAAATTAAAAGAAACTCATCTCCACAAACCTGTTGCATTATTCTAATTGAGAATCAAGACTTAGGAAATGTTATAACCATGATAGGGCACAATTTGGATTATTCTATATACAGTTATCAGCGTCATACGTTCTGTCACCGTTTGCTTTTGGTGGCGTGATCGTACCGAGCCAATAGGAGAGCGCCATTCAGGTGTCACCGTTTGCTGCGCCACCACGTGGCGCGACGGTGACCTTGAGTGACGTAATGACAGGGTAGGAACAAGAAATCACTTGCTTTCATTATCATATCATTTTATGTATATATATCAGATTTAAAATATATTCATACAAAAAATCTAAATAATACAATTTTCAAATATCGTTGTGAAAATTTACATTTTTATTTTTGTATTTTAAAAACACACAAAGATTGAAGCGGGACATTTCAAAAGAGTGCCATCCACGACGCCAATTTATAATTGTAAAGAATAGTATTTTAATAAAACATTTAATCAGGTAAAACCCGGGCGTTGCCCGGGTCATTCGGCTAGTAGATTATAAACACAAGGTAATAAGACCAAATCCAAATAAATAAATAAATAGTGTGTAACGTTTTGGTAATCAATGTCATTCAGTACTTTTGTCTGAAAATGATAACAACGCTGTTACTGAAACGTCACACACTATTTATTTTTTTTGGATTTGGTCTTATTACCTTGTGATGTTATAACCAAGTTGCTGTTAAAAAAAAAGAGACTGCTATAATGAGGTTTTGACTATCTAACATTTCTGTAAAAAAACATTATCACCATCAGAATACTTGATAAAAAAATGTTAAAACCAGAAGATGAAATATTTTTTAGGGGATATGTGTTACCAGGTATGTGATTACTGTTGTGTTTGACAAGAAAAAAAAAACACAAACAAGATTTCTGAGTAAATCATTAATGAAATTTAATAACAGCCCTTAAGTGGTAAAAGCTCTATGTACAAAATATAGTTCAGGTAGATAGAGAGAGAGGGTGTTCTGTCTGTCTGACTAAATGCTGGTTTGTCAAAAATGACGAGATTCGTTGAGCACAGAAATAGTAGAGAGACAAAATAAAGGGAGAGAGATAAGGGAGTTACTTCACTTCTGGTGAAGGAGGAAAATTGCGATAGAGGAGTATATAAATAAACAAACAAAAATATATATAAATAAATCACTCCAAAATATATATATGAATATAAAATAAAACAAATCAATAAACTATGGAAGACCCAAAAAAAAAAAAAAAAACAACTTTCAAAATATAATTTTTTCATATTTACCTCTATATATATATATATAAAAAAATAAACTGCATTGACAAGATGATCCACATAAAATATATTCAAGTATATTAGAAATTCTATGGAGATTCTGTCAGTAGATGTTGGGATTGTCGCCGTTCATGTCCCCATCGTGGTTGTTGACATGGTCCACCGTAGATTCATGCGGCATCAGCATAGGTGGGGCACGGAACATGTAGCCAAAAGGGTAATAGATGAGGTTGATGAAGCTTGAGCTGTAGAGGTCTGCGAATCTATAAATCTGATTGGCAAAGAAGGTCTGCCGAGATCCGCAGCGGAAGAGACTGCCAAGGCTACCGTAGGCCATGTCAAGCTCATGCGAAGCCTTCCTGATTTCTAGGTGAAGTTCAGAGATGTCGGGGTTGGTCTTGCAGCTGCTGTCAAGATCCTTGTAGGTCTCGCTGAGCTGATCATCTAGCTGCTGCATGCGGTCAAAGAGCTCCCGCTTGCTGGTCCACACATGGAGCTCTCGCTGCAGCTCTGGCACAATGAGGAATGTTCGCCAGCCTTGATCTTCTTGGACTTGAGGATATCCCCATAGATATGGTCTCCGATATAGAGAACGTCTCTTCCCTTGGCTCCGATCATGTCTGTAAAGACATCACAACTGCCTCCAGAGTATACATGGCCTTGCTGTAATGGCCCCATATGACTGCCAATAGAAATGGTGGCCTTTCTCTGAATCCACCTTACGGAGAATTGTACCTTCACTGAAGAACAATGGCTTCTTAGCATCTACCAGAATGTAATCAAAGTAGCTCTTCCAATTCCTATCTTCATATCCAGGTATATTGAAAAGATAGTTCATTATTTCCTCTGTGTAATTGAAATCACTATTGGTGAGCAAAAAAGTTTTCTTCCCATGTTCCTTAAATCTATTGAATAGCATTGGCATGCGAGAATCTTTTGCAACATACTTTTCCAAGTTGGCTACAGTGATTTCTTTCAGTTCTCCATTGGTGTGCATCCAATCTACTGAATCTCTGATATCTTGAAACATTGACTTGTAGGACATGAAAAGTGAGCCACTTCTGACACCTGTGGGGGAAATTGTATATTCAGATGATTTGGAGAAAATATCTATAACACAGGCTAGAAGATATGCTTCAGGCATATTGAATGGCGTATTCAAAACAAATATTCTGGATTCATCAAGATGAATAAATTTGTTTGGATAGAGATTGTAAATTTCTGATGTCTTTAAAAAATTAAATCCGTGAACACATACTAATATATTGCCATAAGGATCAACTTTTATTAAATTCCCATGCCTTGTATCAAACCAAAGGCCCCGTACTGGAAAACTTGGATCATATTCAAATTCCAATAATTCCTTTGGATAACCTATTGAAACGAGCTTTTTAACAAGCACTTTAAATTGCATTGTCTCAAATTCGGGACTTTTATATTGAGCTAGGGTGTAGTCCATATCGAAACCGAAAAAATTTAATTTTCTCAAGATGTAGGCTTCTATTTACGAAAACCCTATGATGCGTAGGTCGATGAGTCTTCTTAACATGACAATTATTATCAACAATTATTTCACTCATCCTGAAAATTTTATATTTATACCTAAATAACTTAGAAAAATGCAAACAATTCAAAAGAAGGTCGCAAAGAACGAACACATACCTCCAAAGAAAAATTCTGTTTGACACAACAACAGTGATAAACAATTTTTTTTCAGATCACGCCACCTAGCGTTTTTGTTTATCTTAAATTGGAAATCACAGATAATAATTTATAAACAATGAAAATTTATTTAGTTATATACATTATATATTATAGTTTACAATGTATATACTTAAATGTTTTAACCTTATTTACCGCTCAATCATTTTATATATTTAATTATTTTATATATTTTTATACACACTATCTCTCTCTTTTGCACTTGACAATTACAATTTTAGAAGGAAAAAAATAGGGGAATGAACACAAACAAATATATAACTTATTTATAAATATAATAATTCATTAAAATGATAGATTCGCCGCCAGGAGGCCAAACTGCAAGCAGCACGTGCGTTCGCTCCCGGTAAATACACTTTTAATAATCTTATTTAATATTTAATGAACCTAATTTTAAAGATATAATTAACTTAGTAATACTATACCCCAAATATAATCTTAGCAATTACTGTTAAATCTTACTTTTTTCTAAAATCAGACACCAAGAAATAAAAGATGAAATTTACATGCATAGTACTTGCATTGTTGTTTATTGTTAGTATTAAAAAGCCTGAATTTCTCGTTGAGAAGTACGAGGAATTTAAAAAACTATCTTATAATTACAAAATGTACCCACCCTGTCACCTTACGTTAACTCAAAAGTATTCTGCTGCTTACTTGATAAGAGTGATTGCCATACTACTAATCATTGGTGGCGTGGAACTTAACCCCGGGCCCCCTACAAAAAAGCAAACAACTCTGTCCACTGTACGAACTCCTGAGACAAAGGAAGTTATGGAAGATGATCTTAAATCTATTGTTATACAGAGCTAAGGACTTTAGGAGCAAGACTAGAATCTAGATTACATAACATTGAACAAAAGTTTGATGAATGGGATCAGAGATTGACCGTTATTGAAACTTCCCAGAAAACATGCTTGGAATTAGCCACAAAAAACGATTTAAGAATAAAAACTCTAGAGGATCATGGTGACATGCTGGACAGGAAAACAAGGGAAAAAAACCTTATATTTTACGGTATTAAAGGGCCCGAAGCCGAAAACTCAGATGAAACCTTATGCAAATTGGTTACGGCGATAAATGAAAAGATGCAAATACAAATTGAATCGGAAATAATGCGTTGTCATCGGCTTTCAAAGAAAGCTAACGCGCCAATTTTGGTTGAAATTCCGAAACAAACCACAAGAATTGCACTACTTAGGAATTCTTACAAACTCAGAGGTGATAAAATTTTTGTAAATAAAGATTACACTCTGAAGACCCGAGAACAACGCCGCTTACTGATTACTAAGAAGAAAGAACTATCCGAAAAAGGAATACATTCAAAATTAAGAGACAATAAGCTTTTTGCAAATGGACAAAAATACGAAGTCGTGGATGGTAGAGTGGTCGGTGAAAAGGGCTCTACATCATAGCAGTTGACGCAGCCCCGAAATGATGTTGACAACTCAGAAACTTTACAGAATAAATTACAAAATAAAATACATATAAATAAAGATTCACAAAAAAGTTTTAAGACTATTAGCATTAAAAATCCAAAAGTTACGGTAGACACAATAATATGCTGGAATATAAATGGACTTTTTAGGTTGCTCTCTGTTTTTTCCACTTCTCGAGTACATTAAAAATTACGAGATTTTCGCTATACTTGAAACATGGTGTTCAAACCTCACAAATATAACATTAAAGAATTTCCAAATTTTTGAACAGCCGGCAACTAAGACCACAGGAAGGGGAAGGGGATCAGGAGGAATAATTGTGGGCGTCAAAAAAGGGGGGAATTACAGGTTGCACAGTACAGAAAAGGATAACATCTGGATATCGATTTTTTTATCACAAAACATAGGAACCGACAAACCCACCACCTGCTTGTTATTTGTATATCTCCCTCCAAACGAACTGTACCAGAACAACTTAGTTAGATTAACTAAATATATGGAAAAACAGATAACTGACGGGAAAGAGCTAATTCTGATTGGGGATTTAAATATTAGAACTGGAGGGCTCGGGGGACTGTATAATCCAACAAATCTTCAACTCTCTTTAGTTTCCGAAAGAAAAGCAAGAGATCTAATGATTTCACCACTGGCTGAAGGACTCCTTGAGTTTCTCGAGGATAATTCGCTGACAATAATCAATGGACGATCAACAGGAGACAGAGAGGGTGACTTTACATATGTTTCGGAGAGAGGCTCATCAACTATTGATTACTGCATAGTTTCCCAAGGAATACTGGAAAAAATATCAGACTTCAGGATAGAAACCCAGATGTACTCAGATCACCTTCCTCTTATCCTGAAGTTAACAGTCCAAAACACCTATGAAAACAAATCTAAGGGAGAAGAATATGGTGTTACGAGATACAGATGGACAGCTGGGGGAATTAAGACATTTAAACAGGAATTAAAGGAATTGCAAGTAGTAAAAATATCAAATCTCGATAGCTCCGTAAATACTTTCACTCAAAGAATTACCGAGGCAATGTCAACATCTGGAATAATGTACTCAACTAAGGGTGCCACCGGAAAATCTAAGCCATGGTTTGACAAAAACTGTTACGATATGAAAAAGCTAACAAAAGAAAGTCTGAAGGAATTCCGTAGAACAACAGGAAGGAAGACCTTGAAAGCTATGCTCTACATAGAAAGAAATATCTCGGTTTATTAGATGATAAAAGAAGGAAATATATTCAGGAAAAACAAGAAATATTGAGAAATATTAAAGATTCAAAGTCCTTTTGGAAGACCATTGCACTATTTAAAGGAGCAACAAAAATTCAAGGAGAAATTACTGTACAGGAATGGCACGAATTTTATTGCGAATTAATGAGTATTGAGGAAAAAGAGAAGATCTGTAATATAGAAGTGAGGATCTCGCCGAGCGACCCAATACTTGATCCAGAGATAACTTCTGAAGAGATAGGCAGGGCAATCAGAGATTTGAAAAATAACAAGGCAAGTGGACCTGATGACATCCCCAATGAAATAATAAAAGTACTCCCAGACTCATACATGGGTTTATTAGAACAATTTTACAATAGAGCTCTGATAATGGGACACTATCCTACAATATGGACTAAATCGATCATACATCCAATCTTTAAAAGCGGTGACAAAGACAACCCTTCAAATTATCGTGGTATAGCACTGATAAGTAATTTTTCGAAACTTTTTACAACAATACTAAGATCAAGACTGAATGAATGGGTAGAAAGAAGAAACGTCATTCCAGAAAATCAGGCGGGTTTCCGAAGGGGCCGATCGTGTGTGGACCTGATATTCACGTTGACCTCTCTAATACAACTTTCACTGAGGAAAAAGAGAGGAAAATTATATGTATTTTTTGTTGATTTGAGAAAAGCATTTGACACAGTTCCTCACTCATTACTCTGGAAGAAATTAACCAATCTGGGCGTGAGCTATCAATTTATACATGCAATTAGAAATTATTACGAACAGGCGACTGTGGCAGTCAGATGGAGGGGTTCAATTACAGAAAATATTAAGATACATTCGGGCGTTTTACAAGGAGAGCCACTATCGCCATTACTTTTTATATTATTTATGACGGACCTGATTAAAATGTATGGCAACTCAGATCTGACGAGTGTATACCTGCCGGAATTTGGTGATGTTCACCTGCTGATGTATGCAGATGATATTGCTATTATAGGGGAGTCGAGGGTAAACCTCCAAAAAAAGATTAATTTATTGAAGGAATATCTTGGTGTGAACGAAATGACACTGAACGAGTCCAAATCGAAGGTTATGGTATTTCGCAATGGTGGTAAACCCTCAAGAGAAGATAGATGGTACTGGAATGGTAAACCTCTGACGGTAACAAGAAGATATAATTACTTGGGATACCCTCTGGTCAGTACAACTAAAACCACTCAAGCCGCAAACTTTTTCAAAGGAAAAGCACTTGCGGCAATAAATGCTACAACCCCAATATTGGCGAAATCAAAAATTAATTCACTAAACTCTGCAATGAAACTGTTTGACTCAATTGTGATGGCTGTTTTGATGTATGCTGCTCCAATTTGGGCAACAGAGTATAAAGATTTATTAGACCATATACAAGATACATTTATTCGTAGGTTTTTGAATTTGCCTAGATATACACCAGGATACATAATAAGACCAGAAACAGGCCGCGTCTCATTAATAATAACAGCTCTGAAATTGACCTTGAAATATTGGCTGAGGGTGCTGAGTATGGATACAAATAGACTGCCTCGAATTTGTTTAACTAGAATGAGGCAATTATCCTGTGCTACAGGTGCGCCCATCGGTTTTATAAAACAATTAAGCAATTTACTTAATAATAACGGATCCTCGTGGCTTACTTATTGTAATGATCCTGACTCACTAAGGAATGCTATCCCTGGAATATTAAGAACTGCGATAGAGCAAACAATACAAAACGACCTAACAAGAATAACCCAATCAAAGTTATATTCCCACTATAGAGACATATATACAACCTTTACCACCGAAGAATACTTCTTAACTGAACTCCCTTTTCCTATCATCAGATTAATTGCACAATTTAGAACCCTTTCAATTTTTTTCAGAGAACACCATTTGATTTTATTGAGGCGTGAAGACCTGAAATGCACTTTCTGTGGATCAGGAATAACAACGGAGATGTTGCATTACTTATTTGACTGTGCTGCTCTGTCTGAGGAAAGACGAAAACTAAATGATAAAACGGGGCAACTTTGTCCTTCATTTCCGGCACTGATTAATGAAATATCAAAGAATAGGTATATAGCGATGGCGATATTTGGATTCCACAAGACTATATCCCGGAAAAAGGCCTCACAGTGTTCTCCCTATCCCTTGTGAACTGGCGAATCCTGTATAGGGCGAGTGGCCCTAAATAAAGGCTTTTTGTTGTTGTTGTTGTAATTCATTAAAATTAGTTTAGAGGGAAGTTATTGATCATATTTTATAGTGATGTTGAATAGTTTAATTTGCTTATTTTATTTATTGTGAGTGTGAATATTTATAAATGAGTGTTCTAATCATTTATGCTGTTCCCGAAATAATTTATTGATTATGAAGACTTTTTTTAGGTATATAGTGAGAAAAAATCTATCACATATTAATATCTCCTATATACAATGATTTTTAATTGTATTTTGCAATAAATGTAAAGTATACACAAATGATCCTGGTGTTTCTGATTGATCTTGAAATCTTCTCGCTATATCTGAAAGTTTGACAAAATCAATAAGGAATCTTGGGCTAGGTTTCTTTTCACAATTTTTTATTTCTCGAGCTTTCTGGCTAACATGCCCTTCAACACGGAGACCTAGAAGTACTACTACTATCTTTAAAATGTGTAACAAATAAATTTATTATATTGTGACGAAGAAATAATTTATTATTCAATTTAATTATTCAACGAAAATATTTGAAACATTAAAAATGTTACATTTTCTAAATCATCATTTAGTTGCCTTGCTTGCTTGCTCGATATTCTCTAGCTGTAGATAGTTTGGTTGATATGTTAATATTTGTCGGCGCCGTGACGTCATCAATAAATAATTTCACACCTTTAGACATACAGAGACTTGATTTCTACGCTACAATATATCTGAAAGTTTTGTGATAGTAATCCAATAACGCTTTAATTTATATTTAATGGTGTCCATGTCATTTTCTGTGATTGGCACTTTATTCCTTTTCCCAGTGCCATCTAGGTAGAGCATCCACAGTTCCTATACTTTCTGAAATTATTGAACACACTGGCAGTTTTCCAAAAAGAAAAAGGGAGAATAACACAGATTTAGGAGGAAAGGGAGGAGAGATTTTTTTAGAAAAGTTTGATAGAATAAATAAAATGGTTGGAGGTATGGCTTACTTCTCTGTGTAGCCCGCTACCTTTAGTGATTCCAAGAATGTTACAGCCAAAACAGCCAATTTGAATTTGAAACTCCGCCTTTGCCGGTCCCAAGCCGGATGAAAAAGGAGGAGGGGGGGCAGTAACAAGCTCGCTAAAAAACCTAGGCTCAGCTGATAGTACCCTGTAAGGGTAATCCAGGGATACAGGATGAGCAGTGTTTGTACTTCATGTTAGGAGCATCTGCACATGACGTCTGTTCCTCATGTCAGAGGCGGCCATTTCTTTTGGAGCTAAGTCGGCCTGCCACTGAGTAGTGCTCCCAGTCTTAATGACAAAGGCAGATGCATTCTACTTCACCCAGTCATGATGGTTGTCAAATACCATCAAGGGTCACAACTTGATACCCTAATGATTGAGTGGAGATAAGAAAGAAGAAGAGTTCATTTGAAAGAAGTCTATATGCATAATCATTTATCAAAACTTCTGACTAATTAATCAAACCAATATGTCAAAATTAAGATTTGTACAAAACACTATTTTGAAGATTTCTGACACGCAACTATGTGTTTTCAGTTACTACTTCATATAAAAAATGGTAAAGGAAAATGGGGTTTGTATACATCTCAGACTAATATTATTTCTGACAAATAATTATTAATCAACAGGCCAGGCAACATGAAGTTGAAAAGACAAAAATATATATTTTTCCTTAAATATTTCTCTTTTAATTTATGTGAATGAAAAGCCAAATATGTGTGATGTTCAGGTGCTTTCTCTCTCTAATATCATCCTGGTTGAGAGAACCACCATTGAAGTCCATATTACCAAATATTCTTGTATACATCAGGTGTGTTCTCTCCTTCCAACTTACTATTATATAAATGCATATGGAAAGGTTTAGTTTTAACCTAGTAATTAAATGGTACTTATTTTGTGTGCTTTTAGGATGTCAAACAAACCTATAAAGAGTGCAAATATTGAACTGTTTCATCAAGGAAAACGTCAATGTTAAATTTGTTGGCTGCTCAAAGTGCCTCAACAAACTGTGTCCAAGGCCATTCATCACTTTCATGATCTTGACCATGAAGGCGACTGTGCGAGCACTGTCAACCAGTCAACCATACGATAATCAAAAAATGACTTCAACGAAATTCGAGGGTGTCCATCAGAAAATTAGCCCTGAGACCAGCATAAGCAAGTCAGGAACTCAACCTTAAGACGTACAAGCTCCAAAAAGTTTAGCTTCCACGGAAAAGTGGGACAAGCGCATGGCTGTAGAGATGTTGCCAATTCAAGCATCGGCCCACTGGTCAGCGATGTGAATGAATACTCTTCACAGATGAGAAGCTAGTCACCCTCGAGCAGGCGCACAACCATCAAAACGACAGGAGCTGGTCCGTTGAGGCTTTCGGCATGTCAGCCATCTTCGAACACTGCCAAAATCTGCAGTCGGTTATGGTATGGGCCGCCATAATTTGCGCCAGTGGCAAGACCACCCCTTGTTTTTGTGGATCAGGAGGTCAAAATCAGCAAAAAAGTGTATCACGGCGACATTATCGAGGCCGTCTTACTCCCGTGGGTTCAACAGCACTTCGGCGATGCAGGTTGAACGTTACAGCAGGACTCTGCGCCAACTCACAAGGCTAAATTAACTCAGGACTGGTGCAGGGCCCATTTTCCGGAGGACTTCATGACTTCCGGCGGAATGTCCGCCCTACTCACCCAATCTAAAACCCAATGGATGGTCCATGAAGTCCATTTTTCAGGCCAGGGCCTGTGCTACATGCCAAAAAAGTTTGAAGTCACTGTGCGGCGCTGAGAATGGGACTGATTGAAGCCAGAGGACTTGCGGCCCATAGCCAAAAATTTCAAGTCACGTTTGGACCTTAGTATCACCGCCAAGGGAGGCCCCTTTAAAAACAGGCTGAATAAATTGTTAGATAGTATTCATATTTCATGTTTTGCAATGTTAATGTGTGCATTTTTTTGTTTAATAAAATTATGACTAAAAATGTCCAACTCTGTTATTTTGGGACACATTATATTCAATATACACATTTCTTCCTTGATGACACAACCCCAGGATAATGCCAATGATTGATTGCTAGCATTTTTTCCCACAGAGTGGGTGATGAGATGGCATTGCCCATCTCAAGCCCAAGATGGTCTTTGTAGATGGTTGCCTTCACTACTGCTATGGACTTCATTGCCTCTGGATGAAGGCTGATGCTGAGAGCCATGTCTGCAAATTCAGAGGCACCTTACAGGAAGTTAACACCTCCCAAGACAGGGGCCAAACTCCAGTATTTGTGCATCATCAATCAGTTGCTGGATCCACAGGGGGCATGCTTCTTGCAGAAAGTCGGAATGGGTAGGATGTAGGACCAGTCAGAGTGTGTGAGACATCTGTTTAGTGCCCTGAGTAAAAGTTGCAATGCAGATCAGCTCAGGAGATGGACATATCCACAGTGTGCAACCAACTCTCAGACATGATGCACTTGTAGCCACATAAAGTCCAGTATGTGATCTGGCTGGAGATAAGGTTAAAGATTGTCATTGATTTCCACAAGACAATGGTCTCCATCACATGCCCTGTCTAATAGCTGGTGTTTTCCTGCAGTAGACACAGGCAGAAGACCCCTGGTATCATATTATCAGGAGCTCAGCACACATTGAGTGCATTAAAGCAGGAGTACCATTGGGGATGTCTCCAACAGTCATCAGTAGTGAAGCCAGCAGGTCTTGCAGACACAGGGATCTGCTGTTGTCTTGAGAACATAGGGCCTTCAGCCTGGCAGGGTGGAGAAACCAGTATTCTTTTTTTTTTTTTTGCTTATCCCTAGTACACGTGGTACAGGCCATGATCACCATGGTGGGTAGTTAGCGACTGCTTGTGCCAGAGCCCCGTTTAGTTACTTGCACTCGCTGGTGGGGTTGGACTTTTGCAAGAATCGGCGGCCATTGGAGCATTTTTTTTTTTTAAACAGAAAAAAAGTGTCCAATGCGGGAATCGAACCCGGGTCGTAGTGGTTGAAACCAAACAGTTTAACCAGCCTTCCACCGACCCCCCAAAAAATGTTCACGCCCGGGAACCTTGTGTGTGTGCGTGAAGCACACGTGATAACTGCTACACCACGGAAACATAAACCAGTAGTCTGGTTCAAGAATGCTAAATGCAGTCTCTTTTTGAGAGAGAGAGCATTTATTAAATAAAAATGTATCTCAGCATCGGCTTTTTCTAGCATTTTCTAAAGTATATTAAATTTTAAAATGCCATTTCTTCAATATTTAATAATTGATACAGGTATGGCTAATCTACTCTATAAGAAAGAGTTCCCAGAAATGCAACATGAGGCTTGGACTGAAAAGATATTACTAATATTAACATGAAATCATTGTCACAAATAAAGTTCAAATATTATAATCATAAAAATATCACAATAAATATAATTTGATGTTTGAAATTTCAGGAGATTATATATACAAGAAAATAAGACCTAATCCAAATAAATTTATTTAGATTTGGTCTTATTACACCTTGTTTTTTTTTTTTGGCTTATCCCTAGTACACGTGTTACAGGCCATGATAATCATGGTGGGTAGTTAGCGACTGCTTTTTACTGTAAGCGCACCACATGTCTACACATGTGAAAAGCAGTTCGACTTTGCACTTACAAATGCCAGAGCCCGGTTTGGTTACTTGCACTCGCTGGTGGGGTTGGACTTTTGCAAGAATCGGGGGCCATTGGGCATTTTTTTTTTCAAACAGAAAAAAGTGTCCAATGCGGGAATCGAACCCGGGTCCTAGTGGTTGAAAACCAAACGGTTTAACCAGCCTTCCACCGACCCCCATTACACCTTGTATTTTTATTAAATGCTTTAGAATATTTGAAAATGATAGAAAAGTCAATTAAAACATTGAAAAAAAAAACACAATTTATCCTAAATGTATGTAAAAAAGATATTTCACAAGTTTTTTTTGATACAAAATAAAATTTATTTCATAATCTCGATTCAAACAGTTGAAAAAAAAAAAAAAACATGGCAGGAAAAAAAGGGGGGGAAATAATTTAAAAACAACAAATATAAAGGAAGGGGAGACGAAACAAATTTTTCAGTGTAAAAAAATCTCTCTGGTCAGTGGAGGCCGAAGGCGTTGGACACTTGGCGTAGGTAAGTGGGCAAGATGGGCAGCAAATGTTTCCTTTCTAGGGGAACCTTGCTACACTGCATTCACATGGCATGTTTGTTAGCATCATTCTTATATATACCCAGATAGATCCTTTTTTTTTTGCTTATTCCTAGTACACGTGGTACATGCCATGATAATCATAGTGGGTAGAAGTACGTGACTGCTTTTACTGTAAGTGCACCACATGTCTACACATATGAAAAGCAGTTCAACTTAGCACTTAAAAATGTGCCAGAGCCCCGTTTGGTTACTTGCACTCACTGGTGGGGTTGGACTTTTGCAAAAATCGGGGGCCATTGGAGCATTTTTTTTTTAAATCAGAAAAAAAGTGCCCAAAGCGGGAATCAAACCTGGGTCGTGGCAGCGGAAAACCATTTAGACCATCCTTCCACCGACCCCCTAGATAGATCCATGGTAGGGGCTGAAGTATAAATCATCTAACAGCTTGTTGCCATCTATGTGTCAGTGTGGAACAGACCATAGGGGGATAGAGCCTTATACAGTAGAACCTCCATTAGAGGACACTCATGCTCGAGGAAACCTCTCTACAAAGGACAGTTTCCATAGATAAAATTACAATTTTTACTATTTAGCAACTTTACGGTGTGAGGACACCTCTCTCTAGAGGACACCTTTGTTTTGCATTTAGGTGTCCTTTACTTAAAGGTTCTACAGTACCTGAAAATTTATTTGGTTCATAAAAACAGAGAACAGTAAGATATCTTAATTGATGGAAAGCATTTGATATATATATATTCATGGTTAGGATGACTTTTAAATCTCCACACACGCAGACCACTAATTCCCTGAGAGACTTCCTTTGTAAATTAAAAAATGACTTGGCCCAATCTAACCCAATCTCTCTCCAATGAGAGATAACATCCAAGAAAGACAATAAGGCACAATTTATATTATAGATATAAATACAAGTTAATAAGACCAATTCCAAATAAAAGAGCAGGTTTAATTTATGAAGTGAAATGTGAAAAATGTGACCAATGCTATGTAGGACAAACATCTAGAACTTCAAAAGAAAAAATGAAAAACCCTGAATATGATCTAAAATTGGATAAAATTGAGAATTCTGCTCTTGTAGAACATAGAAAAATCATAGGGCATAATAATTTTAATCTAAAAGAAACAACGATAATGGATTATGAGAAAAAATTACTTTAATAGAGACAATTTAAGGAAAACTTTTTCATTCAAAAGAAATGTACTACAATTATATACAGTTAAACCTGTCTATAGCGCCCCCTCTAAATAGCGCTTCCCTCTCTATAGCACCCGATTTTAAATACGTAGTATGATGCGATTTACAACAAAAGTGACACGTCTATAGCACCCCCTCTTTATAGCACCCTATTTTGGTGAGTCCCAAGAGGGGTCGCTATAGACAGGTTTAACTGTATATATAACAGAATAGAAGAAAGAGGAATCAATAATATAAATATAAATGAAAAAACAATAGAAAAAAATAAAAGATAAGTGGGTCAGGTGTTGATATTAAAAATAAAAAAGGCATCTCCTGACCACGAGCACATGTGCTTTTCGTGGATGGCTTTTCTTGATAAATCAAGAAATTGGGTTGGCCAAATATCATGGAGCAAGCTAAATAAACGTTTAGTTTATTTTTGCTCCACTAGATGGCGCTCTGCCATCTAAAAAGCACATGTGCTCGTGGTCAGGAGATGCCTTTTTTATTTTTAATAAATATAAATGTCTGATATAAATGTAATTGTGTGAAAGCTTGTCCTTTTAAATGAAAAAGAAACACTTTACAATGGATGTTGAATCTCCTGAATATAAATTGAAATAGTGCAACAGAGGTTTCTGGAGTTTCTTATCATTTTATTAGTGCATTCTCAAGCTTTCGGGTATTTCTGCACTTCTACAGGAGTACAAAAACAAATAATAATAATGAACTCCATTTTTTATTAATCATTTTTGTACGCTTGTAGAAGGGCAGAAATGCCCTAAAGCTAGACAATGCACTACTAAATGATAAGAAACTCACCTCCAGAAACCTCTGTTGCATTATTTTAAAGAAACTCTTTGCAATTATTTTTATTAGGTGCATTTATTTTCAAAAATCCTTCAATTATGAAAGAGTATAATCCACATATAGCATAGAACTGCCCCATTGAGAAGGTAGGCAAACAAACAACTCACAGAAAGGTTGGTGCTGGGAGGTATCCCCTGGGAGTCTCCCACTTCCACCATGGAGCGGTACTTCCACAGAATGGGAAAGATGTGGCCCTCTGTGGAGAAGACATAGTCTGTGGCCCTCTTGTTCACTGGGTTGTCCACGTCAAAGAGCTGTTCACAGCCAGTTGTAAGTACACAGGATCAACAGGATCCATAACACTGGAACAATTTGTATTAACCCCTGTAAAATATTTTGGTAGCAATAGTACTGCTGTCCAGAACATATATGTTCATGAAGCTACAAAGTTTTTAACCTGACAATACTGCTATGTATCAGTGTTGGGCAAATATTAATTAAAATGATTTATTAAAGATTAACAATTGATTAATTGTTAATTGTATTTTTCACAATTAACAATTAATCAATTGTTAATGGTATTTTTACAATTAACAATTAATTAATTGTTAATTGTATTCATACAATTAACAATTAATTAATTGTTAATTGCACTTCAATTTAATTGAAAAATATTTTTTTTAATGCCCAACACTGCATTCAGTACCACTCTCTTCTCGAACATGCTGTCCGACAATTTGTGACTCTTTGGCAGATTTGTCATTGTCGCAAAAGAAAAAAGGCGTTCAACTGCAGCTGACGATGGTAAAGGTGTGTTGTATTTAATAAAAACACTTTTTATCTCAGGCAGTGTTGGGCAAATATTAATTAAAATGATTTATTAAAGATTAACAATTGATTAATTGTTAATTGTAATTTTCACAATCAACAATTAATCAATTGTTAATTGTATTTTTTACAATTAACAATTAATTAATTGTTAATTGTATTCATTGACCTATCAATTTCCTTAAGGTTTTCTCAGAGAGAGCGCTATATTCTGCCAACAGCTGAAACAAGATTTTCTGAATTGAAAGGTGCTACAGTTTTCTCTGTATTTGATGCATCATCAGCTTTCTGGCAAGTCCCATTAGACAAAGAAAGCACCAACCTGTGCACCATTGCGACTCCCTTTGGAAGATTCCGGTTCAAGCGACTTCCCTATGGATTGAACAGTGCATCGGAGGTATTCCAGCGATGCATAAACAATATTCTTTCAGGTCTCCAGGGAACTGCTTGCTATATGGATGACATCTTGATCTATGGAAGCACAATGGAAGAGCACAACCGAAACCTTGAAACAGTTCTTCGAAGGTTGGAAGAAAATAATGTCAAGCTCAATGCTAAGAAGCAGCAGATAGCTGTCGACAAAGTAAATTTCTTAGGCCATATAATCAGTCGAGATGGAATAGCCATTCAAGCTTCAAGAGCAGAGGCAATACAAAAGTTGAAAAGACCTGAGAACAAGACTGAAGTCCAAAGATTCTTAGGTATGGTAATGTACCTTGGCAAATTCATTCCTAATCTGTCTGACAAGACTGCACCTCTAAGGAAATTGATAAGCAACAAGAGTGAATGGAAATTTGGAGGCGAAGAAAATGATTGTTTTGAAAAACTCAAGAATATGGTTTCGAATGCTCCAATATTGACATTTTTTGACCCAACCAAGCCAATCACCATTTCATCTGATGCAAGCCAATATGGTATTGGTACAGTGCTCATGCAAGGGGGACAAGCAATTGAGTATGCGTCCTTCAGCCTGAATGCAACTCAAAGAAAATACGCACAGATAGCTGAAAAAATGGAGACGGCGAGAGAGAAAGTGCGGCAGACTTATCTAAAAGGTCAGGACGAAGCTGGAGCCAAATTTGCCGAAAGCAAACTGCGGGTATTTCCCGAAGGGCAGCTGGTTTTAGTAGAAAGAATGCATGAGACGAAAGGACGTCATAAGCTAGAACCACGATACGAGGGCCCGTTCTTAGTACTGGAGCGCACCGGGAGAAACAGTCTACCTGCTCGAAGATACCAAAAGTGGTAAGAGGGATAAGTTCCATGTAGATCGTATGAAGGCCTACTACGAGCCTATTAGGACCTACCCGCTAAATTCAACAAATAACCAGGAACAGGAAAGCGAAGAGGATGAGGAATTCTGTAGCACAAATCCAGGATTTGTGAATTTCTTTTACCCTCTGAGCAAATCAGCTGTACCACCTAGCAGTGGTAGAACAGTGAGAAAACCTTTGCGTTATAGAGACTAGGAGAACTGCAATCCTTTTTATTTTTGTTTAAAGGAAACATGTTATGATTGATCCGGCAACACTGCCGACTCGACTTGTAAACACTCTTAGATATATAACCATGTTATAACATATAGTTGTTAATAAATAAATACTTGGTTCAGTTGCATTCTGCGTGATCAAATAGACACAAGAACAACATAAACAAA
>CP092864.1:68134712-68153287 GCA_030710605.1 Cordylochernes scorpioides
TTTCCTTAAAGGCTGCTTTTTATCGTATTCAGGGCCGTGAAGAAAGTATTTTGGCTTGAAAGCTTGCCCAGTTTTATCCAAATAAAGAAACGTTCTCAATATTATTTTCGTATTTAAAAGGTCATCAACGATTTATGTTTATACACGGTAGGATCAAAAAGTTCCCCGAACTTTTAAAAAATAAAATATAAAATAACTTTTGAAAAATGTTAAATAAATTTTACTGTAAAGAACAAAGCTTAAACTATAATTTAATTTAGCAACGCTAGTAAATGCGCATGCGTAGTTTTCATTTTAGGCATATTTTTGTTGTAAGTATTTAGCTCGCGTCGGTTTCTGCAATATCATCATTTGAGCAAAGGGCAAATATTAAATTTTGTGTAAAATTTAAAGTCTTTCACAGAGACATTAGCATTAATGAATGAAGCTTATGAAGACGAAAAATTGTCACGAGCGCAAGTTTATCTCTGGTATAGACGTTTTAAAGATGGCGGTAAGAGCATCGCAGATGATTCAAGGTCAGGTCGACCATTGACGTCAACAACGGATCGCAATATTTGACAAGTACGTGATTTAATTGTTGCTGATAGAAAAATTACTATTGATAATATATCATAAATACTTGGAATTTCGTATGGTGGTTGCCAAAGATTATTGGTGAACATTTAAACATGAAAAAAACTTTGTGGTTATTTTGTCCCACGAAATTTAACATATCAACAAAAAGAAACCAGATTATCAATTTGAAAAGATTTAATTGAAACTGCAAATAATGATTCTGATTTTTTTAAAACACAATAATAACTGGGGATGAAACATGGTGCTTTCTTTTTGATCCACAAACCAAAAAAACAATCACTCGAATGGCACACACCAAGTTCTCCTAGGAAGAAGAAAGTTCGTCTTGACAAGTCCAAAGGAAAAGTAATGCTTGTAGTGTTTTTCGATTATCAAGGACTTGTCTATTATGAATTTATTAAAGAGGGGGTTACTATTAATAAACAGGCATACAAAGAAACACTTGAGCGCCTTCGTGATGCGATAAGAAGAAAAAGAAACCAAATCTTTAAATCAAAACAGCGGAAATTGCTGCATGATAATGCCCCTGCTCGTAGAGCCATTATTTTTCAAGACTATTTTGCCAAACACTCTGTATCTGTCTTGCCGCATCCTCCTTACTCTCCTGAAATCGCCCCCATGTGATTTCTTCTTTCCAAAATTTAAAATGACGTTAAAAGGTAGGCGCTTTTCATCGTCATCAGAAGTAATTGAAAATGCGACGGTGGAGCTAAACAAGCTTAGAAAAATTGACTTTGAACTAGAATTTCAACAACTTTTTTCACGCTGGAAAAATGTGTAGATAACCAAGGCTCCTATTTTGAAAAATTTTGATGTTTAAATTACTATACTATGAATAAATAATTAACTTTAAAAAAAGTTCGGGAACTTTTTGATCCTACCTTGTATATACCAACTTTTATTGACTGTGTGATATATAAATGATATCGAAGACAAATAGCTGTTATTCGGGAATTTACACCTCATAGCCTGCTTTTAGGAGCGATTTAAATCGCGTTTTTCTCCTCCTCATCACTAAGTTGAATTAGTTGAAGTTGATTAAGGAGTTCCCATGTCTCAACGTCTTCTCTGAAGCCTGGTAAATAACAGAGTAGGAAGGCTCTGTGTTCGGTAGCAACGACAACTTGATTGGCCTTGGCATCTTTTTCGTCTCTTTTGATAACGATGGCAAGGTAAGGATATAAGTCTGGCATTTTGTGAGCTTCTTTTTCTTTATCTCCTCTCATCTTTAATATATCCCCATTTATGTCAATAACTGGAAAACAAAACTCTGCCTTTGCCGGCCCCAAGCCCGGATGAAAAAGGAGGAGGGGGAGCAGTAACGAGCTCGCTAAAAAACCTGGGCTCAGCTGGCCCGGCTGATAGTACCCTGTAAGGGCTCCTAATCCAGGGATACAGGATGAGCAGCGTTTGTACTCCATGTTAGGAGCGGCTGCACATGGCGTCTGTTCCTCATGTCAGAGGCGGCCATTTCATATAGGAGCTAAGTCGGTCAGTCACTGAGTAGTGCTCCCAGTCTTAATGACAAAGACAGGCGTATTCTACTTCGCCCAATCATGATGGTTGTCAATTCTCAAGCTTTACAAGCTTGATACCTTAATATGATTGAGTGGAGATAAGAGAGAAGAAGAAGACTGGAAAACAAAATGGTGAAGTAAATATTTGTCATGTTGTAGTTTTTTACCAAAATATTTCAAATATTTATGTTTTGTTTATGATAATAAATTGTAGTTTCCTACCCATCAGGAAGTTATATTGATTTCTTCCTCTTTGGAAATTGTATTCCGTTTTCTCATTATACAAATTCTTCTTTTCTCAAAGCCTATATGTATAGTTTCATCAAATACCTTGACCAAGATTTCTTCTAAACTTCAGTAATATCCCAATGGATTATTATAGCGGTTTGGTAGATTAAACTGTTGAAGCCACTAGGAGAGTTCACCATTGATGAGCCTGATCCTCACAACATTATCCATTACAGTAGGGCAGTAGCATATTGTTTTATTTGAAAAAAAATGGGCTGTATGGTTTCATTTCTATTCATAACACACACACGAATCCTTACAAAGGCGCGAATAAAGTCCTTTACCTCAGTGATGAAACTTTTTGACACTATTGTTCTTCCTACGTTACTATATGCGGCACCAATGTGGGCAATTAACCAGCTGAAGAGAGTCAATAATATCCAAGATGCATTTCTTCGTCGTCTCTTAGACTTACCAAACTTCACACCAGGATATATCCTCAGAAGAGAATGTGGAAAAATATCAACTGAACTTAATGCTGTAAAACTCACATTAAAGTTTTGGGTCAGGATCTTAAAAATGGAGACAACCAGATTACCAAATGCTTGCTTAAACTATCTCTGGAAAGTCACCACGAAAAAGGAAATAGAAAACAGTTTTACTCAAAATTTAATAAAATTTTACTCTAAGGGATATTCCTTTCTTAAGGGCTGCGAAGACTACTTAGCTATACAGAAAGAACTGCCAGGCATAATTAGAACCACCACAGACCAACTAATTAAAAAAACGATCAGATGAAAATCATTGATTCAACCCACTTTGCTCACTACAAATTTTTGAGTGAATCATTCATGACAGAGGAGTACCTACGATTAAATATCTCGCTTCCCAACAAAAGACTAGTTGCACAACATAGAGTGCTATGGCAATTTTTCAGGGAAGAAAGAAAAGACTTCTGGAAAGAAAATGGCCGGAACTGTTTACTTTGTAAGGATCTCATGGATGATAATTTGGTTCACTATTTCTTCCAATGCCCTCTCTTAACAGAAAAACGTACTGAAATTTTCCCAAGCCCTAACTTTGGTCAATTTAGATACCATCGCATATGTCAACTTCTCTCTTCAGCTCTGGATGATGAATTAATGATTGTTAGATACTTTAAGTTCTGCACAGAAGCTGGGCGAATGAGAAAGAATGCAGGGAAAAGGATACTGGAGGATGACCTATCTGTAAATAGTTAACTGGATATGAGACAAACTTTATTTTGTTGCAAATCTTTCTTCTTCCCTCTCCTCTTGCTGATGTGTAAATACGGCGAATCCTATAAGGGGCGGAATGCCCTAAATAAAGGCTTTTTGTTGTTGTTGTTGTTGTTGTTGTTGTCATAACACACACACTTCATTCTAGCAGATATTTATAGCACCAATCATATCCTTTAAGAGTCTTTCTTGAGAGAGAAAGACAAAATACAATAAATTAAATGTAATATTCTTTAGGCCTATTTTTTATTATTTAGCTTTTCAGGATGCTATCCATTTCTATTAGAAGTATTTTCTCAGCAAGATTTTTAACGCGTCCTATATATTTAACACAGAATCTATCAAAATCGCACCACATTCTGAATCGTTAAATCAAATCTAAATGGCAGCGGTATTTTTAGAAAATATTGTCCACGTAGACAAACAAACCTACAATGGAACACCAAAGTTATCCACCAGGCTATGGTACCTCACGTGAGCAAGCTATGGCTGACGTCTCCATAGTTCTACAATTATCAGAATAATGTAGAAGTTTGCGAGTTATACTTTCCTTGCATTTAAACCAATTGCCCAATTGTGGTAATTTGCTTTCCTCTTATAGAAACCTGTTTCTTTTCTTTTTTTGCTTCACTTTCATCTTTTATGCTGGCATTTTTCCTGATAACCTCTTCTATGCTCGCGTAAGTGTTGCCTATTATAGATTTGATGGTTGGCGTTACAGAAGAACTTCAGTGAATAATTTTATAAAATGCTAAAAGATTATCTTGTTTTATTTGCAGTATGATATCTTATGTGTGTGTGCGGAATATATATATTCTATTGATATTTATTTATTTTTAGTGAAGATATATTTTAAAAAATGTGTGCACACATTTACTTATTGATCTTTTCAAATTGACTTTCAACGTACTGTAGTAAAAGTGGTAATCCTTACCTGGCACCTCCATGTGACAGAGGGCGTACATTTTCCTAGAGCGGCTAATTTAGTGACCAGGATAAGTCTCCAACTTCATCCTAATATGGAGAAGGGCAATTAATTTACTTTGAAGCTTCTACAAGAAGATAAACCTATTAATAGGTCCACGGCATATGGATGCGGAAGTCCAGGGAAAACCACTGTATCGTTTTTCCCATGAAAATAATCAAGGAACGGATACACTTGATCAAGGTAACCTCTCACCACCAGGCAACTATACTGACCACGTAATGGAAAAAAAAGTTCGCTTTGAAAGCTATTTTATCCTTTTTTTACAAATAAAAAATAATAGAACATTTTTTTATGAAGGTTTCCTCTATTCACTTTGTGAAGCTATCTAAAATGATTCTGCTATTATCAAGAAATATTTCGAGAAAGGTGCAGTAAATATATCATAATAAAAAAAAACTACAAACAACGACCTGATTTATTTTAATGAATATTTTAAAAGTGACAAGAAGTAAGATACAACCACAGTGTGTGGTTGTGTGTGTGTTCCTCAGCTATTGTCCAGCAAGTCTTAAAAAAGAACAAGTAATTTGGCCACTTAGCTAGGGATATCTCGGAGTACAGTAGGTCGCATCATCAGAAACAATTTAAACTTTCAAAAATTAATAAAGCTTGGGGGCATCGCTTCAGTGACCAGCATGTTAAGGAATGATTCATCAAAGCCAACAAACTGAAGGAAAGGTACTTTTCACAGGATTAATGCCAACAGGCAGATGATGGAGTAGGTCAGCCTGGATTGATACCAACAAAATCCGGGCGATTTTCTAGAGAGAAAAAAGAAGTGCAGGTAGTGTAATGAAACCCACTGTGGTAGAATAGATGGGGCGGTACAGTAGGCGGGTCTACAGCTCGACTCCACTGTGGTACAGTAGGTGGGCCTACAGCTCGACTCCACTGTGGTACAGTAGGTGGGCCTACAGCTCGACTCCACTGTGGTACAGTAGGTGGGCCTACAGCTCGACTCCACTGTGGTACAGTAGGCGGGTCTACAGCTCGACTCCACTGTGGTACAGTAGGTGGGTCTACAGCCTGTAGACCCGCCTACTGTACCACAGTGGAGTCGAGCTGTAGGCCCACCTACTGTACCACAGTGGAGTCGAGCTGTAGACCCTCCTACTGTACCACAGTGGAGTCGAGCTGTAGACCCGCCTACTGTACCACAGTGAAGTCGAGCTGTAGACCCGCCTACTGTACCACAGTGGAGTCGAGCTGTAGACCCACCTACTGTACCACAGTGGAGTCGAGCTGTAGACCCACCTACTGTACCACAGTGGAGTCGAGCTGTAGGCCCACCTACTGTACCACAGTGGAGTCGAGCTGTAGGCCCGCCTACTGTACCACAGTGGAGTCGAGCTGTAGACCCACCTACTGTACCACAGTGGAGTCGAGCTGTAGGCCCACCTACTGTACCACAGTGGAGTCGAGCTGTAGACCCACCTACTGTACCACAGTGGAGTCGAGCTGTAGACCCACCTACTGTACCACAGTGGAGTCGAGCTGTAGGCCCACCTACTGTACCACAGTGGAGTCGAGCTGTAGGCCCACCTACTGTACCACAGTGGAGTCGAGCTGTAGACCCACCTACTGTACCACAGTGGAGTCGAGCTGTAGGCCCACCTACTGTACCACAGTGGAGTCGAGCTGTACGCCCACCTACTGTACCACAGTGGAGTCGAGCTGTAGACCCGCCTACTGTACCACAGTGGAGTCGAGCTGTAGGCCCACCTACTGTACCACAGTGGAGTCGAGCTGTACGCCCTCCTACTGTACCACAGTGGAGTCGAGCTGTAGACCCGCCTACTGTACCACAGTGGAGTCGAGCTGTAGGCCCCACCTACTGTACCACAGTGGAGTCGAGCTGTAGGCCCACCTACTGTACCACAGTGGAGTCGAGCTGTAGGCCCACCTACTGTACCACAGTGGAGTCGAGCTGTAGACCCACCTACTGTACCACAGTGGAGTCGAGCTGTACGCCCACCTACTGTACCACAGTGGAGTCGAGCTGTAGACCCACCTACTGTACCACAGTGGAGTCGAGCTGTAGACCCACCTACTGTACCACAGTGGAGTCGAGCTGTAGGCCCACCTACTGTACCACAGTGGAGTCGAGCTGTAGGCCCACCTACTGTACCACAGTGGAGTCGAGCTGTAGGCCCACCTACTGTACCACAGTGGAGTCGAGCTGTAGACCCACCTACTGTACCACAGTGGAGTCGAGCTGTAGGCCCACCTACTGTACCACAGTGGAGTCGAGCTGTACGCCCACCTACTGTACCACAGTGGAGTCGAGCTGTAGACCCGCCTACTGTACCACAGTGGAGTCGAGCTGTAGGCCCACCTACTGTACCACAGTGGAGTCGAGCTGTACGCCCACCTACTGTACCACAGTGGAGTCGAGCTGTAGACCCGCCTACTGTACCACAGTGGAGTCGAGCTGTAGGCCCACCTACTGTACCACAGTGGAGTCGAGCTGTACGCCCACCTACTGTACCACAGTGGAGTCGAGCTGTAGACCCGCCTACTGTACCACAGTGGAGTCGAGCTGTAGGCCCACCTACTGTACCACAGTGGAGTCGAGCTGTAGACCCGCCTACTGTACCACAGTGAAGTCGAGCTGTAGACCCACCTACTGTACCACAGTGGAGTCGAGCTGTAGACCCACCTACTGTACCACAGTGGAGTCGAGCTGTACGCCCACCTACTGTACCACAGTGGAGTCGAGCTGTAGACCCGCCTACTGTACCACAGTGGAGTCGAGCTGTAGGCCCACCTACTGTACCACAGTGGAGTCGAGCTGTACGCCCACCTACTGTACCACAGTGGAGTCGAGCTGTAGACCCGCCTACTGTACCACAGTGGAGTCGAGCTGTAGGCCCACCTACTGTACCACAGTGGAGTCGAGCTGTACGCCCACCTACTGTACCACAGTGGAGTCGAGCTGTAGACCCGCCTACTGTACCACAGTGGAGTCGAGCTGTAGGCCCACCTACTGTACCACAGTGGAGTCGAGCTGTACGCCCACCTACTGTACCACAGTGGAGTCGAGCTGTAGACCCGCCTACTGTACCACAGTGGAGTCGAGCTGTAGGCCCACCTACTGTACCACAGTGGAGTCGAGCTGTACGCCCACCTACTGTACCACAGTGGAGTCGAGCTGTAGACCCGCCTACTGTACCACAGTGGAGTCGAGCTGTAGGCCCACCTACTGTACCACAGTGGAGTCGAGCTGTACGCCCACCTACTGTACCACAGTGGAGTCGAGCTGTAGACCCGCCTACTGTACCACAGTGGAGTCGAGCTGTAGGCCCACCTACTGTACCACAGTGGAGTCGAGCTGTAGACCCGCCTACTGTACCACAGTGAAGTCGAGCTGTAGACCCACCTACTGTACCACAGTGGAGTCGAGCTGTAGACCCACCTACTGTACCACAGTGGAGTCGAGCTGTAGACCCACCTACTGTACCACAGTGGAGTCGAGCTGTAGGCCCACCTACTGTACCACAGTGGAGTCGAGCTGTAGGCCCGCCTACTGTACCACAGTGGAGTCGAGCTGTAGACCCACCTACTGTACCACAGTGGAGTCGAGCTGTAGGCCCACCTACTGTACCACAGTGGAGTCGAGCTGTAGGCCCGCCTACTGTACCACAGTGGAGTCGAGCTGTAGACCCACCTACTGTACCACAGTGGAGTCGAGCTGTAGGCCCGCCTACTGTACCACAGTGGAGTCGAGCTGTAGACCCACCTACTGTACCACAGTGGAGTCGAGCTGTAGGCCCACCTACTGTACCACAGTGGAGTCGAGCTGTAGGCCCACCTACTGTACCACAGTGGAGTCGAGCTGTAGGCCCACCTACTGTACCACAGTGGAGTCGAGCTGTAGACCCGCCTACTGTACCACAGTGGAGTCGAGCTGTAGGCCCACCTACTGTACCACAGTGGAGTCGAGCTGTAGGCCACCTACTGTACCACAGTGGAGTCGAGCTGTAGGCCCACCTACTGTACCACAGTGGAGTCGAGCTGTAGGCCCACCTACTGTACCACAGTGGAGTCGAGCTGTAGGCCCACCTACTGTACCACAGTGGAGTCGAGCTGTAGACCCGCCTACTGTACCACAGTGGAGTCGAGCTGTAGGCCCACCTACTGTACCACAGTGGAGTCGAGCTGTAGACCCACCTACTGTACCACAGTGGAGTCGAGCTGTAGGCCCGCCTACTGTAGCACAGTGGAGTCGAGCTGTAGACCCGCCTACTGTACCACAGTGGAGTCGAGCTGTAGGCCCGCCTACTGTACCACAGTGGAGTCGAGCTGTAGACCCACCTACTGTACCACAGTGGAGTCGAGCTGTAGGCCCACCTACTGTACCACAGTGGAGTCGAGCTGTAGGCCCACCTACTGTACCACAGTGGAGTCGAGCTGTAGACCCGCCTACTGTACCGCCCCATCTATTCTACCACAGTGGGTTTCATTACACTACCTGCACTTCTTTTTTCTCTCTAGAAAATCGCCCGGATTTTGTTGGTATCAATCCAGGCTGACCTACTGTGGTACAGTAGGTGGGCCTACAGCTCGACTCCACTGTGGTACAGTAGGCGGGTCTACAGCTCGACTCCACTGTGGTACAGTAGGTGGGCCTACAGCTCGACTCCACTGTGGTACAGTAGGTGTTCCACTCAGCGGTACAGTAGGTGGTCCCGAATGTCTCCATTGAAGATGGCCCAGATGTCCTCGACCTTTGAACCTTCAATTACTAATTGTGACGCTGCAGCCGAGTGTCGGGAGACGGACCAACATGGAGATCTATGTCTACTTGATGATATGGAGTTTGACTGTGAGGACGTTGGGAAGTTTCATCAAACAACTTGTATATTGAGTATGTTGGGTTGAGGTGGCTGAGAAATCAGTCAAACTTCTAGCCGACGTGTACAATACCTACATAAGTTGCCACAAGAACCTCGTCTCCTCATCTTGTATTTCAAACATTTTTAAAACACAAAAATATATTAAACAAAATAAATATGCGATTTGAAATGGTGTAATCCATATGTAATAGATTATTTAATAAATAAGATAATATATTATTTGTATGATGAATCTCTATTCACCATTAACGAAAGTTGAAATATTGTTCAACGTTCCCGTCTCCGACAACTGGGTTTTATCACGGCGAAACTCTATAGAATTAGGTTGGAAAGGTTTGCTGTCATGAATTTAACATTGGGCGCCCAAATTAGTCATAAAACAGGCAGATTTTTATATTCTAGGGTTGTAAGTGGTTAGGATAATATATTGTCACTTAGAAAATTTGAAAAGAGATACTCTAGAATATATGACAGCAATTTAATTTAATGCGAAACAAAACTTATATCAGAGAGGTAATGAGGGAAGTTAGCTTTGTAGTAAAATCTAAATATCAAAAAATAAATAAACTGTTTATAAAATACAGTAGAACTTGGATAATTCGAACTTCTTTAATTCGAAAACCTCTTTAATTCGAATATTTATCTTGGTCCCCAGAAATTCCTATAATTATATTTTCCGTTTTTAATTCGAATTTTTGGATAATTCGAATTTTTTTATGGTCCCTTGGGGTTCGAATTATCCAAGTTCGACTGTAATAAATTTCTTGCTCTAATAGTAATATGTTTTGTGTGTGGATTCCTATATCTTCACTCTACCATCCAGAGTCAAGGCTTTCAAGAAACGGGAGAAGAGTTCCTTGAAGGAATACCAGAATCTCAATAGGTCAGGACACCTCGAGGACGACAGAATCAAAGCCATTGAAGAAGAAATCTAACAACTTATATTGAAGTAATACAGTTGATCTTATATAATTTGAAGCCCAAGGGACCAAAGAAAATTCGAATTATCCAAAAATTCGAATTAAAAACGTTTTGAATAAAAGGCTAAAAGTCTAGGGACCAAGATAAATATTCAAATTGAAGACGTTTTCGAATTATCCAAGTTCTACTGTAATAATAATTAAACATTGGTAAAACACTGAGCCAACATTCGGGCCAAATTCAGTCCCAGTAGACAATAATCTGTCCTAAATACCAAAACATCATAAGGTATTAGGAAGTCCGAAATCTTGAAATGGTTGGTTTATTATAACTTCTTTATGTATCGTACACTCTATTTCATATAGATTTATGGGAAACTATTTCCTGATCATGAAAATTAATGTTTCTTATGGCTAAATACACCACCCTAAAACAATTTATTATTGATCCTTGGTCAATATTTACTATATATATTTAGGTTTCATCATATTTTAAAAGAATTAATTTTAAAATTTGGGTTACAACCATTATTCTTCTGTTTTAGGTATGACAGGCTCGAGGCAAGTGCGGAAAGACGCACTGGCCTTGGCGACGATAACCTTGTCCATTTGGGCCATTGCCGTATGAACAGCATCCTTTACAGACTGGATGGTGTTGTGGGGTGCGTTATTGACATCTCTCTCAACAACACCACATACATCGTAGTCGAAGGGCTTGAAGCCTGGAAAGTTAGGGGAGCAAATATCGGAATTATAGTGGCTGGGGACGTTAAGTGTCAGCCTGGCCTGTGTCTTCTTTGTCTTGTGGACTTGATATGAGTCCTGTTGGAAGACATAATTCCTTACTGCGTACATCCAGAGCTTCATGACGGTCTCCAAAACATTTATGTAAATTTAAGCGTCTATCCTTTGAGGCCCTGCACAAATAAAGGGGGAGGAATAATATCGCATTCACTAATGATTACTCCAAGGACCATCACGGAATCAGGGAATCTCGTGTGCATTATGACAAATTCCCCTGAGACATTATTACATACCTAAGAAACATTCCTGGGATTCATATTTTGATACTGTTAAATTTATTTTCATAAGAGAAAAACTCAACTTGCTATCAGAGTTTATTTATTATCTTATTCAGGTTGTTGAGGAGGCCAACGGCCTTTTCTGTTTTCCTTTATAGCCGGTCATCAACTGGCCTTTCCGAATGGTACAGGATTTGAGACCAAGGTCTTCATGGACATACTTCTGTGACAATTATCATAGGGTAACTTTCGTCTTCTTGGCCATGACCCTCATTTATATCTTTTACTACGATCTCCTTGACATTTTAAGCAAATCTTCGTCTCATACCCTGTTCAAACGACACAAGTGATTTTCCTTACAGACATTCCTTTCGACCACATAAAATGCTTCTTGACAAGATAAAACAGTGTATTTTTTGGAAGCTTAAGAAGGCCCATTATAACTTTTGGACTCCTTCCAGCTCGTAGAGAAACGATGATGGTTGCTCGAGTTTCTTATCCCTGGTTATCGCTACCCTGCGGACACATGTTACATGAATATGGCTACAGGGATAGAAAGAAGGAAAATAATAATATATAATGCTTTATTTGTTTTATATGGGTTTCCAAAGTTAGTTCCAATTTCATTGCTATATCCTGTATAATGGACGTTTTAAAAATATGTACCGTTCAAAGTTACTGTTGTTAATGTAAAATATGAAATATGTTTTTATTGCTTGGAGAATCCGTATAAGACTAAATTGTCTTAATAAAGCTTTTTGTTGTTGAAATATGTTTTTATATATTTTTTCTTAATATGTTTTGAATCTCGGAAGTGATTTGGTTGTTTTTAAAAATTCTGAAACTCACGTGAAAGCGCGGTTTCATTTTTAAATATTCTATATCTGCGCTTCACACTTATTTATGTTAAATCTTGATAAAGATGGAGATGATGTTTACCGAAACGTTGCAAAAATAAAGATTATTCACCCGGCCGTGGTTTATTTGTTTATTTTTTGTTTGGTTAACTCCCAGGTTCCTGGAGGTTAGACGCCAACTACGCCGCGATATCCTTTCAATATGAATAACGACATCCATCTTTAACAGATTAATAAACATTAACTATTTTACAAGAGAAGGAACCGTCAGACATAATTTTGAAGAAGGAATAAAAGTTTACGTCGACGAGTTTCTTTATTTGTGTTGTATAATCGACAAGATTTCGGACTTTGACCTCTTCCTTTTGACTTATTCCTTCTTCAAAATTAACTATTTCAGAACAAACAAAAATATTTGGAATTCTATGATATTTGCTCTATTAAAAAATAATGTTTTAAAATTTCAAATAAAAATATATCGCGCTAGCATGGCAAACAGGGTCGTGGCGAACTGAACTCATGACGCCCGCTAAGAAATATGCCATTGACCTAACACTACAGACGGTTCTTTACCTATTCAGTTCTTGCAGCTTTCAGTAAGGATTGAAATATAGGTGAGTAAGATATTTGGCTATAATGAAGAACACAAGCTGAGGTATAATTACCACGTGTACAGATATTTTTCTACATATTTTATATAATGGTATCAAAATATCGTAGACTGAGGAATAGATCATGCTCTCATACGAGTTTCCTCACTTCTGATTCATATATAGCAGTCGTCTTGTAAGAGTTTATTGCTAACAGGGTGTAGTAGGTCAGAACACGGTAGAATACTCCACCCCGCGACATGGCTGTTTGGAGCGCCATCGCCTACAATAGCAGGCTGTATCTCTATTTCGCATTATGGCCACTATCAAACACAACGATATGTGCCTGACATTCTGCCCGTGATCTTACTCTTTCTCCAGGGGTGACCATTCCCATTTACCATCAGGATATCCTCACACAGAATATATCAACCAACATGTCTTGCAAGGTACACAGGGCTTACCTAGCCACCAGTCTCTCCTGATCGCGGCAGTGGCAAGCCCGAAAGCGACATACAAATGGTGAGCGATTCGATTGATGAACAAAAAATCACCTTTCTTTCAAGACACAATCCACATCGAGCCTGTTGTTTCCTGTATAGCTGTCCACATTGGCTCTAAAACCTACTAACCAAGCTGTATTGGCGTGCAATGTATTAGTTTCCATCATATTGGAATGAATATCGTTTATTGTTTGTTGACATATATACACTGGTGTCCAAAAAATAAGAAACTTAACCAATATTGAAATTTCTCAAAAGCTAATTTATTAACAAATATAAAATTTAGTATACAAATAGTTTAAACTATGGAGAATTTGACTAGCTATATGAAAATAAAAAAAAAAATATTTGAAATTATGAAATATGCAAATTATTATCAACATACCCAAAGCTAAGGTTCCAGATCTTAAAGAAATAAGATATCAATAGGGAGTATGATCACCTCTAACAGCTATCAAGGTCTCACAGCGAGCCCTCATACTGTTTACCAGGCTTTGGAGGAGGTCCAGGGGTAGTAAACCCCACTCCTCCAATAGAGCAGTTCTTAGCTCAACGAGGGTTCTGGGAGAGGGGTGACGAGCTCCAATACGCCTCCCTAGAGCATCCCACACATGCTCTATTGGGTTCAGGTCCGGAGATTTGGCTGGCCAATCCATCCTTCGAATATTCTCACTCTGGAGATATTCATTGACTAGCCTAGCCCTATGCGGACGAGCATTATCGTCCATAATAATTAAATTGTGACCAATTTGATCTCTATAAGGTCTTAGATAGGGCTCAAGAATCTCGTCCCTGTACCTTTGGGCAGTTAAAGTGCCCCCAGAAAAAATGTGGAGGGGTGTGCGACTGCTAGAACTGATGTCAGCCCAGACTAAGAGACTGCCCCCTCTAAAACTGTCTATTTCCCTGATGTTACTGGGATGTTAGCGGGTTCCAGGCTCCCTCCAGATGAAAACTCGTCGAGAATCTGTGTTTAAACTAAATCTTGACTCGTCACTGAAGAGAACATTGGCCCACTGATCATGAGTCCAGGCGTGATGTTCCAAGCACCAATTCAAGCGGGCTCTCCTGTGAGCAGAGGTTAAAGGGATACAGACCATTGGTCGTCTTGCATAAAGAACACCTTCGTAAAGCTTTCGGTAAACAGTTTGTCTTGAAATTCTCGTTCCAGTAGCACTTGAGAGTTCATTAGAGAGTTGAATAGCTGTCATCTCCCTATGGCGCTTGGCAGTTACGACCAGATAACGGTCTTCAGAGGTAGCTGTTTTTCTTTTTCTACCAGAACCTTCTTTTCTTTTGATGGTTCCTGTCTCAATGAACTGTTTCCATATTTTGCTGACCACAGATTTATTCACATTTAGCCATTTTGCTACTTCAACTTGTGATTGCCCTGCCTCCATTCTTCCAACAGCTCTCCATTTTAATTCATCTGCTAAAATTTTTCGTAAACTCATAATTAACTAAGGATTGAATAAAATTATAATTCGACAATTCTTAGATGAGGTAAACGACACGCCAAATAGCAATCTCATAAAGACAAGCAAAAATTTGCATATTTTCAATTTTACCGAATCGAATGGTTGCGATAAATAAATTCTGCGACTTAAAATCTTTTTATGCGGTTTTTTTTAATGCGGTTTTGGAGTTATGCGGTGCAAGAAAAAACAAATTATTCGAATTTCGAAAAAAAAATTTTTGGTGATTCACTTTTTCTGAAAACGAATAAGAATAACAACTACAACTCTACTATTACGCAATCAATACAAAGAAAGAATTTTGTAACGTCCTGGTTGTATGTTAAGTTATCCAACAAACAGTAGAGGGGAAGTTCCAATTGTCTTTTATTCCGCGCCTGCCGGTGTCTTACACAACTCGTGCAAAACCGAAATCAAAACTGAAAACCCGCCGGCGTGCCAGCTGCCGTTACAAATTTCTTTTTTCTTTTATTGACATGTTTCCTCTTGATTTGTTCTTAAAAACAAAAGAGACAAAAACAAAAATACCTCGTTAAAATTGCGTGTTTTTATGCTGCATTTTGTTTTTGTATGAAACTAATTAAAAAAAGTCTGCATATTGGAAAGCATTAGAAAATAAAACTTGGTGAAAGAAGGTTACTACCGAAAACCGGAAGATAAATTTACTCAAGTGAATTGTAAGTTTTTTTGAATAATTTTAGTGCGTAATTGTACATTAAGTTTTTCCATAATTTTTAGTCCTCTTAAAGAAAATGTGTGACAATAATAAAAAACAAAAAAGAAGTGCAATTTCGCTAGAAACCAAAATTATAATTCTCGATTGCTTGGCGAAAGGAGAAAGATCAACAGCAATAGGTAAACGTTATAATTTAGGCGAATCTACTATAAGAGCAATTAAAAAAAAATGAAGCGGCAATAAGAAGATCAGTCAGATCTGGTACAAATTTGAGTTCTAAAATTTCATCATATTCAAGAGGCACTTTAATAGAAAAAACAGAAAAGGCTCTCGTAATTTGGATTGAAGATTTAACTCAAAAAAGAATTCCGTTAGATGGACATTTAATCAAGATGAAAGCCCTTAAATTTTACAAGGAGTTAAAAGAATCAGAGCCATCTACATCTTCACGTGAAAGTAATCCACAATTCTCTGCCAGCACAGGGTGGTTAACTGGTTTTATAAAAAGACATTCTTTTCATAATCTAAAAATAAAAGGTGAGGTGGCTTCTGCAGATGAAGAAGCTGCTAGAAAATATCCTGAAAAGTTGGCTAAAATTATTAAAGATGGAGGATATTGTGCCCACATCAAATTTTCAATGCTGATGAAACAGGATTGTTTTGGAAAAAAATGCCAACCCGTACTTACATTGCAAAGTCCGAAAAAAATGCCAGTGGTTTTAAAGCTGCTAAAGATCGAGTTACTTTATTGCTGTGCAGCAATGCATCTGGCGATCGAATGTTAAAACCGCTGCTTGTAAATCGATCTTTAAAACCACGTGCATTAAAATGAAAAGACTTAAATACACTGCCCGTACATTGGATGGCAAACAAGAAGGCCTGGGTAACAACGGCTATTTTCACTGAATGGTTCAATAAATGCTTCGTACCCGAAGTAGAAAATTATATGAAAGAGATGGGTCTCGAATTTAAGATCTTATTAATTCTTGACAATGCACCAGGTCATCCAAACTTAGAGCATCCAAATATAAAGGTAGTTTTTTCCCTCCAAACACAACGAGCCTAATTCAACCATTAGATCAGGGAATTATTTCAACATTTAAAAAATATTATGTAAAATTCACTTTCCAATTCATTTTCGATAAACTGGAATCCGATACAATAACAGTTACTGAAGTTTGGAAACAATTTAATATCTTGAACTGTGTAGATCATGTTGCGTTAGCAATTGCCGAGATAAAATCACAAACTTTAAATGCATGTTGGAAAGCTGCTTGGCCTGAATGCGTATCAAAGAGAAATGAATCAAATAGAACAACAATAGTAACATCAGATATTATTTCAATTGCTAAGGAAATAGGTGGGGAAGGTTTTGATGATTTTGGCGAGCATGATATAGAAGAATTGCTTGTGGACGAAGCCCTAAATGATGATGATATTTTGGAAAGTATGGTAGATACTACTAAAGATTTCGAAACAGTGTGTGTAGATAGCGAACTGGAAGATGTTACTCCACTGGACGAAAAATTACTTCGGGAAGGCCTTCAACTTTCCGGTAAATTGGAAATTTTTTTTATTCAAAATGATAATGATGTAGAACGCGCCTTAAAATTCCAACGTGATCTGAAATTTTGTATGTCTGGCTACAGAGAACTCTACAAAGAACTAGTCAAGCCATCACAACGTTTGATTACTGACTACCTTGTCAAAGAAAAAAAAATCACTGAAGTTCCTAAAGAAGCATTACCATGTAGATCTGATGACGTAATTTTATCTTCAAGTGATGAAAGTGATCTTGCACCAATCCACAAACGGGTTCGCACATTATCAGACAGCGAATAATGATGAAAACATTCTTAATATGATTTTAAATAAAGTTTTGTTTATGTTATTAACACACATATGTGCCATTTATTAAAATATGATGAGAAAAAAATTAAATCTTATTATTTATAAATCTTTTTTTATGCGATTTCTGGTGCATTTTAAAACATTATTTAGGTTTTATGCGATTTTTTAAATAAATGGAACGTATCCATCATTTTACATATAAATGTATGTCTTTTTTTGTGCGATTTTTTTTTATGCGGATTCCCCTGGAACGCATCTACCGCATAAAAAAAGAACCAAGTGTATATTACTTTTTAACTTTTAGCGTTGTATATTTTAAAACTTATCATTAAAAAACAAAAGTTTCTTATTTTTTGGACACCAGTGTATATAATATTAATGATGCATTTAGAATATTCACCTCAAAAATAATAATGTAAACTTATCTTACTCATAATGATTCTCTTTTATTCTTAATTATTTTTGTATATATATATCCATTCGCCATATTCTTTAAAACCTATATAATCGCACTTATAAACATTGTAAGAAATCAATCTCACCATTCGTCGGTTTACACCACTCTCCTCCACTTCACTGTCGCGCGGCGTATTTCAAAATACACTTCTTTATTTAATTATGGATTGCTCTATTTTCAAAACACTTCTTTATATTTTGTGATAGATGCATTTTGTAGTATATATCTTCGCAATTTGTGATAGCTATATTTATATTTGAAAAAGGAAGAATAAATATAATAATTAATAATAAATAATATAATAAATAAATTTATGCTCTTTTACGGGCAAATACTTCTATGTACAATATAAAGATGATAATAACAAGATCATCTTTATATTGTACATAGAAGTATTTTCCCGTTGAAGAGCAGAAATTTTGATTGAGAAAGCTTGCAAAATTAAAATTAAAAGAAACGCTTTACCTTAATTTTATTCTTCTTCTTTTTCAAATAATTTCTAGATAACTATTGCTCACATATATTTATATTTGATGATCGTTTTGTAAAATATTTTCTCTGTAAATTTAAAATATTTTCGTAATAAAAAATATATTTTAAAATAATAGACTTTATTCTGTAGAGAGAGAGTTTCCATATCACCCCAGAAGTATACCCATCTATCTATAGTAGCGATTCACCCCCCAGGATCCTACGTAGTCCTATTCCACCGTGATGGATGATTGGACCAGGTACAATACGATGGTGTTAGTCCAGCTAGGGCTATGAACCAACTAACCAATTGTTGGGGCCGTGAG
>CP092864.1:68153387-68252773 GCA_030710605.1 Cordylochernes scorpioides
AGGTGGTGGGAATTTGTCCGAGGGCACCATAGGGTTTTCCTTTGGGCCTTTTAATGATTTGGCAGGTGTGACACGACCTGACAAATTTTTCTATAGATTTAGAGATACCTTTCCAGTAGTACTGGGTAGTAATTATGCGGGTCATCTGAGAGATGCCTGGGTGGTTATACTTTTGGTGAACTTTGTTCATGAGAGAATGTTGCAGGGTTTCGGGAATTATTATTTTAGTTACACCTTTTCGGGTAATGGTATGTAAGCCGTTTGTATCAATGTTGAAGGGGGATGCTGTTGGTTGATGCTGTTTTATAATATCAGTACTGATAAATCCTACAAAGGGGTTTCTTGAGAGTAAATCTGCCTCATACTGTTGACTGCCTTTGATGTAGTGTATTTCGTAATTATAGGTAGATAGTCTCAGGCTCCATCTAAATAGTCGGCCTGACGGATTTTTTATAGTTTTAAGCCATTGTAAAGCTTGGTGGTCTGTGTATATGGTGAATTTTATACCGGTGAGGTATATTCGGAATTTGTCTACACTTTCGACGATGGCGAGGCACTCAAGTTCGGAAACGGTGTAGTTTCTCTCATGTGCCCTAAGGGCGCGGCTAAAATATTGCACAGGATGTATTTGTCCGTCTGGGTGTACCTGTTTGAGTATGCCGGCAATCCCTTGGGTGGATGCGTCGCAATAAAGGCGGCATGGTAAACCGACTTGATGCAAGTGTAGTACTGGTTTACTGGTTAAACTCTCTTTGAGAGTGATGAAAGCTTGTTGACAGTCTGTGTTCCAATTCCATTTTACATCCTTTTTAAGTAGTTTATTTAAAGGTGCTCGTAAGCGGGCATAATCTGCTATAAACTTATTATAAACGTTTACTGCTCCTAAAAATGATTGTAGTGTTTTTTGATTGTTAGGTGTTTTTATGGCATTTATAGTATCAAGGTTGCGCGTCTGCGGTGCATAAGTACCTGCGGTAACAGTGTATCCTAAGAAATCTATTTTTGTTTTTAAAAAATGAACATTTATTATAATTAAGTTTGATGTTTTCGTGTTGACACACTGTTAGAAATTGTTGTAGGTGTTGTAGATGATCCTCTAGGGTGTCAGAAAAAATAATGAAATCGTCGAAGTAATGGGTAACAAAATTTAGTTTATATTTTTGCATGACCTGGTTTATGGCACGATGGTATATCTGTGGTGAATTTTTAAATCCGTAAGGAAGTCTACAAAATTCGTACTGACTATCTAACGTCACGAAAGCTAGTAGATTACGTGAGTTAGGTTCTATTTCCACTTGCCAATATGCGGATGCTATATCTACAGAAGAGTAATATTTGGCTTTTGACAATTTGTCAAGAATGGTTTCTATTAAGGGTAAAGGATGTACGTCTGGCGCGATGATTTCATTAAGTTTTCTGTAATCAATACAGAAACGCTTCGTTTGGTCACGTTTGGTAACAAGCGTTATGGGACTGGCATAAGGTGAAACTGACGGGGCAATGATTCCATATTGGAGCATTTGTTCTATTTGGGTTTGTATTTCTTGTTGGTCGTGTAGTGGCACTCTATATGGGCGTAATGCTATTATTTTATCTGTGGTGGTATTGATTTTTACCGGTGGTATGTTCAATTTGGGCACATTGTATTTATTAGTAGAGAACACTTGCGAGAATTCATATAGAATTCGGTGGAGTTCGTGTGGACAATGTTCTAACTGAGGTGCCGCATTAGAAGGTATAGAAATCTCAATATCATGGGTAGGAGATATAGGGGGTGAACATATAATTGGAGTAGAGTCCGCCACGTGTAAACAGGACTGGTGCGAGGGGAAAGTGGTAAACATATCAGTTTCCCTCGGTTGAGTGGAACATAAATCCTGTTTGCACTTGGTGAACTTATAGACATTCGTTGGGAGAGCATCATTATTTGATAAATTTGGAGATTATTAAAATCTATAATTAATTTAAATATTTTAAGGGTATTAATAGATAAAATACCAAAAGGTAGTGAAGCTTCTACTATAAAAAATTTTAGTTTTTGGGTGAGGTTACCGATTTAAGTTTTAAAAAAATATATCCAAGGGTATTTACATTGTGGGCTATTGCATTTATAGTTAAACTGTACTGATGGATAATAACTTTATATGGTAATCTATTTTCTATGGTTCTTAAAATATCTAAGTTAAGTAGGTTTATAGATGCTCCCGTGTCTATTAAAAAGGGCAAGTTTACATTTGGTGACAATTCAGTCCATATTATTAATTGTTCAACGAAAATAAGTTTCAGGTTTTCCTACCGTTGAGCTGCTCGCGGGGCTTGCAGAGTCGTCTTGGCTTGCAGCTTGGACTTGGGGAACATGGTTCGAAAGTTGGACCTTGGGCTGGGTGTGGGTACCACGTTTTGGTACAGTGGGTGTGTGTGGTCGGGCGCTGTAGACTGGGCGTGTTTGGTCCCGTGGGAACCGTTGTACACACTGGGAGTGCCAGTGCATGGCATTGCAATACTTGCAAGGCGAGGGGGGAGGTGTAACTGGGTATGTTACACGTGATGGCCGCTGGCTGTTGTACCGCGGTGGTGGGTTGTGGTAGGTGGGGTGTGGAGCCTTGTCTACTTGGCGCTGGTTCACTGCACTGGTGGCACACTGAGTTATTCTTGACACTAGGTCGAACCATTCCTTAATGGTGTTTGGCTGCACAGTTGCGACTAATCGCTGGTCTGCGACGGGTAGTCCGTCGGTCAGAGATTCAATTAAAATGTCGGCGGGTAGGTCGAGTTTCATACCCATAACAGTTTTGTTTTGGTAGTAGTCTTCTAGGGACATTTGGGGTGTCATTTTGATTGCCAAAAAGCGTGCAAACGACGCTTCTGTCGTTGCTGGGAATAAGTCTATCAATCTCTGGCGGGCTTCAATATAATATAACCTATCTAACCGTAGGCTTCGGAAATATTGGAGGGGCTTACCTTGTAGGTAGCAGGGTAATTTGCGTAGGCGATCTGTGTAGGTCAGTTCAGTTCGGTCTGCTTGGGCATCGAAGTTGTCGAAAAAGCTTTGGGCTTCAAAAGTACCATCGTATGGACTTACGTCTATCTCCCTAGGAGATCGGGCGACCAGTAACTTACTCAGGGCATCGGCGATCTGTGTCAGTGGGTTTGCGGAGGTATCTTGGGGCGGCGACGTTTCCTCCTCTTCCAATGTCGTTTCTTGTTTGGGGATAGTTTGTTCGGCTGTATCGTTGGACGGGTTGGTTTGCTCCTCCATCTTGCTTCTTGGCTCTTTTCTATCTGGACAGTCTTTACCTTCTTCGTTGTGGTCTCCTTCGTTGTGGTAATCCTGTCGACTAACTGTAATATTTTGTTGAGATCCTGTCGACTCTCTGTAATATTGTGTTGAGATCCTGTCGACTCTCTGAGATAATAGGTTGGGATCCTTATCTGTGATTAGGGATCCTGTCGACTAGCTGTAATAATGCGTTGAGGTTTGGTAAGCCTGTTGTAGAACCTCGTCGACTCTCGCTATAAGTTGTGGCAACCGAGGGTCAAACCTGTAGTAACCGCGAGGGACAGTCAGGGGTGGAGAGTTTTCCCGTACCTCTCTGCACCTTGTAGGATCTTTAACAGTTCTCACAGGGTACAGGCAGTCGTGGTCGAGGCAGAGTGGAAAACTGGGAATGTCCACACACACAAAAAACGAAGCGACACGTTGTAGAAGGGCAGTTCCTTGAATAGATAAAAAGCGAGCCAAGAGCAAAGATGGAGATAGAAGATTCCTTACTGTTTTACATGGTCGATGAGTTGGTGACAACCGGCGACACGCAGATGGGGAACTGACTGGAACTGAAAAATGGCTGTTGCTACGTGGGGTCCTATTTAAACAACTTTTTTGGACCAGGAAGGGACTAGGAAGTGGACCAGGAAGTATTGCCTTTCTGCACGTGTCCGCAGCTCGACTCTGGCACCAGTCTGGGCTTCCATCTATCTTTAGAAGTTACTTTGTAAATCTCTCTCTGGCTCTTAACTTAGCTTTTAATCTATTATATTTTATTTATTCATCCTCAGTACATTACATCTGGAGATACAAGGACACACGTCAATTATGCGTATAATTAGTTGTAGTTTATAATTAGTTCTATATACAACATGACAATCTTGTTATAAATTACATAATATAGGGTTATTGGTTTAAATTATCATATATATATATAACAAAAATAATTAAGGATAAAAGAGAATAATGATGAGTAAGATAAGTTTACATTATTATTTTTGAGGTGAATATTCTAAATGCATCATTAATATTATATATATATATGTCAACAAACAATAAACGCTATTCATTCCAATATGATAAAGACTAATACATTGCGTGTCAATACAGCTTGGTTAGTAGGTTTTAGTGGACAGCTATACAGGTGACAACAGGCTCAATGTGGATAGTGTTAAGAAAGATGCTGCTTTTTCACTCACCAATCGAATACCATTTGGATGTCGCTTTCGGGCGTCGCCCGATCAGGAGAGACTGGTGGCCAGGGTAAGCCCCTGTGTACCTTGCAAGACATGTTGGTTGATATATTCTGTGTGAGGATATCCTGCTAGTGAATGGTGATGGTCACCTCTGAAGAAAGAGTAAGATCACGGCAGCATGTTAGGCATATATCGCTGGGTTAGATAGTAGCCACAATGCGAACTAGAGACGACCTGCTATTGTAGGCGATGGCGCTCCAAACAGCCATGTCGTGGGGTAGAGTATTCTACCGTATTCCGACCTGTCACACCCTGTTAGCACCAAACTCTCACAAGACGACTGCTATATCTGAATCAGAAGTCAGGAAACTCGTCTGAGAGCACGATCTATTCCTCAGTCTGCGATATCTTGATACCATTATATAAAATATGTAGAAAAATATCTGTACACGTGTTAATTATACCTCAGCTTGTGTTCTTCATTATAGCCAAATATCTTACTCACCTATATTTCAATCCTTACTGAAAGCTGCAAGAACCGAATAGGTAAAGAACCGTCTGTACTGTTAGGTCAATGGCATATTTCTTAGCGGGCGTCATGAGTTCAGTTCGCCACGACCCTGTTTACCATGCTAGCGCGATATATTTTTATTTGAATTTTTAAAAATTATTATTTTTTTTATAAAGCAAATATCTTAAAATTCCTAATATTTCTGTAGGTTCTAAAATAGTTAATTTTGAAGAAGGAATAAGTCAAAAGAAAGAAGTCAAAGTCCGAAAGCTTGCCGATTATACAGCACAAATAAAAGAATGACGTCGCTGTAAACTTTGATTCCTTCTTCAAGATGATGTCAGGCGATTCCTTCTCTGGTAAAATAGTTAATGTTTATTAATCTGTTAGAGATGGATGTCGTTATTCATATTGAAAGGATATCGCGGCGTAGTTGGCGACTAACCTACAGGATCCTGTGGGTCAACCAAACCAAAAATGAACAAATAAACCACGGCCTGGTGAATATTCTTTATTTTTGCAACGTTCGGTAAACATCATCCCCACCTTTATCAAGATTTAACATAAATAAGTGTGATTGAATATTTAAAAGTGACACCGCGCTTTCACGTGAGTTTCAGAATTTTCAAAACAACCAAATCACTTCCGAGATTCAAAACATATTAAGAAAAAAATATATATAAAAATATATTTCATATTTTACCTTAACAACAGTAACTCTGAACGTTATATATTTTTATAAAACGTCCATTATACAGGATATAGCAATGAAATTGGAACTAACTTTGGAAACCCATATAAAACATATAAAGCATCATATAATATTCTTTTCTTTCTATCCCTGTAGCCATATTCATGTAACATGTGTCCGCAGGGTAGCGATAACCAGGGATAAGAAACTCGAGCAACCATCATCGTTTCTCTACGAGCTGGAAGGAGTCCAAAAGTTATAATGGGCCTTCTTAAGCTTCCAAAAAATACACTGTTTTATCTTGTCAAGAAGCATTTTATGTGGTCGAAAGGAATGCCTGTAAGGAAAATCACTTGTATCGTTTGGACAGGGCATGAGACGAAGATTTGCTTAAAATGTCAAGGAGATCGTGGAAAGATATAAATGAGGGTCATGGCCAAGAAGACGGAAGTTATCCTATGATAATTGTCACAGAAGTATGTCCATGAAGACCTTGGTCTCAAGTCCTGTGCCATTCGGAAAGGCCAGTTGATGACCGGCTATGAAGGAAAACTGAAAAGGAAAGGCTGTTGGCCTCCTCAACAACCTGAATAAAAAATAATAAATAAACTCTGATAGCAAGTTGAGTTTTTCTCAGATGAAAATAAATTTAACAGTGTCAGAAGATGATTCCCAGGAATGTTTCTTAGGTATGTAATAATGTCTCAGGGGAATTTGTCATAATGCACACGAGATTCCCTGATTCCGTGATGGTCCTTGGAGTAATCATTAGTGAATGCATGTTATTCCTCCCCACCTTTTTGAGAAGGGCCTCAGGATGAACGCTTAAATTTACATAAATGTTTTGGAGACCGTCGTGAAGCTTTAGATGGACGTGGCGTCCGCAGGAAGGAATTATATCTTCCAACAGGACTCAGATCAAGTCCACAAGACAAGGAAGACACAGGCCTGGCTGACACTTAACGTCCCTAGCCACTGTAATTCCGATATTTGGCCCCTTAAGTTTCCAGGCTTCAAGCCCTTCGACTACGATGTATGTGGTGTTGTTGAGAGAGATGTCAATAAAACACCCCACAACACCATCCAGTCTGTAAAGGATGCTGTTCATACGGCAATGGCCCAAATGGACAAGGTTATCGTCGTCAAGGCCAGTGCGTCTTTCCGCACTCGCCTCGAGCCTGTCATAGCTAAAACTGAAGAATAATGGTTGTAACCCAAATTTTTAACATAATTAGTTTAAAGTATGATTACATCCAAATATATAGGTTGACCAAGGATCAATAAACTATTGTTTTAGGGTGAAATGTATTTAGGTAAGCCATAAGAAACATTCAGTTTCATGATTAGGAAATAGTTTCCCATAAATCTATATGAAATAGAGTGTAATATACATAAAAATATTATAATATACCAACCTTTTCAAGATTTCGGACTTCCTAATATTAATACCTTATGATGTTTTGTTATTTAGGACAGATTATTCCCCGAGTTTGTCCCGAATGTTGGCTCAGTGTTTTGTCAATGTTAAGTGATTATCATTACTTCAATATATCATTGTGTCGAGGTTGTTGTGTTTCTTCTTTAATGGCTTTGATCCTGTTGTCGTCGAGAAGTCCTGACCTGTTGAGATTCTGATCTTCCTTCAGAAAACTCTTCTCATGTTTCTTGAAGGCCTTGACTCTGGTTGGTGGAGTGAAGATCCACATTAGTGAATCCACACATTACTATTATAGCGAGAAATTTATTATTTTATGAACTACACAGCTAACTTCCCTCATTGCCTCTCTGATATGTTTTGTTTCGCATTAAATTAAATTGCTGTCATATATTCTAGAGTATCTCTTTTCTAATATTCTAAGTGACAATATATTATCCTATAACCACTTATAACCATAGAATATCAAATTCTGCCTGTTTTCTGTCTAATTTGAACGTCCAATGTTAAATCCACGACAGCAAACCTTTCCAACCTAATTCTATAGAGTTTCGCCGTGATAAAAACCAATTGTCGGAGACGGGAACGTTGAACAATATTTCACCTTTCTTTAATGTTGAATAGAGATTTATTATATAAAATCATATATTATCTTATTTATTAAATAATCTATTTCATATGGATTACGCCATTTTAAATCGCATATTTATTTTGTTTAATCGATTTTTGTGTTTTAAAAAATGTTCGAAATACAAGATGAGGAGTCGAGGTTCTTGTGGCAAGCTAGGTAGGTACTGTACACGTCGGCAAGTATTTTGGCTGCTTTCTCACTTCATCAACCCAACATGCTTAGCGTACAAGTTGTTGATGAACCTTCCCAACGTCCTCACAGTCAAACTCTATATCATCAAGTAGCCGTAGATCTCCATGTTGGTCCGTCTCCCGACATTCGGCTGCAGCGTCACAATTAGTAATTGAAGGTTCAAAGGTCGAGGACATCTGGGCCATCTTCAATGGAGACATTCGGGACCACCTACTGTACCGCTGAGTGGAACACCTACTGTACCACAGTGGAGTCGAGCTGTAGGCTCACCTACTGTACCACAATGGAGTCGAGCTGTAGACCCACCTACTGTACCACAGTGGAGTCGAGCTGTAGGCCCACCTACTGTACCACAATGGAGTCGAGCTGTAGACCCACCTACTGTACCACAGTGGAGTCGAGCTGTAGGCCCACCTACTGTACCACAGTGGAGTCGAGCTGTAGGCCCACCTACTGTACCACAATGGAGTCGAGCTGTAGGCCCACCTACTGTACCACAATGGAGTCGAGCTGTAGGCCCACCTACTGTACCACAATGGAGTCGAGCTGTAGGCCCACCTACTGTACCACAATGGAGTCGAGCTGTAGGCCCACCTACTGTACCACAGTGGAGTCGAGCTGTAGGCCCACCTACTGTACCACAGTGGAGTCGAGCTGTAGGCCCACCTACTGTACCACAGTGGAGTCGAGCTGTAGGCCCACCTACTGTACCACAATGGAGTCGAGCTGTAGGCCCACCTACTGTACCACAATGGAGTCGAGCTGTAGGCCCACCTACTGTACCACAGTGGAGTCGAGCTGTAGGCCCACCTATTGTACCACAATGGAGTCGAGCTGAAGGCCCACCTACTGTACCACAGTGGAGTCGAGCTGTAGGCCCACCTATTGTACCACAGTGGAGTCGAGCTGTAGGCCCACCTATTGTACCACAATGGAGTCGAGCTGAAGGCCCACCTACTGTACCACAGTGGAGTCGAGCTGTAGGCCCACCTACTGTACCACAGTGGAGTCGAGCTGTAGGCTCACCTACTGTACCACAGTGGAGTCGAGCTGAAGGCCCACCTACTGTACCACAGTGGAGTCGAGCTGAAGGCCCACCTACTGTACCACAGTGGAGTCGAGCTGTAGGCCCACCTACTGTACCACAATGGAGTCGAGCTGTAGGCCCACCTACTGTACCACAATGGAGTCGAGCTGTAGGCCCACCTACTGTACCACAGTGGAGTCGAGCTGTAGGCCCACCTACTGTACCACAGTGGAGTCGAGCTGTAGGCCCACCTACTGTACCACAATGGAGTCGAGCTGTAGGCCCACCTACTGTACCACAATGGAGTCGAGCTGTAGGCCCACCTACTGTACCACAGTGGAGTCGAGCTGTAGGCCCACCTACTGTACCACAGTGGAGTCGAGCTGTAGGCCCACCTACTGTACCACAATGGAGTCGAGCTGTAGGCCCACCTACTGTACCACAGTGGAGTCGAGCTGTAGGCCCCACCTACTGTACCACAATGGAGTCGAGCTGTAGGCCCACCTACTGTACCACAGTGGAGTCGAGCTGTAGGCCCACCTATTGTACCACAGTGGAGTCGAGCTGTAGGCCCACCTACTGTACCACAGTGGAGTCGAGCTGAAGGCCCACCTACTGTACCACAATGGAGTCGAGCTGTAGGCCCACCTACTGTACCACAATGGAGTCGAGCTGTAGACCCACCTACTGTACCACAGTGGAGTCGAGCTGTAGGCCCACCTATTGTACCACAATGGAGTCGAGCTGTAGGCCCACCTACTGTACCACAGTGGAGTCGAGCTGTAGACCCACCTACTGTACCACAGTGGAGTCGAGCTGTAGGCCCACCTACTGTACCACAGTGGAGTCGAGCTGTAGACCCACCTACTGTACCACATTGGAGTCGAGCTGTAGGCCCACCTATTGTACCACAATGGAGTCGAGCTGTAGGCCCACCTACTGTACCACAGTGGAGTCGAGCTGTAGGCCCACCTACTGTACCACAATGGAGTCGAGCTGTAGACCCACCTACTGTACCACAGTGGAGTCGAGCTGTAGGCCCACCTATTGTACCACAATGGAGTCGAGCTGTAGGCCCACCTACTGTACCACAGTGGAGTCGAGCTGAAGGCCCACCTACTGTACCACAATGGAGTCGAGCTGTAGACCCACCTACTGTACCACAGTGGAGTCGAGCTGTAGGCCCACCTATTGTACCACAGTGGAGTCGAGCTGTAGGCCCACCTACTGTACCACAGTGGAGTCGAGCTGTAGGCCCACCTACTGTACCACAATGGAGTCGAGCTGTAGGCCCACCTACTGTACCACAGTGGAGTCGAGCTGTAGGCCCACCTACTGTACCACAATGGAGTCGAGCTGTAGGCCCACCTACTGTACCACAGTGGAGTCGAGCTGTAGGCCCACCTACTGTACCACAGTGGAGTCGAGCTGTAGGCCCACCTACTGTACCACAATGGAGTCGAGCTGTAGGCCCACCTACTGTACCACAGTGGAGTCGAGCTGTAGGCCCACCTACTGTACCACAGTGGAGTCGAGCTGAAGGCCCACCTACTGTACCACAATGGAGTCGAGCTGTAGGCCCACCTACTGTACCACAGTGGAGTCGAGCTGAAGGCCCACCTACTGTACCACAATGGAGTCGAGCTGTAGGCCCACCTACTGTACCACATTGGAGTCGAGCTGTAGGCCCACCTACTGTACCACATTGGAGTCGAGCTGTAGGCCCACCTACTGTACCACATTGGAGTCGAGCTGTAGGCCCACCTATTGTACCACAATGGAGTCGAGCTGTAGGCCCGCCTACTGTACCACAGTGGAGTCGAGCTGAAGGCCCACCTACTGTACCACAATGGAGTCGAGCTGTAGGCCCACCTATTGTACCACAATGGAGTCGAGCTGTAGGCCCACCTACTGTACCACAGTGGAGTCGAGCTGTAGGCCCACCTATTGTACCACAATGGAGTCGAGCTGTAGGCCCACCTATTGTACCACAATGGAGTCGAGCTGTAGGCCCACCTACTGTACCACATTGGAGTCGAGCTGTAGGCCCACCTATTGTACCACAATGGAGTCGAGCTGTAGACCCGCCTACTGTACCACAGTGGAGTCGAGCTGAAGGCCCACCTATTGTACCACAATGGAGTCGAGCTGAAGGCCCACCTATTGTACCACAATGGAGTCGAGCTGAAGGCCCACCTATTGTACCACAATGGAGTCGAGCTGTAGGCCCACCTAATATACCACAGTGGAGTCGAGCTGTAGGCCCACCTACTGTACCGCTGAGTGGAACACCTACTGTACCACATTGGAGTCGAGCTGAAGGCCCACCTACTGTACCACAGTGGAGTCGAGCTGAAGGCCCACCTACTGTACCACAGTGGAGTTGAACTGTAGGCCCACCTACTTTGTGTGTGTTTTTTGTGTGTTGTGTTGTGTGTTTTGTACCGCCCCATCTATTCTACCACAGTGGGTTTCATTAGACTACCTGCACTTCTTTTTTCTCTCTAGAAAATCGCCCGGATTTTGTTACCGTCAATCCAGCCTGCCTTACTCCATCTAGAGCCTATTGCCATTTATCCTGTGAAAAGTATATTTCGTACCGTTTGTTGGCTTTGATGAAGCCCACCTTAACATGCTGGACACTGAAGCGATGTCCCCGAGCTTTATTATTCTTTGGTGGTTTAAATTGTTCCAGATGATGGGACTTACTGTACTTAAAGCCACTTGTGAGTTCTTCCTTAAGACTTGCTGGACAATAGCTGAGGAACACAGACGCTGTGGTTGTATCTTACTTCTTGTCACTCTTTAAATATTCAGTAAAAAAAATCAGGTGGTTGTTTGTAGTCTTTTTTATTGTGATATATTAACAGCACCTTTCTCGAAATATTTCTTGATAATAGCAGAATTATATATTATTAATAGCTTCACAAAGTTAATAGAGGAAGCCTTCATAAAAAAAGTATTTTTTTTATTAGTAAAATAAGGGATAAAGTAGTTTTCGAAGCGAACATTTTAAGGTTTTCACCCAATGGTCAGTGTAATTACCTGGTGGTGAGAGGTTACCTTAATCAAGTGTATCCGTTCCTTGATTATTTTCATGGGGAAAATGGTGCAGTGGTTTCCCCTGGACTTCCGCGTCCATATGCCGTAGACCTATTAATAGGTTTTTCTTCTTATAGAAGCTTCAATTAATTGCCCTTCTCCATATTAGGATGAAGTTGGAGACTTATCCTGGCCACTGAATAGAGGTGCCAGGTATGGATTACCACTTTTACTCCAGTACTTTGAAAGTCAATTTGAAAAGATCAATAAGTAAATGTGTGCACACATTTTTTGTCTATCTTCATTAAAAATAAATAAATAAATATATAATATATATTCCATATATAAGAGAGCCCACTGCAAATAAAACAAGATAATCTTTTAGGATTTTATAAAAATTATTCGCTGAAGTTCTTCTGTAACGCCAACCATCAAATCTATAATAGGCAACACTTACGCGAGCATAGAAAAGGTTATCAGGAAAAATGCCACCATAAAATATGAAAGTGAAGCAAAAAAAGAAAAGAAACAGGTTTCTATAATAGGAAAGCAAATTACCACAATTGGGCAATTGGTTTAAATGCAAGGAAGGTATAACTCGCAAACTTCTACATTATTCTGATAATTGTAGAACTATGGAGACATCAGCCATAGCTTTCTGACGTGAGGTACCATAGCCTGGTGGATAACTTTGGTCTCCCATTGTAGGCTTGCTATCTACGAAGACAATATTCTCTAAGAATCAGCTCTACCGCTTAGATTTGACTTAACAATTCAGAATGTGGCGCGATTTTAATATTTGAATAAGTTAAAAATCTTGCTGAAAAAGATACTTCTAACAGAAATATTGGCAGTATCCTAAAAAGCTGAATTATTGCAAAATAGGCCCCTAAAGAATATTACATTTAATTTATTGTATTTGGTCTTTCTCTTAAAAGAAAGACTCTTAAAGGACATGATTGATGCTCTAAATATCTGCTAGAATTAAGTTATGAAGAGAAATGAAACCATAACCATAAACCATAACCATAAAACAATATTCTACTATCCTACTGCGACGGATAATATTGTGAGGATCTGGCTCATCAATGGTGAACTCTCCTTGTGGCTTCAACAGTTTAATCTACCATACCGCTATAATAATCCATTGGGATATTACTGAAGTTTAGAAGAAATCTTGGTCAAGGTATTGAATGAAACTGGACATATAAGCTTTGAGAACAGAAGAATTTGTATAATTATATCGTCATATACTGCCTATTTTTATTACAGCAACTTGATTATAACATCATAATCTTAAAGTCTCAATTGATAATTATCTCAATTATAGATTATAATATTACATTGAGGTTCAGCTGCATTTTTCTATCGTTGCTGCTATTACCAAATTCCGAAAAAACGGAATACAGCTTCCAGAGAGGAAGAAATCAATATAACTTCCTGATGGGTGAGAAACTACAATTTAGTATCATAAACAAAACTTTTTTTTTTTGGCTTATCCCTAGTACACTCGGTACAGGCCATGATAATCATGGTGGGTAGAAGTAGACGACTGCTTTTACTGTAAGTGCACCACATGTCTACACATGTGAAAAGCAGTTCGACTTTGCACTTACAAATGTGCTAGAGCCCCGTTTGGTTACCTGCACTCGCTGGTGGGGTTGGACTTTTGCAAGAATAGGGGGCCATTGGAGCATTTTTTTAACAATTAGAAAAAAGTACCCAATATTACAGGATAAACAAAACATAAATATTTGAAATATTTAGGTAAAAAACTACAATGTGACAAATATTTACTTTACCATTTTGTTTTATAGTTATTGACATAAATGGTGATATTGTGGCGAAGAAATATTTTATTATTTAATTTAATATTATTCAATGAAAATATTCAACAGATTATAAAAATATATATTACTCTGTATTTGTGAAATCATCTTTAAAATATTTCTTTGCGTGCTTGCTTAAGATTCCCTAGCTGTAGATAGTTTGGTTGAGTTGTTAATAATTGTCGACTCGTCGCTGTGACGTCATCAATAAATTCTTTTTACCTCTTAGGATATTTCAAGGCTTGATTTCTACGCTACAATATATTAAAGAAAGGAGGAGATAAAAAAAAAAGCTCACAAAATACCAGACTTATATACATCCTTACCTTGTCATCATTATCAAAAGAATCGAAGAAGATGTCGAGGCCATTCCAGTTGTCGTTACTGCCGAACACAGAGCCTTCCTACTCTTGTTATTTACCAGGCTTCAGAGAAGACGTTGAGACGTGGGAACTCCTTAATCAACTTCAACTAATTCAACTTAGTGATAAGGGGTAGAAAAACGCGATTTAAATCGCTCCTAAAAGCAGGCTATGAGGTGTAAATTCCCCAAATAACAGCTATTTGTCTTCGATATTATTTATATATCACACAGTCAATAAAAGTTGGTATATACAAGGTAGGATCAAAAAGTTCCCGAACTTTTTTTAAAATTAATTATTTATTCATAGTATAGTAATTTAAACATCAAAATTTTTCAAAATAGGAGCCTTGGTTATCTACACATTTTTTTCCAGCGTGAAAAAATCTGTTGAAATTCTAGTTCAAAGTCAATTTTTCTAAGCTTGTTTAGCTCAACCGTCGCATTTTCAATTACTACTGATGACGATGAAAAGCGCCTCCCTTTTAACGTCATTTTAAATTTTGGAAAGAAGAAATCACATGGGGGCGATATCAGGAGAGTAAGGAGGATGCGGCAAGACAGATACAGAGTGTTTGGCTAAATAGTCTTGAAAAATAATGGCTCTATGAGCAGGGGCATTATCATGTAGTAATTTCCGCTGTTTTGATTTAAAGATTTGGTTTCTTTTTCTTCTTATCGCATCACGAAGGCGCTCAAGTATTTCTTTGTATGCCTGTTTATTAATAGTAACCCCCTCTTTAATAAATTCATAATAGACAAGTCCTTGATAATCGAAAAACACTACAAGCATTACTTTTCCTTTGGACTTGTCAAGACGAACTTTCTTCTTCCTAGGAGAACTTGGTGTGTGCCATTCGAGTGATTGTTTTTTGGTTTGTGGATCAAAAAGAAAGCACCATGTTTCATCCCCAGTTATTATTGTTTTTAAAAAATCAGAATCATTATTTGCAGTTTCAAATAAATCTTTTCAAATTGATAATCTGGTTTCTCTTTGTTGATATGCTAAATTTCGTGGGACAAAATAACCACAAAGTTTTTTCATGTTTAAATGTTCACCAATAATCTTTGGCAACTACCATACGAAATTCCAAGTATTTATGATATATTATCAATAGTAATTTTTCTATCAGCAGTAATTAAATCATGTACCTGTCCAATATTGTGATCCGTTGTTGACGTCAATGGCCGACCTGACCTTGAATCATCTGCGATGCTCTTACCGCCATCTTTAAAACGTCTATACCAGAGATAAACTTGCGTTCGTGAAAATTTTTCGTCTTCATAAGCTTCATTCATTAATGCTAATGTCTCTGTGAAAGACTTTAAATTTTACACAAAATTTAATATTTGCCCTTTGCTCAAATGATGACATTGCAGAAACCGACGCGAGCTAAATACTTACAACAAAAATATGCCTAACATGAAAACTACGCATGCGCATTTACTAGCGTTGCTAAATTAAATTATAGTTTAAGCTTTGTTCTTTACAGTAAAATTATTTTACATTTTTCAAAAGTTATTTTATATTTTATTTTTTAAAAGTTCGGGAACTTTTTGATCCTACCGTGTATAAACATAAATCGTTGATGACTTTTAAAATACGAAAACTATATTGAGAACGTTTCTTTATTTAGATAAAACTGGGCAAGCTTTCAAGCCAAAATACTTTCTTCACGGCCCTAAATACGATAAAAAGCAGCCTTTAAGGAAATCTATCTTGCCGTGAAGAAAATCTTTTTAGCTTGAAACTTGTCCAGTTTTATATGAATCGTTATATTGTGACGAAGAAATATTTTATTATTTAATTTAATATAATTCAATGAAAATATTCAACAGATTATAAAAATATATATTAATCTGTATTTGTGAAATCATCTTTAAAATATTTCTTTGCTTGCTTGCTTAAGATTCTCTAGCTGTAAATAGTTTTTGGGCTGACCTGTTAATAATTGTCGACTCGTCGCTGTGACGTCATCAATAAATACTTTTACATCTTAGGATATTTCAAGGCTTGATTTCTACGCTACAATATAAATTTAGTTTTAGTATTTTAATTAAAGTTATGCGTCTACAATGTGTTCCTCCTTCCTGAAGTATCCCTCCCCAGGTTAATAATTAATTAGTTTTCTTAAAGCTTTTATTAAAAACTCACTAAAAGAGAAAATAACTATTTCAGCTACAGCCATTGAAGATTTTTATGACAACAAATAAAAGTGGCGGGGAATGATTATCGTATATTGAGAGAAGAGGTGAAATATTTAGTAAAAAAACCACTTGCTAAAACCGTTGCCTCATATTAAATCATATTAAGTACGAAATCCATTATAATCGTCCTTGCCGCTTTTATTTTTACTGATATAAGTCTAGATGTTTAATGGTGGTGTGTAGCTGAAATATTTATTTTATACTTTCTTAGTGTGCATTTAAAAATATATAAAAGCTTTTAAAAAAATAAATTTATATTATTTATTTTAATGTTTAGTCTTGAATTTCAAATTTACAAATTTATCATAGACAAATATTTATATAAAAAAACAAAAAAAACATCGGAATCAAGAATTACAATATATTACGCATGAATATTATTCAATAAGACCTTTCCCATGGTCAAATTTCGATAAAAAATATCACGATATATCAACGAATATTTTTCTTCAGATTACTATGATATGAATTAGCATTTTCTAAAATTATTTTTGCTTCATTTATACTAAGTAAATATAAAATATTAGTTTTATTTGTATTTATATTCGGATTATATGAATTTAAAATATAGATATTTATATAGAAATATAATTATGGATGGTTATATTTCTAATGAAAAAAAAAAATTTTTTTTTTTTCTAACTAAAAATTTGTCTTTACTCCATTGTTATATTCAAAGATCAGAAATTTTTATTTGAAATAAAGCAATTCATAAAAAATTTAGCCAAAAAAAAAAAGAAACTTATCCCTGGAAAAGCCTGATATTTTCACCTTGATAAATTTAATATTTGAAATTTATTTTTGTTAAAATTATAATTTTATAATATTAAGAAACATGGAATTATTTATCAAAGTAATAGCTCCATACCATGGAGATATCTACCAATTATCTATTATTAAGATGGCTGAAAAAATAATTTTTGATATTTTTATATTTTTATATTTCTTCATATATTTAATTATAAAGGCATATATTGGATCAAAATATCATTTATATGCCATTTTAATTAAAGATTTATTTATGGATTGCTCTATTTTCAAAACGATTTATTCGTATGTTTAAAGAACAATAGAAAACATATATGATTGCTGTTATGATTCAAGTTTTATGGAAAAAAATGGAAGGGGGTGTATGTGTTCTATATTATAATATTTTGTTACCGCTCAAGTAAACGATCTTTTAGGAGAATATCTATATCTGATTTGAAACCGCTATCAATAGATTGTGCTGTCAATTGTGTCTATATCATTGCTAGTTATACGTTTTGTTAAAGATATGAAATCACCTCTTCTTTTAACTAAATAACAAAAAATATAGAAAATACTATTTGAAAATATAAGAAATATATATATTTTACAGAAATAGAGAGAGAGAACTGATTGAGTATCTTTACATATAAAAGTAAACACAATGTTATATAGTAGGGAATTTAATTTTAAAATATGTTATGCGGTGAGATAACTCAGTCAATTTAAAACTTGTTAAATTACCTCCAAGTTGGTTTAAATCAGGTCAAGTTAGGCTAGATGAACCCGTTTAGCTTGCGCATCTATTTAGTGTGTTCAATGAGTGTTTACATTGAATGTAAAACTGTGGTTAAGGCCATGTGTCTGGTGTGACGCGTGTGAAATGCTCCACATGACGTTGTTACTCACGTCCTGGTTGATGGTCCATATGGAGGGATGTCCTACAAGGATCCGTTTTTGTTCCATCATGACAGGTCCGAAGTTCTCCAGTTCTAGTAGTGTGGAATAAAACAATCCTGCAGGTCCTCAGTATCAGGAGGTTCTAGGTGTAAGGATCCATTCCTCGTGCATCCTAGATAAGTCCTCAGAGATCAGCGGATTGAGTGAGTCTTTGATCGTCAGGTGCAGGCAGGGGATCGTTGAAGGCAATAATGACTATAGGGCCATTGTTGCAGCTGTCAACAATCAGAGTTCTCAAGTGACAAGATGCCTCTTTACCCTCGCTGTCTAGGAAGCGTTAGACTTGAAGACTATGCAGGGTGTGTCACTCTTATTGGGACAACCATCATGACTGGGTGAAGTACGAGTAGAATGCGTCTGCCTTTCTCATTAAGACTGGGAGCACTACTTAGTGGCAGGCCGACTTAGCTCCAACCTTTGACAGGAGGAACAGACGCCATGTGCAGCTGCTCCTAACATGGAGTACAAACGCTGTTCATCCTGTATTAGGAGCCCTTACAGGGTACTATCAGCCGGGCCAGCTGAGCCCAGGTTTTTTAGTGAGCTTGTTACTGTTCCCCCTCCTCCTTTTTCATCCGGGCTTGGGACCGGCAAAGGTGGAGTTCGACTGTATTGACTCATCCATAGATGAGCTCTACTCATCCCCGGCAGACACCATCAAAAGTCTCAAGCTTTACAAGCTTCATACCCTAATATGATTGAGTGGAGATAAGAAAGAAGAAAAAGACTCGTATTGGGTGAAATACTGTTGATTCGACTATGATATTTATTTCTTTGATATCCACGTGTTTTCCCACTTGGTTTTATCTAAGCTTCCTCTGAATGTGATATATTTTCTAATTGATTCTTATTCATATAAACCCTTTTTGGACTCTGTCTTGTTTGTTTTGTAATTTTAAAAAGTTAAAGATAAACATGTGTGATAAACAGAGCACAGTGAGAAAAATAACACAACAAGACCTAACATGATTTTATTGTTATTGCGTTATGAAGCACAAACAAAATATATCTTTCATTTTAATGAATTTCGAACTTAATGTGATTTAATATGAACAATTGATTAACATGTTTTTATGCTATATATATATATATAACTAAATATTTACCTCTTTCCCTTTCTAAGTAAAACTTTTTAAAACCAATTTTTTACTAATTAATTATTAATTTTATTTTTAATCATTAAAATATATATTATTAATTTATACAAATATATATATTTACTTATCATATTTATGTATTTAAATATAAGTATCAAGAGTGGCACCTCTCTCCTTTTCAATATACATTAAAATAATTCATTCTGACTGATTAACCCAGTACACAAAACGTTAAGTTGGTGAAACGAATAAGCCACAACATCAGTTTTTAGCAAATTCAGACAAAAAACTGTACACCATGGTTTTGGGCTTTGTTCCTCATTAGTACAGGAGCGGCTTCGATGTCATAACATCCTGCGAAGGAAGTTATGAAATTAGTCGAGTGGGAGGAAAAGTGTTTAAGATAGTGAAGTGGCAAAGCCGATTATCAGGCTATAATACAACCTAAAGTTGCGGGTTAAAAGGAGAGGTGCCACTTCTGGTTCATTAATATCTCATCCTCCCGCACAACTATATAAATAATGCTATATTTTGAAAATATAAAAAAATTGATTTATATTTGTATTCTAGTTATTTTAAATGATTATATATTTTATCTGGAAATTTATCCTCACACTTATTAATTAATTACTCTAGTTTTCATATTGCTGATTTAGTTTTATGGAATGACAGCCGTTCATAATGCACAACGGCTGCCCCTCTTTGGCTGATTGTGAGGATTCCATTGGATCCCTTGTGGATCTCATGGACTAAAGTCCGCCCTAGGCTGACGAGGGCCATTAGCCCGAAACCAAGGTCTCTAGGTGGACGCTTCTCAGTTTTCCAAAGCTGATGTTGTGGCTTTGTCATCGACCCGCGGTCGCCAGTTTGCGGCGACGGCCAATAGATGGCGTCTAGCTTTGACATCTGTTTTGACGTGAGAGGCGACCTTTATCTTTATAGATCAATACCTCCCGCAATATATATTAGTGAAAATCACAAACATCCTCGATAAAGAGAGGCGAGTTGCCCCTCGAAATATTGGAACAATAAAATAATTATGAATCCAATATATGCATCTTTATTATTTATCCTTATATCTATAAAAATGAAATCCAAAATCGATGTTTGTTATCGCGTTGCGCAAAATCTACAGAATAAATATTTATGAAATTTCGCATGTAGGTAGCTGAAGATTTCGTTTAACATATAGGCTATTCAAAAAACTAAAAAGGTTAATGTGCTTTATTTAAAAAATAAAAAAACAAAAAGCGTTAGTTCCAGCCTTACCGCTTGGGCGCAGCACTGGTCGCGACAATAAATGAATTTTATTGGTTAATAATTAACACGTGGTTTGTTTACACGATGAATGTTGTATAGTTATTATTTAATTAAACATTACTCACCAGATGAAATTATTATTACTATAATTGTTTATTACACTTTATATTTATATTTTTACATCAACACGTTGTTTACATTATACATCGTATATTTGTTTTTGATGATGATCTATTATATATTTTAAAACACAGAATACTACATTCCCTCCTTCCTTTAGATGAAAGGAATCATGTCTTTATATCTTGATGATGGCTTGACGACTCTTCCACTCCTGGTGATCACGGGTTCCTTGGTAGTCGGCAAGGGTGGAGAAACCTCTGGTGGCAACTGGTGAAGAGCCTCGGCATCAAGTCTATCTGAAACAACTGGGTTAAATGTAGACCCTGTTCTACTTGAACTTGGTCGGTTTAAAGAAGTGTCCTTGTCTTGGTTTGAGGAATTATCATCTGTTATTTGTACATCAGAAGAGTTGAGGTGTTCAATTCTTGTTGAATCTGAACTAAGATTTCTCTGGCTCTCTTCTGGAATCAAGTCAGAAATGTCTTGATTGGTCTCTTGAGTAGGAACATGTTTCAAATGTTTAGCATTTCTATGAATTATTTTCCCATTTTTAGTGTTGACTAATTTAAAAGAATTTATTGAAGTGTTTTCAAGAATGACATGATGTTCTGATCTGAAATTTGAATCAAGTTTTCCATTATTTGAATTTGCTACATAAACTAAATTTCCAATTTCAAAATTATGAGGACTAGCTTTCCGAATTATATCATTATATGTTTTCATTTTTTCTTTGTAGACCATATTGAATTCTTTGATGTTGGATTCATCTTCTTCTGCATCATTAACAAGTGAGCTTAATTTAGTTTTGATTTCTCTTGAAAATAATAGGAATGCTGGAGTCTTTCCTGTAGATCTGTTTGGAGTAGTTCGGTAAGACATTAAAATTCTGGATAAATCTTCTTTCCAATCTTTCCCTTCTTCAGAACTTGAATTGAATTGTTTCTTTAGAAATCTATGGAATCTTTCTATCTTCCCATTACTTTTTGGGTAATAGGGTGAGGCTCGATGTGCCTGATTCCACATTCTTTAAAAAATCTTTCCATTGATGTACTTACAAACTGTAAGCCATTATCTGTTACAACTTCATGTGGATAACCATGTCTTGCAAAAATCTCCATCAATTTTTTAATAATTGTCTTGCTGGAAATGTCTTCTATTATCATTGCTTCAGGATATGAAGAATAGTAGTCGATCACTGTTAAAACATAATGATGGCCAATTGGACCAACTATGTCAATTCCAAGTTTCATCCAAGGTTTTGATGGTAACGGAACTATTTGCAATGGTTGATCATTTATCAATGGTTGATTCCTTACACAAATTGGACAGTTTCTTATCAAATTTTCAATGTCAAAGTCCATGTTTATCCAAAAATATTTTTCTCTTAACAGTTGTTTGGTTCTTGTCATTCCTTGATGTGTTTCATGTGCAATTCTCAAGACTCTCTTTATTAGTTTTGAAGGTAGCAAAATTCTACTTCCTTTTAAGATAAGATTATCAAAAATTGAGAGTTCATCTTTAAACTTATAAAAACATTTGAATTCTTCATTCAAAGGATATGGCCAAACTCCCTTTTGAACCATATCTTTCAGTTTTTGAAACAAAGGATCTTGCTCTGTACAAACTTTTATCTCTTTCAAAGACAGTGCTTGAAGCTCTTCAGAAGTGATGGATAAGACTTTATGAACATGGTCCTCCAGCCATTTTTCATCACTTGTGTTAGAAAGAGGTTGTCTTGAAAATATATCTGCAATATTTTGCTTTCCTTGAATGAATTCAATTTCAAAGTCATATGGTTGTAATCTCCAACTCAATCTTTGAATTCTTGGAGGCAAAACAGCTCCATTTTTAGGATTCAGCATATAGATTAGAGGTTTGTGATCTGTTTTTAACACAAATTTCCTTCCCCAAATATAGGTGTTAAAATGTTCAATTGCCCATACACATCTCAATGTCTCTTTTTCTATTTGTGAATATCTTTTTTTAGTATCAGTTAAGGATCTGCTGGCATATGCAATGGGTCTTTTAATGCCATTTTGTTGTGTTTGTATTAATACTGCTCCAAGACCAATAGGGCTTGCATCTGTGATTAATTCAGTTGGTGAGTTCAAGTTGTAATATGCCAAGCATGGCTCTTTTGTTAGTGACTCTTTAAGATCCTGAAATGCTTTATTTGTTTTCAAATCCCAATTCCACCTAACATTTTTTCTAGTCAAATTATTTAGAGGTTCTGCCAATTTAGAAAAATTAGGTATGAATTTTCTTAAAAACCCACAAGTTCCTAAGAATGACCTTAACATCTCAATATTTTTTTGGTATTGGAAAATTTAAGACTGCTTCTATTTTCCTATTATCAGGTTTAATACTTTCACTACTAACAATGTGACCTAAAATATCCAATTCTTCCATGGCAAATTTGCACTTATTCCTGTTGAGCCTAATGCCTACTTTATCAAATCTTTGTAAGACTTTTCTAAGCCTTTCTTCTAGTTCTTGTCTATCTTTGGCGTAAACAACGACATCGTCCAAGTAACAAATTACACCTTTCAAATCAAGCAAAATTGAATCCATTCCTTTCTGATATGCCTCTGGAGCACTTGATAGACCAAAAGGAACTTTACAAAATCTGTAACAACCACGGTGCGTGATGAAAGTTGTAAGGGGTCTTGATTGAGGGTCTAAGTCAACCTGCCAAAACCCTTTTTTTGCATCCAGCTTTGCAAATACTTTAGCACCTTTAAGGGCATGTAACATATTGTCAATTGTAGGAATTGGATGTCTTTCTCTCAATATTGCTTTATTCACTTCCCGAAGGTCTATGCATAGTCTAATTTCCTCACTATCCCTTTTTGGAACAACTATTATGTTAGAAACCCATTCAGAACCTTTATGCACTTCTTCAATGATTCCATTCTCTAGCATCTTATCAAGCTCTTGATTTACTGCTTCTACCATTGCATAAGGTATACGACGGCATCTCTGGGCAATGGGCCTATAGTTGTCTTTCAATGTCACTTTATGACTATAGCCTTTTATAGTTCCAAGTCCATGGAAAAGATGTTCATGTTCTTGAACAAGAGTTTCTATATTAGTAGACATTGATTCATTTACATGATTTACCCTTTTAATTATACCTAGTTCAAAACTAGCCTTGCCTCCCAACAAAGATTCAACTTTTTTATCAATCACATAAATTTCTTCTGAAATTGAATTTTCTTTCCAAGAAATAACCATAACATGGAAGAGGTCTATCTTGACCATAGGCAAAAAAGGTTCGGGTGGTGTCATGTAATTTTGGCATAATTTTATGGCCATATAATTCAAGCATCTTATTATAGCTTATGAAAGTTCTATCACTCCCTGTATCAATTATCATATTTATTTCACTACCATCTATTTGCACTTTTTCTTTATTTTCAGCACCTGTATAGTAGGTATATTCATCTGAACTTTCACCTACTTCAGTCTTATTTTCTTCTTGTATGGTCTTAACTTTAGTTTGATTGAAACTTTTGTGGTTTGTATTATTATTTTGATTTGGGCGGTTCCTGCAAGCTCTAAAAAGATGTCCTAATTTATTGCAATATGAACAAGTCATTTTTTTAGCACCATATTCTTGTGCTGAATGTGTATCTAATCCACAGCGATAACATTTAGGCTTTGAGGCACCTGAAAATGATGGGGTACCTTGATTAGTGAATCTACCTTTGTTGAAATTATTAGCATTATAGTGCTTTTTAGGTTTATTTTGAACTCTATTTAGTGTTTGATCATTTTGAGGTTCAAGAAGTCTAATTTCTTTTCTAGAAATTTCTAACATTCTAGCAATATCAATGGTTTTTGACAGTGTCAAATTTTCTTGTTGCAACAATTTTTCTTTAAGTTTTTTGTTGTTACATTTTTCAATTATTTGGTCTCTTATCATATCAGCTTCTAAATTCCCAAATTCACAAGATTTAGAAAGCTCTCTTAAAGAAATTAGGTAGTTGTCGATCGATTCATCATCTTTCTGGACTCTTTGTCTAAATTTAAATCTCTCAGTGACCACATTTTTATGAGGTGTGAAATATTTATCTAAAGCCATTTTAGTTTGTTCATAATTTTCCTTTTCATCTGGCAAGTTGAAAAATATACGCTGTACATTTGGCCCTAAACAATGCAATAGAGTTGCTCTCTTGATTTCATCCGATTTTTTTGAAATTCCAGATGCTATTTCAAAAATGGCATAGGATTCCATCCATTGCTTATATTCCGCAAATAAATTGCTTGCATTTATATTCATGGGTAACGGTGGCGTCAGGTTGGCTGCCATACTTGTTTTTTTTTAGGGCTACAGTTATATTTTCAAATTCTCGTCGCCAATTTATGTTGTATAGTTATTATTTAATTAAACATTACTCTCACCAGATGAAATTATTATTACTATAATTGTTTATTACACTTTATATTTATATTTTTACATCAACACGTTGTTTACATTATACATCGTATATTTGTTTTTGATGATGATCTATTATATATTTTAAAACACAGAATACTACAATGAATGTTAGTTTGTTCACACGATGAATGTTTTTAAAAGGTAAGATTATCCAATCGCTGTGAAACTTTAGGAAGTTATTTACTATACTACTGGGAAGATTTCTGGTTTAAATTTGATTTGAAATAAATATTCTTTGCAATTTTATTTGCAAATTTTCTACTTTCACTCGCAAGCAGCGCCTCTAGCGGTGTCTGGTGAAATTATATTTATAAATTGTAACAATGCTTGAAATGTTTTCAAAGTATAATAAATTTAATTTGAGAATTTAGTAATATAATATTCCAATGACGTAAAAAATACTTGGCATTTCAATATTAATATATATTTAAAGAAAAAATTGTAACGTTTTTGTGTTAAATGTTAAAATGTAATATGTTAAAATATATTTTTACATTGTTAATTTAATTTGCTGTTGTTTTATAAAAATGATGATGCAACTTTAATTGTTGTTGTGAAAATATCTTTATTTACGGAGCTGCTAACCATAATAAATGATTTTTGAGCCCCTAATTGTTGTTGTTGTTGAGACTAATTGGCCATAAGAGAATGGTCTTCTAGTCCGTCAACTGGCTGCACCAAGCAGACCGATCAAGATGCACCGCGGCGATGAACCAAGCCAGCGGCGAGCCACCAGTGCTGCAACGCAGGTGAGTGTCCCCGGGTAAGGGAGTGAGAGAAGAAGGTGCAAAAGAGCTGAAATTGTTGTTGTTTATTACCGTTTGTTTATATAAAAAAAAATACATTGTATGTGATGATGATAACAAAAATGAAATTTTTAATTAATATATATAATTCATTGAGAAAAAAGAAATAGTTAATTATCAAATTCACAAAAGTGACAATATCTTATTTAAATTAAAATAAATGTTTTCAAAAAATTATGTGTTTCAAAAATATATTTAAACGCATATAAAAATATTTATATTTATATACGTTTATAAATCAATATATAGGTGGATTAGATGTTTTCGAGAATCGTTTTAACAAATGTTCGTTAGGCAAACTTTTACTCGGATAAAAACTGTGCGAAGCCGGGTGCATTCGCTAAATACAGTTATTTACAAATCTTCGTTTGTGGCAAGATACTATTCCTTCAACTTTAAATTACCGAGTGGACCAATTAATACTGATTCTTTTCAACTTATCGAGTATTTTTCAAGGGACCGGGAAAAATATTTTGAGAGTGTAGACAAGTATAGATTCAGTAGGGATTGGATGTTTGCTAGAATCGTTCTAACAAATGCTTGTTAAGCAAACTTTTACTCGGGTAAAAATCGTTTTTTTGTCGCACTTTAACCAAGAAAAATTATATTTAACCAAGTACTGAGCAACAATATTTTTTAGTCAGAAATGATGATGACAATATTGCCGTATCATGCTTGATTGCATTAAAAAAATCTTTTGGGGAATTATCACTAAAGCAGACCACGGGCGAAGCCAGATAATGATCAATAGTAGGCAGGAACAAAATTCTACCAGCGAAACATTCACTCGAGCAGAAGACACACGAAGCCAGGTCATATCTATATATAAAATATCGTTTCTCGGCCTTTTGGCTAAGATCATGTAGTATATCTCTAGATATTTTTATTTATGCATATCTTTTTAAAAATCTATTCAGTAGAGAGTGGATATGTTTGCTCGAAAAATAAATTTCATATATTATATAAATATATGACGTAACGAATTATATTATCATTATTATCATAATATTCTGTGTGTGTTCCCGAATATTATTATCAATAATATTCGTTAGGCAAACTTTCACTCGGATAAAACCCGGGCGAAGCCGGGTACACATCCGCTAGTTATATATATATTAAAAACAAAATTTGCATTTTCTGACCGCTCACATGACCATTTTAGATGTCAGAGCGCCATCTAGTGGAACAAAAATCAACTAAACGTTGATTTAGCTGATCAAATGCTCATGTGAGAGGTCAGGAAACGCCAATTTTGTTTTTAATATCAACACCTGACCATTTTTCTTTTTTTTCCTTGAATTTCAACACACACATATATTATAAAACTATTTTAGAGGCGTATTATTCTTTTAAATTAAAACAATTTCTACTGTCCTTACTGCGATGAAAAAATTAAAGGGAGGGCCTCACCGCTGGGAGGGTTCACCACTGATGAGCCAGGCCCTCCCTTTAATTTTTTCATCGCAGTAAGGACAGTAGAAATTGTTTTAATTTAAAAGAATAATACGCCTCTAAAATAGTTTTATAATTTGATAACAGATGGCGCTCTAGTACATCGTAACACACATATATATATACAAATTCTCTTCTCTAGTCGATTCCCGACCACCTAGAAGTCTGAAATTTTGTATACTTGCAATGTTAGTAGGATTGAATTAGTCTATAAAATACCAGACTTCTACGTGGTTTCAGGAAGTATATTAAAATTATAACAAATTTAAAAGGAAATATAGAAAAAATAGTTCTTTGCTGACCACCTAGAAGTATGAAATTTCATCAACTTGCATTGTCAATCCAATTTGCACAAATGTACCAAATTTCAGGCTTCTAGATTCTCTGTAAGTATATTAAAAATTGCTCCAATGGCCCCCGATTCTTGAAAAAGTCCAACCCCACCAGCGAATGCAAATAACCAAACGGGGCTCTGGCACATTTGTAAGTGCAAAGTCGAACTGCTTTTCACATGTGTAGACATGTGGTGTGCTTACAGTAAAAAGCAGTCGCTAACTACCCACCATGATTATCATGGCCTGTACCACGTGTACTAGGGATAAGCAAAAAATAAAATTTGATTATAAGATTTGTAGACAAACAAATAAAAGCTTTAAAAATACGCTTTTTCTGATAGTAGGCTTTCGTTCGTCAAGACCTCCTTTTTGAAGTCTGGTAAACACCACGTGATCATAATCTCCAGTGAATGGCCGGTCCCCGAGATAAATAATAATTTCAGTTTCATTTTACACCTTCAGATTAAATATTTTCTTTGATATTCAGAGGAACAAAATTTCTTCTTCGTGCATTGGGATATTGATGTAGCCAAATTTTTTTATATCTTAAATAGTTTTAAAATTTTACCATTTTCTATTATATATATATCGTGATCCTTGCAATTTATTTATGCCAGTGTAGAAATTGGAGATACAGAGGAGGGAATTTTAATGGAATGCATGACCTCTCCTACATGCTACACATGATCCAACTCAATAATATTAGGGTATCAAGCCTGTGGAGCTTGAGATGGTGTCTGCTGGGGATGAGTAGAGCTCATTGATGGATGAGCCAATCCAGTCATTATGGGTGAAGAGAAGAATGCATCTACTTTTATCATTAAGATTGGGAGCACTGCTCAGTAGCAGGCCGACTTGACTCCAATATGAATTTGTCGCCTCTGAGATGAAAAACAGACGCCACATGCAGCCGCTCTTAACATGCGAGTACAGACACTGCTCATCCTGTATCCTTGATTAGGAGCCCTTACAGGGTACTATCTGCTGGGCCAGCTGAGCCCAGTTTTAGAGAGCTTGTTACTGCTCCCCTTCCCCTTTTTCATCTGGGCTTGGGACCAGCAAAGGTAGAGTTCTTGAAAGCAATGGCTGAGTGTGCAAAATCCCAAGACCATCATGTCAAACTCGCTCATGGAAGGCAGATTTCAATTTTCACCCTCCTATAAGGATTTTGTTATAGTTTCTTATTCCCTTGTGCAAAGATTACATAAATTCCATGAGTTCATGCTTCTCGAGCTGTTTGATGATGAGTAGCAGCCTCTCCCAAAGGTCATGCTTAGTGCATCCAATGCAAGCCAATATGTATTCAGGAGCCAAGCTACATTTTGAGCAAGTGGGGTAGATTTTGTTATTATTTTCCATCTTCAATCACTTGAGATAGCCTGTTCTAAATCTTGTTAGTGTTGTTACCAAAACGTCACACACTATTTATTTGGTCTTATCACCATGTATTTGTAACTTTCAAAACTAACTTTTTGAAGTTTACACTCACTTATTCACTATAATTGCCAACTCATTGTGCATACACATGCTTTCAGTGTTGGAATAAAATGTGATATCTGCCTCTCTTGTATATTATTTTGATAATCTGTCCACAACACAGATTACTTCATTAAAACATCAATACATAAATGTTTACATTATAAATACAGATTAATACCAACAAAAGTTTGAGAATTTTACATATAACATGAGCTTTCAAGCATGATGATATTTGAATAAAAAAGGACTACACTGTAAATAATATATTTTTTTGATACACTGGATCTTCAACAAATTATTTCAGGTGATTCAGTCCTGAGGTACCTCATCAAAGTGATCATCAATAGTCTGGTGGTAAGACAAGTTGGTCTATTCATTCGAGATTTTGATGGGGAAAATATTAAAGTGTTTCCCCTTGACTTCCACATCCATATCCTGTTGCCCTAGTAGAAGGTTTAACTGCCTTTAGAAGCTTCAAGGGCCAGTAAGTTCTGTCCTCCGTAGTAATATAAAGTGAAGACTTAACCTGTTTAGATTTTGAATTAGCCCTCCTAGGAAAGAGGTAGAAGATAGGGTTTTTCCCTTCCAAAGAGATATGACCTGGTATTAAGGAATTTTTCACACTCCTCAAGTAATGATAAGGCACAATTTGGATTATAGATTATAAACACAAGGTAATAAGACCAAATCCAAATAAATAAATTTGATTTGGTCTTATTACTTTGTGTTTACACTCCTCAAGTACTTTGAAAATCAATCTTCACAAGATCAATGAGTAAATGTGTGCACACACACTTTCTTTTTTTAAATCTACCTTTACAAAAATAAATAATCTTCTATAAGAATACTCCTTTTTTTTTGCTTATCCCTAGTACAGGCCATGATAATCATAATGGGTAGATGAAGGCTGATTTTACTGTATATGCACCAAATGTCTACACATGTGAAAAGCAGTTCAACTTTGCACTTACAAATAAATGTGCCAGAGCCCCATTTGGTTACTTGTTCTCACTAGTGGGGATACTCCATTTTTATTTGACAAAAGTGTTGGGAAGAAGGTTCTACTGTAACTTCAATTATAAAATCTATGACAGTGGAACCTCACAGCAGCACTGAGGTTATCAGGAAAAATGTCACAATAAAAGAGAAATAAAAAAGAAGATACAGGTTTCTATAAGAGGAGTGAGATTGTGTGAGGAAAGCAAATTACCACAATTGGGCAATTGTTTTGAATGCAAGGAAAATATTCACAAAATTTCAAAATTATACTTTAGTTTGAAATGGTGGAAATACTACCAGAGCTTGTTTACATAGTTACCTGGTGGGTAACCCTAACCTCTCATTGGAAGTTTGTTAGGTTCCTTTTTGGTTTTACAAAGGCTCAGCAATTGATGGGAAGTGTTATTTGGTCCTATATTGAAGAGAGAGGTACAATTTGGATTATATAGATAAAAATTACATGACAACAAGAACAAAATACCTTCTACAAATAATATAAATGTTGTTTCTTATCCCCTTGCATAAAGATTACACGAATTCCATGAGTTCATGATCTCATGGAATGGGGTATGGGGGTGCAGCTTTCGTTGATCATGGTACCATGATCCAGGCACACTTTGGTGAAAGTCTGACTTTGCCTATATAAATACTGTCATGTGTCAACAAGAAGCTGACTGGATGGTGCACGTAACCAGAACCAACTATTTTATTTAATTTTTATTTTGGTTATTCTTTTGAGTAAAATATACCAGCCTATAAATTTCCTGACCTCCAGGGAAAAGTATCTTTTCAAAACATTTTTATTCTTTAGCTTTCGGGCACGAAACCACCAGGCACAGCCCTTCTACCATTATACCAGGTTTTCTCCTGTAGAAGGGTGTTTGTGCCTGAAAGCTAGAGAATAAAAATGTTTTTAAAAAGCTACTTTTCCCTGGAGGCCTGATATATTTTACTCAATATTGATACAAGGGATTGAACTGTCAACTCAGGTTATTCTTTTATTATTTTTTATTTAAGATTAATCAGAAACTGCACCACAGAGATGACAGGTATTATTTGTATTAACAGTTTTTGCAGCAATAAGTTAGAAATAATGCACCAATTATCTTTTGCCCCTCGATCAGGATACACCGTGATGAAAGATTATTTAACACGACATATGTTGACACGCAACAATATCATTGAAATTCAACAAGAATTAATATAGTTAATCACTTGATATTCTTATTGATATTGATAAGATGGGAGGTTGCTTAGAGGAAGTAAAAAGAAGAAAAGCACTAGGAAGAGATGCAATGATGAAACAAGATTATGAAAGATAAAGGCATTTCATTCAAAATGAAGAATTGTAGAGGCATTGGTAATCCCTGAGGTCACTTATGAATGTAAGAGATGGACTCTCAGAAAAGAAGAAAGAAAAAGAATTAAAGCCTTTGAAATGTGAACATGGAGAAAGCTAATCAAGAGAGTGCCATGGACAGATAAAAGGTCAAAATTTGTAAACAAAGGCTGACCTACTTCAGACATATAATGAGAGTAAATGTTGATGTTGGAAAAATTAAAGAAAACCTGCAATATGTATTGTAAAATGGATGACAAACAAGATAGATCAAATTGGGGACAATATTTGTCCATATAGTCATCTATATAGTCAAACTAGACTTGATGGACACTAACAACAAGATGTCTACCTTGTAATTGATCCTATATTGCTTTTCACCTTCAATTACAATTCTTTAAGAACACTGCCTGAACTCCGCCTTTGCCGGTCCCAAGCCCGGATGAAAAAGGAGGAGGGGGAGCAGTAACAAGCTCTCTAAAAAACCTGGGCTCAGCTGATAGTACCCTGTAAGGGCTCCTAATCCAGGGATACAGGATGAGCAGTGTTTGTACTCCATGTTAGGAGCAGCTGCACATGGCGTCTGTTCCTCATGTCAGAGGTGGCCATTTCTTTTGGAGCTAAGTCGGCCTGCCACTGAGTAGTTCTCCCAGTCTTGATGACAAAGGCAGACGCATTCTACTTCACCCAATCATGATGGTTGTCATGCTTTACAAGCTTGATACCTTGATATGATTAAGTGAAGATAAGAAAGAAGAAGAAGAACACTGCTACCACTTAGATTTGCCTAGAGCTAGACAAGTACCAATTCAAGACAAGATAGAATGGGAGGAAAAGAGAACCAACTTTCAAAAAACATAATTTATTCCCATCAACATTAGTAACCCTCGATGTAAAAAAATTAATAAAATTTCTTGGCTTGGGTCTCTCTACTGCTCCTGGAAGCACAACACACACCAGGTGAGTTCTGGCAGCAATGGTGCAGCAAACATTCACAACACACACCAGGTGAGTTCTGGCAGCAAACATTGAGATATACAGAATGTGATAAAAGGGTAAAATTTATAACAAATGGTGTTCAAGAGTTCTGTTGTTACCAAACATTTTACATTTCCTCTTATAAATAGCCTTGGGAAAACAAAAATTAGTCCATTTATCAGTAGTCCTACACAATTATAGGCAGTTTCAATTTGTTTTTATGCTACAATTTGTGGAATCAGTATACACATTCAGATATTGGGACTTCCACAGATGAGAGTATCACAATTAAAGCGTTGGCTGCTGAAATTTAAAAAATTCTAACTTCAATGAAAATTAAATGTGTGAGTGTGCGCTCATATGAAGCAACTTATTGCCATTTTGTAATATGTTCCAACATATAGCAGGTTATTTATCTCATTGTAACACACATCAGCTCACTTCAAAAATATACAAAATCTGGAATAAAGATTTAAAAAAAAATCTAAATAGTAAAAAGACTAAAAATCTAAATAATTAAATTCTATTTGACATTTTTTTTTTGGTCTATTTAGCATTCTTTTTGAATTCATACATTGGTACTGTCAGGTGAAGCATATCCTCTGCTAAGTGGATTCTACTTCTTGGGAATATATTTATACATCATATATTCACAGACCCAGAATTTTTATATATTAAACTGAACCAAATTTAAGCTTTTTAGTGTGCCCCCATTCATTGATTCCATATTCTTTGCCAGGCCCAAATTTGTTGCTATATTGGTCCATATATCAATTATTAAATTTTAAAAAGATATTTAAAAAAATCAAATTTCCAGATTGAATCTAAAATAAATATAACATTTGCTAATGTTTTTGTTATTGGGATATAAGCATCTCCTTGCCACAATAATGGTAAGGTACACACACACAATTTGGATTATAGATTAGAATTAGATGATAACAAGACCAAATCCAAACTATTGTGAAATGATTGTGACATTTTGGCAACAGCATTGTTACCACCACCATAATTGTAACAATGCTGTTACCATCACAACCATTTCAATAATTTGGATTTGGTCTGGTTACCTTCTGATTTTTGTCACAATAGAAACCCTTGCCTTGATAGTACCTGCTTGTTTAAATATTGAAATAAAAAAAAAAATTGTATAGATCCAAGATACACATCTCATATATATTTAAAATATTTGGTTGAAGCTGAAGATTGTGCAGCTATCTATATACCTTTCATATAATAAAATCTCACAGACAGAGAGGTATATCTGGTGACAAAGAATTGTCTTTACATTGGTGCTCTGTCTTAGTAATGGAAATGTGCTGCATGCCAGCTCTGGTCAAATCTGAAGCCTGCCTAGAGATGCTTCAGGATACAGACCTCTTCTTCCAATAGCAGCCTTGATTTTGTGTGCTTAGCATCTTTTATTGACAATCTGTCTGAACTAAAGACATACATGTCAGGTAGCTTAAGTGGTAGGATCAAAATCTGCCTCTCAATGATACTAGCTGGCACACACAAAACTGGGAGAAAGGATACATTGCCCTATATGCAACTATGTCAGAATATGTAATGCTTGCTGAGGATTGTATGATGGAGTTGTGGCTTACCAACTGATCACAAACCTAACCATCACATAACAGAGAGAGAGATTCTCTACATAAATGGTGGATAGAGAAAGGCTATAAATTTATTGTCATCATATGTAATGCTTGGGATGTGCGGGGGAGTCCCACCTGTAGATGAGGTAGCCGGCCACCGCCACCAACTGAATGCCCATGAAGGTGAGGAAGAAGGTGGGGGACAGGCAGTTGCTGGGTGGGGGAGGTGGGGCCTGGGGGCAAGGCTTGGAGGACTGCACCAGCACAGCAGACATGTCCCTGCGCAGGTTTCCTAAGGCTTCCTTAATCTCAGCATCAGCATCTCCACCACCAGCAGACATGGTCTGGATGCGCTGATGGATCTCTGGGATGAAAGCCCTCAGGTCTCTGATGTTCTGGATGAGTTCCTTCTGGTTGCCCAGGATGGCTTCCACCTCGTGGCGGCGGATGGCATCTGAAGGGACCTGGTAGGCTGCTCCGCCAGCGGGGGCACCTCCAGGATGGGGGACTTGCACGGCAGACACCATGGACATGAGCCGCTCCTGCCTGCCTATGATTTCATCCATCTTCCTGCTCAAGCCCTTGACCACCTCAAAGATGTGGGACTGGCCCTGGAAGATCTGCTTCAGCTCCTGCTGCTGTTGGCCCTCGTACTGCACATACAGGTGTAACACCAACATGCACCAACTGGGATCCTGAAGTATTCTAAGTTGTCCAGGTACAAACAGAATATCCCCTAATAGGATACAGTGGGGGAAAAATTCTTGTAACAAGATTTTATAAAGAAAAACTCTCTATAAGAATTTTTATTTAAACTTGGTTGGGTTTACAATACTGAATGAGCTTTCATGAGAGATCAATTTGGCAAAATCTAAAGCTGATTAACCTGACATATAACCCAAACTTCAAAAAGAGACCATCTCCAGGAGGGACCAGGAATATCTATGTTTTTGAGGTGGTCTCTCACGGGGAGATTCTACTGCTTCATAAACTCTAATACAGTAGAACCTCCATGAGAGGACACCTCTCTACAAAGGACAGTTTTCATTTGAAAATTACCATTTTTACTATTTAGTAACTCTCCGGTAAGAGAATACATCTCTCTAAAAGACACTTTGGTTCTGCAATTAAGTGTCCTTTACAGGGAGGTTATACTGTACAAGATTTCAAACAAAGTTTAAAAAAATAAGACTATTTTATCTAAATAATATTTCTACTATAATCAACTATATAATTTAGGTTTGAATTCATTTCAAGCATTAAAAAACTGCAAATATGTTATTTTTCCCTTAATCTATATAATTAAAACTTCCTATAAAGCAGAATTTTTCTCTAAAGGACAACACCTAGTTGTAGAGCCAAAGTGTTCTTTAGGGAGAGATGTCCTCTTACAGGAGAGTTGCTAATTAATAGAAAAGGTAATTTTGGTGATGAAAACTGTCCTTTGTAGAGAGGTGTCCTCTCATGTTCTACTGTATAAGTATTACAAGTATAAATAGAAGATAACTAAGTGTAGGACCTCACCTCATCATCTGGGTTAGCCTCCCTCTCTCTGGCATCTTCAGGATGGAGCCTGCGGTACCTGGAGCACACACACAAGGTTGGTGGTGGAATTGGGTGAAGTCAGAATGGAAAAATGAGAGGCCCTCTTATTTAGTAACCATAATAATTACAGTAAGGTCTGTAGAGATGTTATTTGATAATACAGTAAAACCCCTCTATAGTGAACCCCAATGGGACAGAGCTTTTGGTTCACTATAGCCACGGTTTGGCCATTTTTTTTAACTTTTCTAAATTTTTAGACCATATAATTAAAAAACAGCCATACAAACAGGAAAAGGCAGCTATTTAATAATGGTCACTTTATTTTATTTCCCTAAATTGACCTATTTCTTTACAGTGATGCTGAATATCAAAAGAAGTCATTTTTAATAGGTTCTTCTTATCATTAGCATACATGTTTATATATAAACCTATGTATAATTTAAAAATTATGCCAAATCCCCTAGGCAAAACATTATTAATTATATATTTGAAAGGTATAAGAGTATTTTAGAACATCTTTCTCAAATAATATCATACTATATTTATTTGAAAAAATATGCCTCTAATACCTTGTTGTTTGAAAGTGAAAAGTGAAATTTGAAATTAAGAATTGTCTTAAAATATCGTTATTTCCATCAAAGGAATAAAGCTCCGTGTATTCTGAATCAATTGAGAATGAATCAAAAGTATCCAATTCAGAAAAATCGGACGCGAAACATGTTGATACAAAAGCGCGATCGGTAAAATTGCGAATAAAAAACGCCATTTTGCAAACACAAAATCGGTGGTAAAACGGCCGGCCAGGGGGAATATCCGCGAACCCCGAATGAATCATATACCTAAAAAAATTCCATTCTAAAAATAGAACTGTAGTGGTAGTTTTTGAAAATTTATAAGTCAATTTGTTTGTGGCCCATGAGACACGGGGGAACTTGGGGGAGCTGTTTTTTTTTTTCTTCTTCCAATTCCAGTTGCCTCATATTAAATTATTAAATTAAATTGAATTATATTAAATTTTGTTTTTAATCTGTTATTCAAACCATTTCTGGCTTTAAAATTATTTAGAATTATTTTTTAGCCTAGGTTAAACTTGATATAGAACGCTTCTAAAAGGGCATGCTGCCACTATTTTTTTTTTTTTTAGAACGCAATTCTTTGTTTCTTTTCCTTATTTTTGAAGCCATTTGTATTTTTCTTCTATTTCAAAATTGTTGAATGCAATGATATTCAATTAAATAAAAGTATAATGTGTAAAAATGTATACAACATACAGCAAAAATAGAATGGAAATGAAAACAAACAATGCCGCTAATTTTTTGTTTTGAAATCGCGAGCTGAAACATGCTCAAAATTTTGTTGTTTTAAAAAAATTTTAAATCACAATCACAAGTTCGTTATAAGCCTAGTATTTTCAATAGATTTTATCATGTTGGGACCGAAAATAGGTTCGTTATAGGGGTAGTTCGTTATTTTAAAAATCGCAAAGTTCGTTATAACGATGGTATTTTCAATGGAATGGAATTGGGAATCGCCGTGGGTTCATTATAAGGGAAGCTTCGCTATATCCAGAGTTTGTATTAGCGGGGTTTTACTGTATTTATCATAAGAAACATATTGCCCAAAAAGAAAAAATATGATTACAAATTATATATAGACTAGACGAATGGCCCGGGCAACGCCCGGGGTTTACCCGAGTGCGAATATATTTTAAAAACGTTGACTTGGGTGGTCGCTATTAACAGGGTGGTCTGTATAGACAGGTGGATGTATCACACAGCTGATAACAGGGTTGTCTAGAGTGGTCGCTATAGACAGGGTGGTCTGTATAGACAGGTGGATGTATCACACTGCTGATAACAGGGTTGCCTAAGGTGACCGCTATAGACAGGGTGGTCTGTATAGACAGGCAGCTGATAACAGGGTTGTCTAGCGTGGTCGCTATAGTCAGGGTGGTCTGTATAGACAGGTTTATGAGAGAGGCAAACTTACATCAAAAAAAAATAAAAAAATAAAAAAATAAATAAAATAAAATAAAATAAAAATAAAAAAAAATAAATGAAAAAAAATTAAAAAATAAAAAATAAATAAAAAAAAATTAAAAAAAAAAATAAAAAAAAAATAAAAAAATAAAAAAAAATAAAAAAATAAATAAAAAAATAAATAAAAAAAATAAAAAAATATAAAAAAATAAAATAAAAATAAAAAAAATAAAAATAAATAAATAAATAAAAAAAAATAATAATAAAAAACAATAAATAAAAAAAAAAAATAAAAAGAATATTACGCCTCTAAAATAGTTTTATAATTTGATAACAGATGGCGCTCTAGTACATCGTATCTACAGCCAATGAGCGCGCATTCTATCCGTGAGCTTCAGACAAAGCTTCAGACAAACAGACAATGCTTCAGACAAACAGACAGAATAAGGCAAATATATAAGTAGATGGCAATTTTATTTTCATAAAATAACTATACTTTTACAAACAACTTATTGCAATAAGAGAAAAATAAATTAATAAAGATTAACTCATCAGTGATGAATTGAAGAAAAACAATCAGCAGTGATGTTACTGTCCCCCGTTTTATTGGATGAATGATGCTTCAATACTCACTTGATCATCTTTATAATATAAGGCAGTTTTTGCTCTTTCTATATGTCTACACTGCTGGAGTTCTAGAAGCTTGTCCATAGGTTCCCTAAATACCCCTACCATGGATTCCTTAGAAATAACAGACTAGGGTTTACAACGGATGAGCCACAACAAGGAAAACTTGCATGACTAAGGTTTCACAATGATATTTGACCTACACATCACTTTAATACTTAGAGCTATGGGCATGGTACAAATTTGAATCAACATTAATAAGGAACAATTTGGATTATAGATTAGAAACAAGAAGTATAATAAGACCAAATCCAAAAAAATAGTGTGATGTTTCAATAACAACACTGTTACCGAAACATCGCACACCATTTATTATTTGGATTTGGTCTTATTACCTTGGCTTTGAATCAACACACACATTTCTTACTTATTTTAAATAATTTGAATTCAGAAAAATCTCATTTAAAATTATGGCCCATTTCTTAAATTGTTGAGGCCTTGTATATAATGCCTGCAGTGAAGGCCATGAGGTGGTTCTAATAAAATTCTTACTGAAAATAAAATTGCTCGATAGTTTTTTTCTTAAAAAAAAAAAAAAAAAAACTTTATGGTGAGGATAAGAATGCATTGTCCAAATGCATTTTAAAGGAAGAGGTGCCACTTTAGGTACATACATATAAATATTATATATACATATTTTTTTTCATATAAATATGAAAAAAACAATAGAAAAAAAAAAAAAAGGTCAGGTGTTGATATTAAAAATAAAGTAGGCATATCCTGACCAGGAGCACATGTGCTTTTCAGAAGGCAGAGCACCATCTGGTGGAACAGAAATCAACTAAACATTGATTTAGCCTGTTCCCTGATATTTGGTCAACCCAATTTCTTATATATCAAGAAAAGCCATCTACGAATGCGTTTCGCGCTGTTGGCGCTCATCAGCGTAGAGTGATTTCTGTTCCACCAGATGGCGCTCTGCCTTCTGAAAAGCACATTTGCTCCTGGTCAGGATATGCCTACTTTGATTTTAATATATTTTTATATTTAAACAGATTAAGGAATATATTATATGCATTTTTAATAAAAAGGATAAATTAAAATTGCTTATAATATAAATTCCTTAATCCATATAAATATATATGTAGGTACCAAAAGAGGCATCCCTCCCTTTAATTATATAAAGGAGCATATTGGTAAATAGGATCTCCAAGGCTCCTATAAAGTATAGAGAATCTCCCCAACAACATCTTAGAACAAAGAACTCTCCCACAACAAGGATAGTACTCACTCCTCCTTTTGTCTTTCCAGCTTTTCCTTGTACTGCTCGTATTCCTTGGAGAACTTCTCCTTCTCTTGTTCTGCAATGTGGGCAGATGCCTGGAACACCACAGCTCAGCACCCCGCTCCCTGCTTGTCTGTCTGTACTTACTGGCTCTGAGCCTGGAGGATGAAGGGCTGTGGTCAGGAACTTGTGGACGTCGTGGTCATCTGTACCATACACACCACATGGCTAGTCCACAGAATTCTATTACATGTTCATGGCTAGCTTCTCTTTTTTAACCTTAAAATAGATATTCTAAATAAAAGAGGTATATTCTGACCATGCTCACATGAGCATCTCTAGATGACAGAGTAGCAAAGTCCAACCCCACCAGCGAGTGCAAGTAACCAAACGGGGCTCTGGCACATTTGTAAGTGCAAAGTCAAACTGCTTTTCACATGTGTAGACATGTGGTGCACTAACAGTAAAAGCAGTCGCCTACTTCTACCCACCATGATTATCATGGCCTGTACCACGTGTACTAGGGATAAGCAAAAAAAAAAAAGAACAAAAATAAACTAAATGTTTATTTAACTTGTTCCGTGATATTTGGCCAACCCAATTTCTTGAAAAAAAATATATGTAAATATATGTAAATATAAACAAGTTGAGTTGTGGTTCAGATATTATCATATTTAACCATCACATGTACAACAGTTTTTGCTTTAGTTTTTCATATCTATATAGCTTGTAATAGACTGCAGTAAAATTCAAAAGTAGTTCTCTGCTATTTATGCCTAGAGTGCATAGAGGAACATTTTGCTGCCAATGTGATGGTACTTTACCGTTGAAAATAAAATATTCAACCGAGGGAAATTCTTAGTAATGTTGACACACATTCTGTAAGAAATATAAAGAATTCTCTAAACATTGGAAATCCACAATTCCTATCATTTTTAAACACAAACAATCTGCTTTTTTAAAAACTTGATCTCAAAAATAAGAGATGGATATTGTGTTAGGGAAGAAATGAGATATAATAAACCTTTGCCAATAAATTCTATAATTTTTAATTCCTACTATATCAATCAAGATATTATTTTTCAATGGATCAAAAAGACTAGAGCTGTAATAAACAGAGAGGGCCTCAGGAGTTATTTTCTCTCTCTTTCTTTTACATATATCTGATTTAATACAAAGCAATAACATGCCATCTATATATAACAAATGAAGACATTAAGACGCGAATGTTTCTTTTCACAAATAAATCAAACTTCTACTGTCCTTACTGCATTGAAAAAATATATTGGGAGAGCTTGGCTCATCAAGTGGTGAGCCCTCCCAGCGGTTTTGGCAATTTAATTTGTGAATTTGCTTAAATTAGAAAAACCGCTGGAAGGGTTCACCACTGATGAGCCAAGCCCTCTCAATATTTTATCATCGCAGTAAGGACAGTAGAAGTTTGATTTATTTGTGAAAAGGGAAACATTCGCATCTTAATGTCTTCATTCGTTATATATCAATTTATTTGCCATTTTATTTTCTTGACCTTTTAAAAAAAGACTTCATCCTTGTCATTATTCTTAGTTTGTCGAGAGAGAGGTGGGAAAATACTGGCATTTGTTAGAAATCCTGTGACAGTGTACTCACCAGCCAGAGCACCAGTGGCCGCTGACACACCAAACATTCCGTACTGGGGAAGGAATACATTCTCCGCCCTCAGACACAGTTCGTAGTCTTGGTCATTGGCAGTGAGGCCATGGTTGATCATTATCTGTCACACCCACAGGTTTACTGACACCACAACCACACATATGTTGGTCACACACTCTAAATGTGTACATACCTCTTTATGGACATAATATTGTCATATATTCAATGACATTTCAACATTCTGTTCTTAAAACCAAGTCAATAATATATCCTCTCACTTTGTTTGCTCTTTAAATTTGTTTCAAATATGTATCAAAGTATTTATTTGATGGCATCCAAGTCTACCTTTCTGGGATGTAACATTTCTAAGAATGCAAGCAAACATTTAAGGAAGTTTGAGTCAAAAGGTGATCCATTAATTAAGATTATATAAAAAGGCGTACCTGGATCTGTAAAGAAAAAACAAAAAAAATTGTTCTTTTTTTTTTCTTTACAGATCCAGGTACGCCCTTTTATATAATCTTAATTTAAGGAAGTGATTTTCCTTAGAACTGACCATTCCTCATAACTTAAAGTGAGAATGCATTTTGCTATTAGTTTTTTTTATATTTTCTTTTCAACTCACACTGTACAAGATTAAAACAAGTGATTTGGACACTATACAAGCCAAGTGACACTCCAATCACTTTGCTAGGTACAGAGAGATGTACTCACCGTGAGGACATTCTTGTAATACTCAATCTTGGCACGGACAGGGAATGGTTTGTTGCGGAAATCTCTCTGGCAACCGGCTAGCTGCTGGTGCATGCCATCGCTGTAAACACACAGCGTCACTCAGCTTGGTAAACAAAGTTAGAAACACACATATAATATATATATATATTTTAAAAATAAATGGTTAAATCTTGTAGGTGCAAAAAAATTCAGTATCAGTTTTTGCTTTTCCCCTTTCTCTCCAATTACAATAGGGAAAAAGATGAGAGCAAAGAGCGAATGTTTTTTACAATATATATTTTTCCTATCACGGATCATGTTAATTATGGTAGGTAGGGGTTTGCATCAGCTTGTATTGTTTCTATACTACCTATCTACATACCTTTAAAAACATCTTAATTTCTACTTACAAGTTCTGTTCTTCATATTTGCATATATATATTGGATTATTGAAATTCCACCAAAATTACCAACTTTAACAGATTATAATTAAACACCCCTCGGGGAAGTATAACAGCATTTTTTTTTTAAATGCGACGATTAAATTTATTATTGGGAACTATTGGATCTCTCCCTTTCTCAATCTGGACGTAGACATGTTGAAAAGAGGCAAAGGCTTTCCATATAATAAATTCAAAAACAGTTTGTAGCATAGTTTTTATATTTTGTAACCAGAAACTACCATCTTTATGTAAATTATAGGAAGTTTTGTGGCCATCAATAATCATCCCATTGTTAGCTCCATAGCATCTCTTTTCCCATTGTTAGCTCCATAGAAACTATTTTCACATTGTTAGCTCCATGTCAACTTTCTTCCTATTGCTAGCTCCATTACAACTCTCTTCCCATTGTTAGCTCCATAGCAACTCTCTTCCCATTGTTAGCTCCATAAAACTCTCTTCCTTTTGGTAGCTTCAAAGCTACTCTCTTCCCATTGGTAGCTCCATAGCAACTATTTTCCTATTACTAGCTTCTTAATTACTATTATCCCATTGTCAGCTCCATAGCAACTCTGTAAAATTTCAGACATTTCTCCCACAGTTGCAGGTACAGTAGTATAACCTCCTGGACATCACCTGTTGCAGAGCCAAAGTATCCTTTAGATGAGAAGTGTTCTCTTAATAGAAAAATAATTTATATAATTAAGAGAAAGGCTGATTATGCAACTAAATGATGCCATCTGTTGGAATAAATATCAACTAATCATTGATTTTTAATTATTCTGATTTGGCCAAATGCCATTTCTTAATTAATCGAAAAAAGTGTAAGAGTTTCAGACTGTTGGCCCTCATCAGTGTGGTGCAGACTGTACTTCAAGGACCAGAAAAAAGCTGCCGTTGAAAAATCAAGGAATGGGTATTTAAGACAGTACAATTTCACTTTTTTACTATATTTTTTTAATTAGTCATATTTTTTTTGTTTTGGCAATGAAAAACTGTTCTTTGTATGGAGGCATCCTCTCATTAAGGTTCTACTGTATCAGTTTTTACACAATGGCTAAACAGGACATGAGTTCACCAAGGATAGATACAATTCTTGTCTTAATGATAACGTTTTCTTAATTAAATATAAGGAAATTGCGATATGCTTTTATAAAAAGATCAAAAACCTATGGCAATAAGTTTGCGAAACTTGTGATGTGAAATGAATGTGAAAGGTTTTGGTATTTTTACTAAAAATGATCTTATAAAACCAAGTACCTCTCTTTGACAGATAGTATGGCAAAAGTTGTTACCCATAACTCCTAATTCAATGCCCTAAACCTTGGCCAATATGTAATTAAGGTGTCAAAGTAGCTCACCTCTGATGGTCATAGGACTTGCTGCCATCATTCACCATGGCCATGACGTAAGGATTGTTGCTCTGGAACACATCCCCATACATTCCGTAAGTACACCATGGCACACAAACAAATAGCACTTGAGCACACAAATTAATTTTTACCTTCCATCAAACAATGGTCAGATAAAATTCAGATTTTTAAAATAGACATATGATTTTTTTTGTTTGCATGACGGTTGTGTAAAAATCTCTTTTAAGTATGAAAAAATAAAAATTGACTGGATACAAACTGCTTTCTTGTCACATCTTGAAAAGTTTTTTTTTTTGTTCTTTTCAATTTGAATTTATACAATCCAATTTATATATATTCTACAAACATATTTCTCAAAAAAAAAAAAAAAACCCAATATTTTCTTTCTCTTTTATGATGTACACTTTAATAATTAAAATTTCATATTTAAAATTGAAATATTTAAAAGTCAGCCATAATTTTTCTATAACACACAATACCATAGGTCTAATGTTATACATATGTAAAGTAATACTTAAAGCCTCCCCGCATAAGTTTCTTTTTTGTGAAAATCAATATTAATCTCAAAGAGAAATATGTACTATTTCTAACTTTTTGGATGGCGTATGAAAAGGTTGAATAAATGAAGAGTAATGGTCTATATATGATTAGATGACGTATGAAAGGGTGAAAATGTGAAGAGTAATGGCGAACGGAAAAATAAAAGTGTCCAGGGGCGGGAAACGAACCCACAACCTTCTGCTTACAGGGCAGGTGCCATGTCCACTAGGCTACCCTGGATGTATTTTTCCGTTCGTAACTAATACTTAAAGTAACTTTTTTTATATACATTATAAAGGACTGCGGCGTATGATTATAAAGTAATACTTAAAGCCTCCCCGCATAAGTTTCTTTTTTGTGAAAATCAATATTAATCTCAAAGAGAAATATGTACTATTTCTAACTTTTTGGATGGCGTATGAAAAGGTTGAATATATGAAGAGTAATGGTCTATATATCGCCATTACTCTTCACATTTTCACCCTTTCATACGTCATCTAATCATATATAGACCATTACTCTTCATATATTCAACCTTTTCATACGCCATCCAAAAAGTTAGAAATAGTACATATTTCTCTTTGATATTAATATTGATTTTCACAAAAAAGAAACTTATGCGGGGAGGCTTTAAGTATTATTTTATAATCATACGCCGCAGTCCTTTATAATGTTATACATATGTACATCTAAAAATGGAAAGTGTTACCATACAGTATATAATCTTTCAGCCAACTATAATTCAACTTCAAATTTTCAATAAGGAAGTTGGGGGACTTTACTAACCAGAGCAAGTCAACAGTTGATATGCTCCAAAAGTTTCTTTACTAAAACTTGGCTAGAGATAATTCAGGGAGAAAGAAAATTATTGGGAAATATCACCTCTTGATTTTCTGTGGTTATAATTCAACTGTATTGAAATCCCGGTCAAATTACCTACTTTATATAATTCACCCATCTATTGTTCAAAAACTTTTGGATTGTTGCATTAAAGAGGTCTGATTATAAAATGGCAGGTTAGTACAAGTTTATTTGTTTAAATATCAAAAAATTTCTTCAACTTAACCATTCATCTTTTATATGTAAATATATAGTAAAATGTGAACAAGGGGGGAGAGTGAATATCTAATAGAAAACCTAACCACCAGCCATCTTGGATAAAAGCCAGTCAATAGATAGCTCAGGTAAATTACAAGGAACAAGGTTTATTAAGAAAAAGGCATCTCCTTATCGTGCAACTGAAAGTTGTTGATGGCTTGCGACATCTATCGGATGGCGATAGATAGCGCAAGCCATCAGCAACTTTCAGTTGCACGATAAGGAGATGCCCTTTTCTTAATTTATGCACCTTATCCCAGTACAATATCACATTTGTACTATTTTTTCACAAGGAACAAGGTGTTCAATAAAGTACAGGACGGGATATACAGGATCTGTCAGCCTACCAATTAACTGCAGTAACAGTTTGATTTGCATATAAAATACAGTGATTGATATGGTGAGGCTTTAAAAGTATAACATAGAATGTGGAAGTTCCCAAATTTAAAATTTGAAGGATCAACTTTTCTTCTTGAAAACAATATGATGGCAAAACCTCGTTATAACATTAACTTGGATAAAACATCAGAATTCTAACTGCTTCCAAGTGATATTCCTATAGAAAGGTTTTTTTACATATCAAATTATAAGATATGCAAATTGGCAGGATAAGGCTAAATAATTTTATACCATTGCTGTTATATTGCCAAAATTTGAGAAACTGAAAATAATTTCAAGAGAGAAAGAAATTTAGGCAACTTCCTGTGATGGGGATGAAACTACAATAACATTACAATTTTTTCAGCATTTCAAATATATTTAGGTATAAAACCACAATGTTACAAATATTTGATTTGCCAAATATTAGGCTTCTCAAATAATGACCTACATTAAATGGTTAAAAAAGAGAGGAGGAGATAAATTTTTAAAAAAGCTCACAAAATACCAGACTTATATACATCCTTACCTTGCCATCATTATCAAAAGAATCGAAGAAGATACCGAGGCCATTCCAGTTGTCGTTACTGCCGAACACAGGCCCTTCCACTCCTCTTCTGTCAGTGTACCAGAAGGCCTGCACAACACACAATCCACTCAGGTTAAGCTATAAATTTAAAATAAATAAAACCAGGTACACAGTTAGTACTTTTAGATTCCTCAAAAATGAGACAGGCCACCAAACAATAATAGCAAGATTCCGACTGGGCATCACAAACAGACACAAATAGAAAAGAACACAACATCAGTGATCTCCACAGAGCACTTGAACCTTCTAGGAACCAAGGTGGGTTCATTTGGAAGGTGTTTAGGCAGTCTAGAGGTTTGTTACCCCCCTCTTTATAGAAACTTATATTACTACAGAATTTATTGTCTTGCAAAGAGTGAGCAGAGACCCAAACTACATTGGGAACCTATGATCTATGTGATTTGCCCAAAAAGTAACTTGACACAATGACTTGCATCAGATTCACTAAGCCACTATAGATCTCCAACTTGTAGCAACATGCTATGATGGGAAACAACAGGTTGTGTATAACAAAAAATATATGTTTTATAATACAAGAAATGTTTAACAATTGAAATAATATTTAAATGTGGGCAAATATGCTAGTTGAAGTGTCATGCTCAGTGGAAATACAAGCTATCAACTATGGCTAGGAGTGGTAGTGCCAGACCCAGGTTTCAAGCCAAGCTATGTGAAGCCTGGATAAATTAAACAATGCTAGCAACCACTTGTCAATATTATAACAACCAATCCTATTCATTGTTGAGGGAGAGTGTACAGTGAGTGTATTAACACTTCCTTCAGCATCTTGATCAAATCATTTATATATATGTGTATTTGTATACCTAGAGGCACCTCTCTCTTTAATTATGTATCAGAACTCCGCCTTTGCCGGTCCCAAGCCCGGATGAAAAAGGAGGAGGGGGAGCAGTAACAAGCTCACTAAAAAACCTGGGCTCAGCTGGCCCGGCTGATAGTACCCTGTAAGGGCTCCTGATCCAGGGATACAGGATGAGCAGCGTTTCTACTCCATGTTAGGAGCGGCTGCACATGGCGTCTGTTCCTCATGTCAGAAGCGGCCATTTCTTTTGGAGCTAAGTCGGCCTGCGACTGAGTAGTGCTCCCAGTCTTGATGACAAAAGCAGACGCATTCTACTTCACCCGGTGTGGAGATAAGAAAGAAGAAAAAGATTATGTATCAGAATGATGCAGTTACTATTGGTGATAAGGAGTTAAAGGGAGAGGTGCCTCTTTAGGTACATGAATATCTTCCTCCCACAACTTTTATATTGTATTTACCACCATATCTAGAATGCCTTATGTATACATTTTATCAATTTAAGACAAAGATTCCCCAGATCTGAGTACTATTCCAGTATGGTACCCACAAAGTAATACCACCAAATCAGATTTAAGAGCCCAGAATTCCTAAGGTTCATATTGAAAATATTTTTTTAAAAAAATGCTCCAATGGCCCCCGATTCTTGCAAAAGTCCAACCCCACCAGCGAGTGCAAGTAACCAAACGGGGCTCTGGCATATTTGTAAGTGCAAAGTCGAACTGCTTTTCACATGTGTAGACATGTGGTGCGCTTACAGTAAAAAAAGCAGTCGCTAACTACCCACCATGATTATCATGGCCTGTACCCCGTGTACTAAGGATAAGCAAAAAAAAAAAAAAATTGAAAATTGACTGCAAAATATATTTTAACAGAAATGTAATAATATTCAAGGAATATATTTTAGCTGCAACAAATAATTTAATTCTTCAGATGGATAAAAATTCCTTTAAATATTATAATTTTTTCATCAAAAACTTTTTAAAAGCTTTTTTTTTTTTGCATGGATTCTGAGCTTTTAGATAAATTAATTCTAATACAATTTTAATATTTTTATTAAGACACCAAATTTTTTGTTTCAAAGGAAAAAAATAACACCATGGTGCTGCCTAATTTATAGTATGAAACTGGTTGAACTACAATTGTCAGCAGAACCTTTAAAAAAAATTTCATTTTTCAAACAAGCATTTGTTGAAAGAGAGTGGGGGGAAAGTCTGATAATGCAGCTATTTTATCAAGAGTTCAAAAGGTCAGCAGTATTAACAATGGAAGTCTAAGAATGTCTCTATAGACAGGCTGCTGTTCTCAATTTAAGAGATAGTGGATTGAAGACCAAGAGAGAGATTTTCTGATCCAGAATATAATCCCAGTATGATAACTATTCGCACCAAATCAAACTTATATCAAAAATATCTTATTACATGTACTGTAGAACCTCCACGAAAGGACACTCTCACTAAAGAACACCTCTCTACAAAAGAGTTTTAATCGCCAAAAAAATATCATTTTTACTATTTATAAACTCTCTGGTGAGGAGATCACCTATTTCTATAGGACACTTTGGCTCTGTAACTAGGAGTCCTTTACAGGGAGGTTTTCTACTGTAATATAAACTAATTTAATGCTCGAGGAACATGAACTCATGGAATTCATGTAATCTTTAATGACAAAGGCAGATACTTTTTACTTCACCCAGTCATGATGGTTCTCAAACAGTCACCATCAAGGGTCACAACTTGATACCCTAATAGGATTGAGTGGAGATAAGGAAGAAGAAGATGTAATCTTTACACAAGGGGATAAGAAACAACAACTAATTTAGTTATTAAAAAAAAAAGAGGACATTTATAAGAGATCTAGTAGCCTAAAACTCAAGGTATATGCAAATATAGGGTGCCCATTGTGTGAAGGTGCGGCGGCAAAGCCACACATCAGTCTTGAGTGGAGGGAGGACTAATGTTATTAGGTGGCAAACAAGTAGGATCCTCAGGACAACATGGATGTTTGTACTTGACTGGGGATAGACAACAGCACCAAACCAGGATGTTGACTTAAAATATAGGTACAAGAGAGAGAGAGAGAGAGAGAAGCATATAGAAAAAGAGGGACAAACCATATATCCAATTTCTAAATGAAAGTGGTCAAACTGAGTAGAATGCCAAGCAGATACTCACCAAGCCATCTGCCCCCAACCGGCCCCTGCCAGTGATCCTGAAGACCAGTTCCACTTCCCACCAGTTGAAGTTGGTCTTGTTCTTGGCCCAGATGGAGCCTGAGGCCACCACGCCATTGTCACCCATACAGCTACAAGAAAGTGTCTAGCAACACTAGAACCCAGCCCATATAAATTGGGAAGTCAATAAACATCCTGGTAGAAAGCCACCAGTATGAGCCTGACATCAAGAATGTAAAACATATCATAGGAACCTACAGACATTTTTTCTTTAATTATTTCAAGCTTCACACAAAAAGCTTATTTGCTTATATTCTAAAAAAATAATAATAAAATATATGAACACAAAAGTGAAATTATACTAGGATGAGTTGTGATAAATTTTCTTAATTTATAAAATGAAAGTTATTTTTTTTTTGTGGACAATTCTTCTACAGGCTTAATTGAAAACATTGGTTAAAAACATTTATATTTTAAGCAAGAGAAAAGACACAAGGTATAATCTTCGAAAGCCTAGAAATCTGTTCCAAATACTTTATTTTTACTTCTTCATGTACACAAATTATGGGCAGGTCAATGTTTCTGTCTAAACTATTGCAGTCAGATACATACCAAGATTCCAAATACACAACCTTTCTGTTTTTGACATAATATTATTAAAGTGACATTTTACTTTCTTCAGATTAAATTCATGTTTCCATGAAGAATACTATGAAACAGCTATGAGGAGCATGAACTCATGGAATTCGTGTAATCTTTACACAAGGAGATAAGAAACAACAACATACTATGAAACAATGTGAAAAAATAGTACAAATGTGATATTGTACTGGGATAAGGTTAATAATTATGAAAAAGGCATCTCCTTATTGTGCAATTGAAAGTTGCTGATGGCTTGCGCCATCTATCGGAATAAAATCAACGAGAATAATTGATATTTATTCCGATAGATGGTGCAAGCCATCAGCAACTTTCAGTTGCACGATAAGGAGATGCCTTTTTTATAAATACTATGAAACAGTTCCTGATCATAAAGTTGCAAACCCAACTAAAGAAGTTTTTAATGCGTTGAAAGAGACAAGGAGAAACCATCATATTGACAAGGATTCAGACTGAAGTAAAACATAGGGAAATGGGGGAAACAACCATTCTTACCTTTTTTACTTTTTAACGATGGTGTAATCCTAACCATCTCTTCACTGGCGATTGTACCTGTAGACACAAGCACAGGGGTTGGCACATTGCATTAGTGGATTAAACATCAATAATAATAATAATAAAGATGCTGATAACATATATCATCCTTGACACCATCTATCAGAGAATTGGTGCTATATTTAAACCTTCTGAATTCATCATCATTTATTTACATAGCTAGAGAAACATGGAGAGATGGGTACATATATGATGCATAGATATGTTTACAAGATGTAAATTATTTATTTTACAAAGAAAAGGTCTATCTAAGTGGCTGAAAGAGGGTAACACTATGAAACTATTGAATGAGGTGAAATCAAGAAATCCCAGTGATCTTTATTATTGGAGCTATTTCTTTATTATTTTTGTCTAATGTCATTTGCCTGGGGTGATATTTTAAATAGTGATATGTATATATTATAATTAGACAAAAAAAAATATAAAGTGATCAAAATATAATTCCAAAATTTACACTTGAGTTACTCATTTCATTAAATGATGAGGCACAATAGAAATAGTAGAGATAATGTTAAGAGTGACATGACCAAATAAAAATAAGTAAATTAAGAGTGACCCGTATTTTATAAACAGCATCTTCTCAGTCTGAGACTTGATATAAAGTAATAACGTGCCATCTAAATATAAGAAATGAAAGTATATAAGCATGAATGATAAGGCACAATTTGGATTATAGTACACAAGGTAATAAGACCAAATCCAAATAAATAATGTCTGAATGTTTATATTTGTGAAGCACGAATGTTTCTTTTCCACAAAAATCAAACTTCTACTGTCCTCACTGTTTAAGAAGTCTAAGACTTCTTGTTGGAAAAATGTTTACTGCTAACAAGCAGCCATCTTATTGGAAAGAGGGAGAAAATGTCCAATTCAAACAGCAATATACCGGATAAAATGTACAATACCAAAAGCAGCAGCTATTTAGGATCTCTTGCTGAGGGAAAAAAAAGTGTGTTGTGTGTTGTACAATATCAAAATGATCCAAAGTCTAGATCATGGGGGGAAAGTGTCTATAGCCAAGAAGAACAGCTAAGATGAGAAAATGCTTAATGCCAACACAAGAGCAGCTATTTTACCCAGAATAAATCCAACAGCAACCTACTGGAAGAAACACCCAATGACATCAACAACAACAATCTCTCTGGTGAAAATATCCAATGCTGTGCTGGAGGAAAGAAACAGAAGTTACTTACTGGAAGAGGTGATGGACCAGAAAGGTATCAGACCATCTGGGATGTTGGGAGCTGTGAAACTGTACTTGTACTCAAAGTGTCTGTATGGGGAGGGGAGGGCCAATGCCAGCACCCCCAGCAGAGCCAGTACTAGCAACCTTAGCAACGCCTGCATCTTCCTTTCCTAGTCTATATTCTGTAGGTAGAGTGTGTGATGTGGTACCCTTGACTCTGCACTTTATTCTAATATGATGTTGCTATATTTTTGTTATTTTGTTGAGTCTGCATTGCACAGAGTATTGGCTTTATTTTTGACCAATAATACTTTGATATGAAATAATATCTCCTTAGTTATCATATATTAATTTGCACAAAATCCCAAGGAGAGATTTGTACAGGATGTATAGAAATATGGACAGGATGAAAATATCTATTTACATCTGTATAAGCGGGGATAAAAGAGTAACACAAAACTAACTATTGAAGGAGGTGAATCATACAAGAAATTATAAAGGTCTTTATCATTTATGTTATTTCTATTATTTTTATTTGCCTGTGCTGATGTTAGGGCTAATCAGCAAATATGTGACCACTTCTATTTGATTATGGGAGAAAATAATGATAAAAATGTAATATAGATGGATAAAAAAAATGAAAAAGGTGAATTAAAAAAGGATCCAACACGTACCTAAATGTATTGGAGAAAAAGGTGGAAAAGATAGATTATAAGGCTACCATCTACCAGAGAAACAATTGGCTTTTTATGTGTTACAAGGTTAATAGATGGTGCTGTTTTAGTGCTGACACATCTTGTAGATTTTTCAACAACTTTCATTTATTCTTATCAAATACTTTTACCTTTTTATTCTACGTATAATCTGTTAATACAGACTTGGTAATTCAACCACTTATCAAATCCTCCGACACAAATTACCAACAATGATTCAACCTTGGTGTGTTAAGAATTTTGCCTGGAGTGGCAGGAGGTGTGAACTACCTCAGTGACTAGGGATCACAATTGGACCTGCTAGCTTTAGCAACAAGGACCTGGGTTCAACACCCACATTGAAACAACTTTTTTTTTTATCTATTAAAAATTGCCTCAACAGTTCCACCCAACTCTTGCACAAGCTCTACCCCACTAGTGAGTGTGATAACCAACCAGGGGGCCCTTGGACACCTTGTAGGTGCAAAATCAGATGTTTTATACTTGATAAGTATAAAATTATTTGGTAAAATTACAAGGTAAAAAGACAAATGAGTATGTTATGTTTCTGCAACCGCATTGCTACCATCTTCATACAATAGTACTAATTGTAGTATTCATAACTTTTGTTTAAAAGAAGGTAACGTAGGTGTTGCTAAAAAGCATATAAATTACTTATTTGGATTTGATTTTATTACCTTGTGATAAATACTTCTACCCCATGTAGACATGTGGTGTACTTAAAAGAGTAGAAGCATTCAAAAACCTCTACTTATCACTAATAGTTTATAGGTTTTTTTTTTTTACTAAATCTCAAATTCATATGATACAGGCCATGACAATCATGGTGAGAGTTAACGAATGATTCAGGCTGTAAGTGTACCAAATATCTACATATTCAAGAGAAGCAGTTTGACATTCACACTTACAAGATGCCAGTGCTAGAATCAGGATGGCCCCTGATTGAGGCAGGGAAAAAAGTGCTCAATGCCATATTCAATCCGGGTCATGGGTCAAAAATCCACTATGTACACTCATGTAGGAGGTGAGCTAGGATTAAGCATGAGTAACCCCCCCTGTACTTTAGAAGAAGTGGTAGCAAACCATCAAAAGTTGGAGGATCTCACAGAATTCGAATACATTTTACTACAAGATGATGTGAAAAACAATAATTGTGCCTTCAAATGTCATCTAGAAAATACTGGTATGGTACAATTTGGATTATAGATTAGAAACATGAGGTAATAAGACTATAAACAAATATATAGTGTGATGTTTCAGCAACAGCACTGTTACCGAAATGTTACACATTATTTATTTAGATTTGGTCCAGTTACCTCGTACTTCTTATCTACAATCCAAATTGTACTATCATTACAACATCACTAATTTGGAATGTGTCTTATTTCTTTTTAATATGCCTGCTAATTCTATGGGACCACAGAGGGTACCAGTTAGATAATAGTTACCAGGTGAAAAAGACCAAATTCATTCTAAAGAATATTTTACCTGGTGATTTTTCTATAGAGTTATTTTGCTGTGTGGAGGTAGCCCTAAATGTTACCAAAACTGAGCCATGGAGAGCTCCAACAATGGCCCAGCTGCAGTTTCACATGTGTCAGGAGATTTGCACATAGCCAGCCAACCAATCAAGTTACATCTCCCTTTATGCAACCATAGGGAAGTGGAGGTGAGGAGATAAAAATAAAAAACAGGTAGAAGCCCATATAACAATAGGCAATAACAAGAATCTCAAATATCACTCCAAAATTATCATATGTTTAGTTTTTCCCCAATTGCAAATTTATAAATGATTGAAAAGGAATACCCTGACAGCCCAAATAAACATGTTAAATATAAAAATCAACATATATATACAGTTAAACCTGTCTATAGCGCCCCCCCCCCCCCCCTCTTGGGACTCACTAAAATAGGGTGTTTTAAACAAGTAAGATTCTTTTTGAAATTAAACAATTTTTACTGCCCTTACTGCAATGGAAAAATTAAAGGGAGGGCCTGGCTCATCAGTGGTGAACCCTCCCAGGGTTTCGAAATAGTTTCAAATTTTGATAACAGATGGCGCGCTAGTGCATCATAAAATAGGGTGTATAGAGAAGAGGTGCTATAGGCAGGTCACTTTTAATGTAAATCTTCGCATCGTACTATGTATTTAAAATCGGACGTTATAGAGAGGGAGATGCTATTTAGAGGGGGCGCTATAGACAGGTTTAATTGTATTCATCTCCACATTTTCCTAGGACATTTTGTTGTCCACACTTTGGAGCTTGGCTGATTGGAATTTGTAAAATGGCTGAATTATAGCAAGTGTTGAATCCAAGATGGTAATTTGGAAGTGAATTGGATTTGAAAAATTGCTCGAGTTGAAAGTAAGTGTTGAATTATAAGTCACTAGCCGAATGACCCGGGCAACGCCCAGGTTTTACCCGATTAAATGTTTTTATTCAAATACTATTCGTTACAATTATAAATTGGCGCCGTGGATGTCATTCTTGTGAAACGTCCCACTCCAAACTTTGTGTCAGAGAAGCGATATTTTTATAAAGAGATGATCTGGCTTTGTGTCTTCTGCTCGAATGAATGTTTTTCTGTTAGAATTTTGTTCCTGCACACTAAAAATGAACTGGCTTCACCCGTGGTCTCAGCTTTTGGATTTTTTCCCGATATAATTTTGTATCTGATAATCAAACATGATACAGCAATATTATCATCATTTTCTGACTAAAAAAACAACTATTTTTGCCCAGAACCTGTCAATTTTATTTTTTATTGGTTAAAAATCCGATAAATATATTTTCCAGATTTTTCTCTATGTCCTGTCAAAACACGTTTTACATGTCCATTAGGTCAGCTGATATTACCTCCTATCTTCACCGCTAGAGGCGCTGCTTGCGAGCGAAAAGGCAAATTTGCAAATAACTCGAAGAATATTCGGGATAGAGACCTGAAATTTTCACTATAAGTTTTTCCAGATTCTACTCTATACACTGTTAAAATTTCAGTCAGATTAGTTACGTATTGTTGATGTGTATAGCCGACATAGATACCCACATACATACATACATACATACACTGACTTTTATATATATAGGGATTTGAATAGAAGACTGTGTGAGAGTCACCAGGGTGATATGGGCTATTTGCAGAAATTCAAAAAGATGTGGTGTAGGAATGCTGCTACTGATAAATCACAGATAAGTTCCATATTTGTATTTGGTATGATAAGGTACAATTTGGGATAAGAATTCCACAAGATAACAAGATCAAAGCCAAAGAAGTATTCTGTATAATGTGAGAGAGATATGTAAATATAAATTGTTTTTTTTTTTTTCAAACTATGACAGTCTATTTGATCTTGTTGTTCTGAGTAAACAGGTTAGAAACAAAATTTAATCTATACTACAGAAGAATATGTGGAAACTGGAATTGGAAGAAGAAAAAAAATTAAAAAAATAGTGCCCATGTCTCACGGGCCACAAACAAATCGACTTATAAATTCTCAAAAACTACCACTACAGTACTATTTTTAAAACGGAAGCCTTGTTAGGTATATGACTCATTCAGGGTTTGAGGATATTCCCACTGGCCGGCCGTTTTACTACCCATTTTGTGTTTGAAAATTGGCGTTTTTTTATTAGCAATTTTACCGATCACGCTATCGTATCAACATGTTTTGCGTCCGATTTTTCTGAATCAGATACTTTTGATTCATCTCGATTGATTCAGAATACACAGAGCTTTATTCCTTTGATGGAAATAATGATATTTTAAGACAATTCTGATTTTCAAATTTTACTTTTCACTTTCAAACAACAAGATGTTGGAGGCATTTTTTCAAATAAATTTAGTATTATATTATTTGACAAAGATGTTCTAAAATACTCTTATACCTTTTAAATATATAATTAATAATGTTTTGCCTAGGGGATTTGGCTTAATTTTTAAATTATACATAGAGGTATATATATAAACATGTATGCTAATGATAAGAAGAACCTATTATCAAATGACTTCTTTTGATATTCAGCATTACTGGAAATAAATAGGTCAATTTAGGGAATTAAAACAGAGTGACCATTATTAAGTGGCTGCCTTTTCCTGTGTGTATGGCTGTTTTTTTAATTATACGCGGTCAAAAAATTTAGAAAAGTAAAAAAAAAAAGCCAAACCGTGGCTATAGTGAACCAAAAGCTCTGTCCCATTAGGGTTCACTATAGAGGAGTTTTACTGTATATATATTTTTGGGGTATTTATTGTGTAGATTCTGGGCAAAGTCTTTCATCTATAGTGTCCAATAAAATGTTCCCCATTAAAAAATATATATATATAGAAATGTGGGCAACTTGCCAGGGTTTTGTTAAATATTGCAATATAATGAGGAAATTGACGCAGTCTAGAGTCATCTTCTGGCTGGGTATAAGGGAGGGACTGGCTGATGGTTCACACCACACACAACTACTGCTACACTCTGATTTTCCAAAAATACAAGTCCCATGATAAGGCACAATTTGGATTATAGATTAGAAGCACAAGGTAATAAGACCAAATAAATAAATGGTATGTAACATTTCGGTAACAGCGTTGCTACCTAAATGTCACACACTATTTATTTATTTGGTCTTATTACCTTATGGATATAAGTCCCAATTATGAGGAGAGAGTGCAGATTTCAAGAGATGATTGGAATAAATTTATTTTCCCCTCTTTAAGAGGGGGTTTGATGAGAAGCCACATGCATGGTTTCTAGTTCCAGTTGTGATAAAACAGATCCAAACAGAACTGCTGTGGTTGTCTGAACCTACCAGTGGCAGAAACAAAAGTCCCATCACAATACAACTCACTCAACCAATTCTATTTGACAATAGTGTAGAATTGCTTAGAACAAACCTTCAAAAAAAAAAAGCTAACTATTTGTAGAGTGAAAATTTCTCACAAAAACAAAACTAAATGGATTTCGAAAGGAAACAAAACTGTGGTATCTAGCAGAATTTCTCAAGTTCCCAAGTGAGAGAGAAACATAACTACTTCTCTAAACTTCCCCCCTCCATTGGTGTGTAGTTGAAATCTGTTTGTATTTGTGGGAAGAGATACAAATAACATTCTCTCACATAGACATGATTTCAAGGAGACCATCCCTCTAAGTATTCTCTATGTAAACTAGAGGGAACTAGATATAGAAGTTGTGTGTACTCCAGACTCTGATACAAGGTTATCACATCATGGTGCTTCCTGTTGAATTAAAGTTGGTTCAATTAAATAAGATAGTTTGCCAGAGATTTGAAAAACAGTTGAAGTAAAGGAAATGTTGATAAAGCACAATTTGGATTATAGATTATAAACACAAGGTAATAATACCTAATCCAAATTTTAAAAAAATAGTGTGTGATGTTTCGGTAACAGCGTTGTTACCATCTTCAGACAAAAGTACTGAATGTTTGTGTTGGTGTTTAGTAACAACGCTGTTACCGAAATGTCACACACTAATTTATTTATTTGTGGTCTTATTACCTTGTGTTTAAAGGAAGTGTTGAATTAAAAAGAGTGTATTGCAGTAGAGGGTGAAAGGTAAGGACAGGATCCAGGGACAAATAAGCCAGAGAGGAGAAAGAAAGTCAGAGATCCACAAAGGTCCATGACCTGCGTGGTGAGATCTGCTCCCATATCATCAAATCCAGGGTATTTTATACACTTCCCTGGGTGGGATGGGGCAGTGACCCCTAAGTTCTCTATTATGTAAGAAGGTAAGACGTGGTTGACTAGGCCTAATATATACTAACCAACTCTTTGTACTCCTTTTTCTTACAGATTAGGTTTATTTTAAACATAGGATACATCTATGTGACATACCTTATCTCATCTACTACTTCCAGCCTGTAGGCCTCTGCTAGGGGAGAACCCCCCTAAACCCCCTTTCTTCTCCCCGCCCAGATAACCAGGCAGTAGTTCCTTGTGGGGCCACCCAACTTGCTACTTTATTCCAAAAAGCCAGAAGAAAATGTACACATCACTTCAAAATTTGTCAAACACAAGCCTCCGGAGAGGGATCAAATAACTTGGCATAGGTGTGACAAAAAAAAACGGCAGTTAGCTCTCATTATTTGAGACTTACTGGACGAGCTAAAAATTGACCCCACTTAAAAATTGTTTGTTCTTATAAGAGTTTGTGAGATGAAAAGTATTTTGAATAAACATTTTTGTTTGTTTTCTAGAATTGGGATTGTTTCTCCCCATCAATAAAGCTGCGCAGGGAATCCTCCATTCATCCATAATGATTAATTAAAAATATATTCTTTCCCTTCTCTGGGTTATATATATATGCAAAAAAGTATATATATATATAGTAATAAATTTTTCTATTTGGATTTGTTATTTTGTTGTTAAAAAATCATTTTCAGCTCGAGTGTTGAACAAAGTTGAGTTGAGGTGAGAAAGAGGTGGTTTGGAATGGAATAAATAAATAACAAGATAGAAGTCAACAACCGGGTCACAGGTGTCAGGTGAGCACTAACTGGACATCTGGATGAGGGTGTAATTACTGTGTCTAGTCCATCCATCAGAACCTTCCACATGTGTCTATCCCTGTCCCATCAATGCAGGAGACCAAAGAGCTGCTATCTTAGTGGCCCACAGAACCACCTGGCGTCTCCTATCTTATCAAATTTTATCCTCTAGCAACCGGTTAACATCAGTTTGATACAACACATGCCCAGAGTAAAAAAGTTGACCTGCACTGCGCAAGGATAAAGTAGTCCAGTTCATGTATAAAACAGCTTATCACAGGGCATTTATAGAGCAGCCTATCACAGGGCATGTATAGAGCAGCCTATCACAGGGCATGTATAGAGCAGCCTATCACAGGGCATGTATAGAGCAGCCTATCACAGGGCATTTATAGAGCAGCCTATCACAGGGCATGTATAGAGCAGCCTTTCACAGGGCATGTATAGAGCAGCCTATCACAGGGCATGTATAGAGCAGCCTATCACAGGGCATTTATAGAGCAGCATATCACAGGGCATGTATAGAGTAGCCTATCACAGGGCATGTATAGAGCAGTCTATCACAGGGCATTTATAGAGCAGCCTATCACAAGGCATTTATAGAGCAGTCTATCACAGGGCATGTATAGAGCAGTCTATCATAGGGCATGTATAGAGCAGCCTATCACAGGGCATGTATAGAGCAGCCTATCACAAGGCATTTATAGAGCAGCCTATCACAGGGCATATATAGAACAGCCTATCACAGGGCATGTATAGAGCAGCCAATAACAGGGCATGTATAGAGCAGCCAATCACGGGGCATGTATAGAGCAGCCAATCACGGGGCATGTATAGAGCAGCCTATCACAGGGTATATATAGAGCAGTCTATCACAGGGCATGTAGAACAACTTAAAACTGTGAATCCATGGAGCAGTCTAAAACTGTGTATGTATAGCTCATTTCAGTGCATTTGTAAAATTAAAACAAAAGCACACAAAATTTAACTTTCTCATACTAATGGAAATTTAGCATTCATATATTCAAAATCTTAGCCAACACAAGCATATAAACTTGAAAATTACAAAATAATTAAATTATAGGGAGTATTTCAATCACATGCTTATATTAGTAAACAAAGGTACACAGCCTCTAGGTATATCAGCCAAGATATTTAAATATATAATTAGCTACACTTGTGTGAAAAAAAAATATTTTAAAATGTTTTCATTTATCACTCCTTCACCTCTCAAATTTATTCATACTTGAACCAAAGATAAGATATTTTAATAACAAGGTACCTATATATGATTATGTAAAATTATGAAATCATATTTAAAAAATATATAGCCTGGGGAATTTTTATATGAAAACATCTGTTTGAAAAAATCTACAATGTATATTTATGTAAACATATTAAATAATCTTAACAGGCATACGTTTCCCTTTAAATAACATTTCAAAGATGTACTAAAGCTTTTTCAATGGTTGTTAATTTCTAAAAATATTGTTTACCAAACATATATTGTAATTTTAATTTATTGAATGTTTACTATAATGAATGTCTGTATTTTTTTTAACACATTTAAACCTTTAACAATGCATTATGATATATATATTGATCTTTTTGTTTATAGGTACATTTAAATTCGGCGCAAGTACACACGAGCGTGCCAACGTCACTCCGCCAATTGCAAATTCAAATGACCGGCAATTAAAAATTGAACTATTACTAAAGTAGAGCAATCGATCATTGAGACACGTGGAACTGGAGCATCCGCCAAACCGATTTGTATTGGCACCGGGAAATTTTACAAAATGAAAAAAAAAACTTACTTCCGTCATATTCCCAGAATGGAACGGTGCCATCCTTTTGTGCTAAGTATGGGCCTTTAAAGCTGTATTTATATTGGAATGATCTATGAACGTTTTCGGCATAAATTTCAAAAATAAAAACTAATAAAAATATTAAAAAACTATATACAAATGTGTATGATGGAGCCATGATTAAAAACAACTGACACGACACCTGCCAAATATTATGTTGTCAATATGTGTTTATCATCATTTTTTCATTGAAACATCTTTAACTCTTATTTTAAGAGAAATATTTTTATATCGTACACTTTATACTATCTTATAATATTTATATAATCAAACATATATTAGAAATGAATATGTTATTTTTAAATTTTGAAATCTAAAAACTCATTTAATATTTTATATTTTGAATAGAGGTTTATTTTCGATTTTTTTTATGAGCAAATTTCATAAAAATATTATTTTTAAAAGAAGAATAAAAATTTTATCTTAAAGTGAAATATTTTTCTACTGCAATGATAAAATAATCACCAGAGATATATTATTGAGATAACCAGTTCCTGGTGCACACAGAAACAATTCACAACCCTACATTGCATTATTCTTTGATTTTAGAATGAATTTTAAATACATGGATGTTTTGTATTGTTAAGATAATTTGTAATATCGATTGAATAATTTATATAATGTAAGGCATTTGTTATTATTCATAAAACAAATGATGAAATTATTCAATATAAATTTCAATTATTCAAGTAAATTGAAAGAAAAATGTAATTTTCACCTATAATATTATATACAAAAATAATATTGCCATATTATGGTTAAATTCAATTTATGGATTGTACTATATTCTACAACATATGTGTGTGCAGTAGAACCTCCCTGTAAAGGGCATCTAGTTGCAGAGCCAAAGTGTCCTCTTACAGAGTTTCTGTGTTGAGAGTACGTTACGATCATCATCACATTGACTGTTGTTGTTTACCTTAGGCTGGTGAAAGTTCCGCCATAGCTGTAATTGTTCTAAGTTTTAAATATTACCTTGTAAATAGATAAATAAATAAGATTAAAGATATAATCCTTAAGGTAAGAGTATCTTCTTATTTATAACAAGGCAATACACAATACATGGTGGCAGCGAATTGGCGATAGTGCCCTAAGCCTAATCTAATTACTAGTAAAAACAAAAAGAATTATTTTTGCATAAACAACGAAAAAAAAAATAATGCAAAATATAAATCCTCCAGAACAATTTAATTTTAATAATCCAAATGAATGGCCAAATTGGATTAAAAGATTTGAACGCTTTAGAAAAGCGTCAGAGTTAAAATCTAAAAAGGAGGAAGAGCAAGTAAATGCTCTAATTTACATATTAGGTGAAAAAGCCGAAGATGCTCTAATTTCATTCAATTTAACTGAAATAGAAATAAACAATTATGAAACAGTTGTTAAGAAATTTGAAGAGCACTTTATAGGTAAACGAAATGTCATCTTTGAAAGAGCACAATTTAATCGTAGATATCAGCAGGATGGAGAAGCTGTCGAGGAATACATAAGAGTGCTTCACAAAATGGCCGAAAATTGTAACTATGGATCTCTGAAAGAAGAAATGATTAGAGATAGAATAGTTGTAGGAGTAAAAAATCTACAACTTTCAGAGAAGTTGCAACTAGAGCCTAACTTGACCTTGGAAAGGGCTATCCAAGCTGCTTGCCAGACAGAATGTGTGAAGCAACAACAGACTATTCTTCGATCAACAACAACACAGGCTGCCAATGTAGACCAAGTCTATGAAAAAAAGTTACCACCAAGAAGGTTCAATTCTACAAATGGGAAAGGAGACGCTTCAAAGAAAAGTAAATTTCAGAAGTGGAGCAAGCCTGAAAAATCTGGATGTATAAGATGTGGTGCTTCAAAATTCCATCCATATAAAGACTGCCCTGCAAAAGAAGTTAAATGCCATAAATGTAAAAAGGTAGGACATTTTGCAAAGGTGTGCTACAATAAGACAGTAGGACAAGTCACCCAAGGTGATGACTACCATTTTGTTGGTAATATCTATGAGAATGGACAAAACTCAAATGATTGGAAGGTTTATGTAAAAGTAGATAAGATTAAAATACTTTTTAAAATGGATACAGGAGCGGATGTAAATATAATACCCCAAGAGATTTATTTTAAAAATTTTGCTCACAAGAAGTTATGCAAACCTGATATTCAACTTTTAGGACCTAGACAGGTTAAATTGCATGTAATAGGAAAATTCACAGCTTTAATAGAAAAAGATGGGAGAAGCATCCCTGGAGAAATATTTGTTGTTCCTCAACTAATGCAACCACTCTTGAGCGGAAAAGCCTGTGAATCTCTAAACCTAATCAAAATACTTCAGTCAATTGAGAAAAGGAATTCGCTTAATCCTTTTGAAGAATATCCAAAGCTTTTCACAGGACTCGGAACACTCCAAGGGAGCTACACAATTAAATTGAAGGATGAATCACAGCCTCATGCTATATATACTCCCAGAAGAATACCCATTCCACTTTTGAATAAAACAAAAGAACAACTTGATCAAATGGTTGAAAAAGGAGTAATTGAAAAAGTTGAGCAACCAACGGATTGGTGTGCTCCAATGGTCATTGTGCCCAAACCGTCTTCTAATGATCTAAGGATTTGTGTAGATCTGACAGCTCTAAACAAGTTTGTTAAAAGAGAACATTATCCAATTCCATCAGTGGAATATACCTTGGCACAAATGGGAGGAGCTAAATTGTTTTCAAAACTGGATGCCAACAGTGGGTTTTGGCAGATACCCCTGTCAGAGGAATCATCTAGCCTTACAACCTTCCTGACCCCATTTGGCAGATACAGATTCAAACGGCTACCCTTCGGAATTTCTTCTGCACCTGAGGTATTCCAGAGAAAGATGAGCAATCTACTGGAGAGCCAATCTGGAGTAAATTGTCACATGGACGACATTGTGATTTGGGGAGCTACACAAGAAGAACATGATGAAAGGTTAAGATGCGTCCTTAGGAAGCTTCAAGATTCAGGACTGACCCTGAATAAAGAGAAATGCATCTTCTCAGTGAAGGAAATCAAATTTCTTGGTCACCTGATTACAGAAAGAGGAGTGCTACCTGATCCAAACAAAGTCCAGGCCATCAGGGAGTTTCCATCACCTTCAAGCATTTCTGAAGTGCGCAGATTCCTGGGAATGGTGAACTTCACAGGTAAATTTATACCAGACCTTTCAACTATCCTCTACCCACTTAATCAACTCCTAGTAAAGAGAAATGATTGGAGATGGGATAGTGCTCAGGAGGAAGCATTTGAAAAAGTGAAGAAACTTCTTTCAACTTCTCCAGCACTAACACTTTTTGACCCCAATCTACCAACTACAGTGTCTGCAGATGCCTCTTCATATGGACTAGGAGCAGTGCTTTTACAAAAATCTGAAGATGGATACCAAAAAGCAGTTGCATATGCCTCCAGGACTATGTCCGAAACTGAAAAGAGATGGGCTCAAATTGAGAAAGAATCTCTAGCAATAGTTTGGGCCTGTGAAAGATTTCAAGACTATCTGATGGGAAATACATTTTCCATTGAAACTGACCATAAACCTCTCATTCCAATATTTTCAACCAAAAATCTAGATGAAATGACACCACGCATACAGCGACTACGACTTCGGATGATGCGCTACTCATATAGCATTCATCACACACCAGGCAAGGACATTGTTGTTGCTGATGCTTTGTTCAGAAGCCCAATTAAGATATCGCATGAGAAAGATCTGGAGAATGAAATCTGTAGTTTTGTTCAACAGATCACTTCATGTCCTCCATTCAAGGATGAAAATATGAAAGAAATCTGGCAATATCAAAATGAAGAGAGAGAGTGCAGAGAAATAAAAGACTATTGTGAAAAGGGCTGGCCTACAAAGAATGAGCTTTCTGCAGAAGCAAAAGCCTTTTGGTGTCTCAGATATGAAATGTCTGTCATAGATGGTCTTCTAATGAGAAATTCCAGGATTTATATTCCTAAGTCCCTCAGATCAAAGGTTCTAAACAGCCTCCATGAAGGTCATCTTGGCATCGAAAAATGTAGAGGCCGTGCCAGATCATCTGTGTGGTGGCCCAGAATCAGTCAAGAAATTGGAGAACTTGTGAGGAACTGCCCAAATTGTATTGAAGAAAGATCTAATCCCCAGCAGCCATTAATTGTTTCTGATTTCCCAAGCAGGCCATGGGAGAAAGTGGGAATCGACCATTTTTTACTTAAAGGGCAAATACTATCTTCTAATTGCAGACTATTACTCTAGGTTCCCAGAGTTGGCATTGCTGGAGGATCAAACAACACATTCAACAATTCTGCATTGCAAGTCAATTTTTGCTCGCCATGGAATACCCGAAGAGGTTAGATCAGATAACGGACCACAGTTTGGCTTAGAATTCAAAAAGTTTGCAAAAGAATACGGTTTCCACCACATAACATCTAGTCCCAGATTTCCTCAAAGCAATGGCTTCATCGAATCGATGGTGAAGAATATCAAAAACCAATTGAAGAAAGGAAGAGATCCATATCTTTCTCTTCTTGGTTATCGAACCGCTCCTTTGGAAAATGGGTACAGCCCTGCTGAACTATGCATGAACAGGAAACTCAGAACAACTGTGCCGACATCACCAGTTCAACTCCAGTCAAGAATACCTGATCTTGAAAATCTAGAAATGAGAGAAAAAGATCAACGGCACAAAAAGAAAACCCATTTTGATATACACCATCGTGCAAGAGAATTGCCCCATCTGGATAAAGGAACTAGAGTATGGGTGAAAGACTTGAGAGTTCCCGGTGTGGTACTTGAAGACGCTGGAAGTCCAAGATCTTATATAGTCAACTCTCCAAAAGGAATTTTAAGAAGAAATAGATTCCACCTACTACCAAACCCACAGGGTGAAAAGATTGACATGGAAGATGAAGAGATGGAGTCTCCTGAGATGAGTCAGTGCTTCACATCTACTGGGGACAACACTACTTGTGACAGTGAACCGAGGACATTCCAGAGATCACCGGAACCAGTAAAGACCAGGAGTGGACGCGTGGTAAAGCCGCCAGACAGGCTAAACCTCTAGAGAAAAGGGGGAGATGTGTTGAGAGTACGTTACGATCATCATCACATTGACTGTTGTTGTTTACCTTAGGCTGGTGAAAGTTCCGCCATAGCTGTAATTGTTCTAAGTTTTAAATATTACCTTGTAAATAGATAAATAAATAAGATTAAAGATATAATCCTTAAGGTAAGAGTATCTTCTTATTTATAACAAGGCAATACACAATACAGTTTCTTTTTTTATATGTTAAAAATTAAAAAGAAATTATCAGCATATTATATTTATTTATTATTTTTATCTATTATATTATAAAGTAGAAAATCAGGAAAAACAGATTTCAGGTTAACAGTCAATTTATTTTAGGCCCAAGCACCCATTAAAATTAATAAAACACAAGAGAAGCAATGAGAGAAGTTTACGCAGAGTAATAAAAATATATAAGCGTAAAAATAAAAATAATAATCTGTTAATAAAATAATAAATGCTTTGCTACAATATCATTGTTTAACATTTTGTAAACTGTTATAGTAAACTAATAAAATTCTATCAACCATTGAAAGTAAATTTTATTTTTGAAAAATGATACTTTTGAAAAAGTAAGAAAAATAGAAAAAGATCAGGTGTTGATATAAAAAAAAATCCATATCTTGACCGCTCACATGGACATTTCAAATGGCACAGCGCCTCTTAATGGAACAAAAAATCAATTAATCATTGAATAATTGGTCAATCCATTTTCTTAATAAATCGAGAAAAGCCAACCACATACGCGTTTCGGGTTGTTGATCCGCGTCAGCGTGGTGCAGACTGTACCTCAACAACCAATGGCCAATTTGGTCCAAGAAGCTTCCTGAGAAATCAAGAAATAGGTGTTTAAGGCCAAATTTGCGTAATTACCTAAACATCAGAGAAAAGTATGAAAAAAGTTAGGTATTGATAATAAAATTTTAAAAAATGGCATATCCTTACTGCTCGCACGAGCATTTTAGATTGCAGAGCATCAACTAAAATACTCGCGTGAGTGGTGGCATATACCTTGCTGTTTTTAAACCTTTCTTCTTGCACCCCATCATGTAACTTTTTAATTACTGGGGGAGAAAGAAAAAGTAAATAAGGGATCCAAATTCTATAATTTATTTTCAGTGAAATTTTTTAAATAATGTTGGGTTCCTCCCGTTACGCACTATCGACATATGTCCCTACATCATCACAGGGCCTCTCCCACATGTAGAACATATAGTATTGTCAAAACAACAAAGTCTAAAGAGGGAAAAAGCCACGGCACTTAAATGATCTATAAAATAGTGGTCGGCTCTCTCATCAAAATAGACGCTGGAATTGATCGCCGTCTATTGGCCGCCTCTACAGACTAACCAGTGACAAACCCATATAGTTTCAAAATCTCTGGGATCATCCAACAACTTAAATGGATCTCAGATAAAGATGAACATGTTATTATTAAAAACTATAAACCTGAATATAAGACCAAATTAACAATTTTTTTATAGGAATATAAGGTGTTGAAAATATTATTTCAAATTTAATTCCAGATTTTACCAGTAATAATATGATCAAACGTGTAGGTACACCTTTAATTCCGATTTTATAGCAAAGATTCAACAAATGTGTTGAATTAGGTCACTATCTGGATGTATGGAAAGACTCTATTTATAAAGATTATACCGAAACCTAACAAAATAAGCTATGAGACAAGCAAAATCTATAGACTTATACTATTGACATTGACATTTGTAATATATCTAAAACAAAAAGGTTTTCAATAAAATCATAAAGAGAACAATCTAATGAGTATAAGGCAACATGGGTCTTATTAATTTTAAATCAACGAATAGTATAATGGTAGATATGATGGAACATACTGAAACACAGACAGGAGAACTGGCTTCTTTGGCAGGCACGTTCGACAATGTATGTTGGCCAGCAATTATTAGAAGACTTGATTATTAGTAACATTCCCTTCAAATAGGTAAGAATCATACAATATTTCATTTAAACAGTGGAAGAAGGGCAAATTCCTCATATGAAAATACAAATATTACTAAAACCTGACAAAGAGATACCCTCAAGGCGGGAAAAATCGTATTTACCGCTGTTTCTGTATTAAAGTATCACAATAAGGTACAATACACAACTCCATTCCATCAGAGTCGGTAGTTCTATATTCCAATACAATTTGTAATAATAATAAGATGTGGGGGTAGCACCATAAAACAAAAGAATGAAATATGTATGAGAGGAAACAAGAAAATTTCTCCATATAAGTTATATACTAGATATTTATTCAAATAAATTAAAATTTGGGAACATTTCTATACTGACGAGATATGCTATTTACATAGTAATCTAGATAGAGGTGACCTGAAGTTACGAATTTGCCTTTATAAAGGGGAAAGCCTAGATCTCCATCTATTCTAGCGAGACAAAATATAAGAACCCTATCATTCCTTTTAAGTTACTTAAAGCCCTTTAGGGCCCATGCGAAATCTAGGTTAGTTTCTATTCAAAAAGGGGGGGCGCTAAGTCATAATGACAAATGGCTTACCTTTTCTCGAAAGTGCCGGCAAAGGTCTGGTCTCCCGACTGAAGACTGTCCCCTCACTGAGCGACTCAGATTGAATCTGCCTTTTGGCAAAGAAACCCTCTTTTATCCTTGCCTCTCTCCATTTTCATTCGCTGCCCGCGCCAAAGTTTCTATTGGTTGGCATTTTCATTCGTCGAAAGAAAATACCAATGGAAATGGCCAGTGCCTCCAGTATACAATTTCACAGACGACCAAAACAAAAAAAGTCTAAAAAGGGAAACAGCCACGGCACTAGTGTAAAATTTCAGACAACCCAGGCCCCTTCTCCTGAACTGTAATACAACACTCCCCTTTCTCGGGAAAGATATTTAAAACCCCCCCCGTCTTAGCTAAAAAATCGACCCAGGCCCCTTTTACTTGGACTGTAATGTGATGCTTCCCTTTCTCGGGAAAGATATTTAAACCCCCCCCCCCCCGTCTTAGCTAAAAATCGACCTAGGCCCCTTTTACTTGGACTGTAATGTGATGCTTCCCTTTCTCGGGAAGGATATTTATAAGGCTTAGTCTTTTAGAAATCTTCCTTCTCCATTTCTTCTGGTCACCTCTACCTAAATTTTTGATGAGGGGAATATATGTACATATGGAACAACAGCTTCCAGCGCGGATGTCTCCGGATGTCACTGGTGTCTTCTTCTCCACCAGGCATCAGCTTTCGGCATGGAAGTCTGGTGTCATCAAGTGTCTAGGTTTCTGGGCAAAAAGGTGGTCTATAAGTCTATGTGGGAGGGAAGCCATGTATCCATTTGATGTTGATCATACATACACCTTCTGTTGGGGTATGGTTACAAAAACGTGCCCCAACAATAAGTTTTTGTTATCTTCAAAAGAACAATGGTAATCAGCAATTGCTTTATATGTACATGGAAAATCCATTTCCACATTGTCATTCAATTAAGCATTTTCCATTACAATTCAAGACTTTTGGTGCAGTTTGATATTTTTGTGTGTGAAATATATAAACTCGATATTTTTCATATATTTTAAAATGAAAATTTGCGGCGCACTCGTTTAAATTTTCTTTCGCATCTGTTTTGCAACTCTTCCCATTTTCTACATTTAAATAACTTTGAATCGATTATTAAAAGATCAAGTTATTAAGTTTTATAAGCAAAAATTTGAAAAACAAATATAAGGTTGAATTTAAAAAATGATTTATTAAGAATAAAAACTCTGCGCTAAAATGTACACACAAAAACGATGGTATAAATTAAACAGTGTATATATTTAATTCATATAAAATTATATTATTTTCAATGTATAGCTATTTTAAAATTTTTAAATCGACTTAATTTTTTTTTTACTTTTGGCAATTTTTTATTTGTCCGCTCTTGCGAATATATGTCTATTATATATAAAATCAATAAATGATGTATTGGGAAAGTGTTCTTGATGCGTCCATTTTCAATGAGAGGGAAATTTTGGTAATAAAAATTGCCCACTGGCGCAAATGTCTGCTAAGGCAAATTCTATTGAAACAATTTATAGCAAGATGATTTGTTTGTACTTTAGATTTTTAAAAATGTATAAAATTCCTCTTATTACTTATGTTTTAGTATAGATCAAGCAACCTTAGAACCAGGTTAACTCAATTTGTATGCATAATTGATTTTTTTGTTTTCATTGAGCGACAGGTTGAAATATTTCGACAGTTACTATGATGTAAAAAATTAAAACTTTATAGCGCAAACTTTTTTATTTTTATAAATAAAACAACTTTCTACTGTGATTATGTTTTGAAAAATATTGGGAGAGGCTGGCTCATATATATATCAGTGGTGAACCCTCCATGGCTTTTTTTCCTTTTGCCATTCCTATATTATAAGTGATTTTTCCTCTTTTGTTCCTTACATCTTAAGATGTAATACTTTCAGTGAATTTTGAACAATGCTTATATTCACATTTCTCTCTAGCTAGAATGCTTCTATTTTTCATTAATTAAAAAAAAAAAAATGAAGAGCATCTCTACCACTTTTATTTCATTAATATACATCTAATTGTATAATTGTGATATATATAGAGAGATTGATATTGAAAATTATTTATTAAATCGTTCATTTAAGTGGTTATATATGGTTAAACTCAAAGATATACAAAGTCCTCATTGGTGGCGCCCACCGCAGGAAAGACTTCGCCACCGATGAACTGCAAGATATCTTTCCCCCAGAATGGGAAGGTTGATGTGATGGATGGCGTTGCCCAACTCAAGACCAAGATGGTACTTTTAGATGGTAGCCTTCGCTACACTTGAAGCTGACGCCGAAGAGTCAGGTCTGGAGATCCAGGGGCAAGTCACAGGAAGTGAACATCTCCCGGAGCAGGGTTCGCGAGGCTCAGAAGCTCCAATGTCTGTGGGTCACCGACTCGTCGCTGGATCCACAGGTAGCACGCCTTGAGGCAGGATGGGGTAGAACGTGACGTGTCAGCCGCAAGGCGATGCCTGCGTCGTGCCCCGAGAAGCAATTGCGACGCAGTTCGGCCCAGGGGATGGAGTGGGGCACATCCAGTGTGGAGGTCAACCGCGCAGTCAGCTTTGAAACAGGGTGCTCCTGCATCCGTACCGAGTTCAGTGCCCAGCGTGGGGCCAGCAGGTCTGGCGGACGCGGAACCTTTTGTCGCCTCGAAGACGCAGGGACCTGAGGCTGGCAGGATGCAGAATCCAGTGGTCTAGCTCAAGGACGCTTGAGGCGGCTTCCAAGAGGCTTAGAAGCCCCACCTTTCACGGTGAAAGCCAGACGTCAAGAGCCCACGGTGTTATAGCCACGCCTGGCTACGGACCAGCCAAGAGTAGCCGTTGGCGACGCCGTGCAGTGAAGCCTGTACTACCTTCAGGTAGGCGAGCCGAAGATAAGATTTTTTCTTAGTGTTTTATACTATTAAAACATCATCTTTTATAAATAATTCCCTATTTATTCAGGCCACGCTATATTGAAATTAAATATAAGCTGATACGATGTACATATTATGTATGGGTTGGAATCTTTCGAAATTGTATTAATCGCATTTCTTAATTCTGTTTTGCGATCCTCGTGCAGTCCCTTTCTGCTAACGCTTCCTTATTGCACGGATTCCTTTTTTTTTATCAATTTGCTTCAGCCCAATTCCTCTATAGAAAGCCTTCTTCTTCACTTCTTTTCTCTCTACTATATATATTCTCTAATTACTCTGATATAAACAATCGTTAAATTCACGTTATCTATTCATTAATGTCAGTTGTTTCTAGTCAAAACTGATATACCATATTGGCAGAACGCCTTTTTTTCTTGTTCTGTCATCCAAACCGAAAACGAGTAGGAAATGGCCGATTTACTAGAAAACCTTGAAAATAAAATCGTGAATAGTATTTTATCACAGGTTCTAATGCTAAACGTGAAATCGAACATTTATCTTCAGGGGAAAAATGAATGCAAATCGGGCCATTATATAGTAGATACCTTGGTTAATGAAATCATTCTGGATGATTATATAGAGTCCAGAATTTTAAGAGAAAGAGCCAAGTCCTTGAAAACAACTGTAAGATTGTCAATTTCCCTAAAGCTGAGGCAAATGCGTTTAAGTCTCCATCGAAGGAAGGAAAAATGCTATCTGTGAATTTGTTACTAAAATACGGAATAACAGACTTTGAGCTGACGCTGTGAGCAGCATTTTATTTAACCAATGGATCTATATCGAGTAGTGCGCTTACTCCAGCCCTTTGCATTATATAAAGAAGCTGGAAAAATTATTGGTAAACAGATATATCTTTCAGGTCATAGATCTGTCCGACCAAATTCTGGTTAGGATTTTCGGTGTTAAAACAGATCGTATATTGGAGGAAGTTCTGATTATCGCGAGCATCCTTCTAAAAGTTTCCCTGACACATGAGAAAAATTCTGATTGGTAATCTATTAAACGCTGTTTAAAAAACGTACATCATGACTACAATAGGCCCTAATTGCAGGACTGTCTCCCTGTTACATGAAGTGGGAACCTACGAAGGATGCTATTGGACCACTTGCAACAGAGAGATGTTCATCTTCATGAATGAAGGACTTAAGATTCATCAACTCATTTGCAAACTGGACATCAAGTCTTAGGAAGAGTTGAAGCCAGCTTACATCACCTATAGCATCAAATGCCATCGTCAAGAACGGACCAGCTACTCCAGGAGAGTCATTGAGGAACGACCCACTCCACAGCCTATCTTTCGGCAGGGTCCAGGGTGCTATCCCAACCACACAGACGCCATCATTTTTCGAGACTTACTTAGCTTCATCAAAGGTAGTTAAATTTCATAAGACCTCAACCCAAAAAAGGTAAGTTTTAGCGCCATTTTCATGTTTCAAACTAGTATATTTTACCGTCACTGTGTCAACACCAATGGCAGACATGGATCAGGCAAAAAAAGGGAGGGGACCGAGACCTGAAAAAGACCCTGAACATTTAGTAATAGGATGTAGATAAAAGAAGGCCTCCAATCAGGCAGAAACCAGAACCCTATATTCATGATCCCGGGGCTCTCTTCAAGGATCCACAAGAGCCAGGACATAACAGGATCAAGAAGGATACTATCCAACCCGAACCAACGTCAAGAGTCCCACTGCCCACAAAGAGGAAAGTGGTGAAATCTTGGTGTGCGAATGAATATCATTTACATCATGATGACGAGGGCGTATATCAAAAAGGTAAAATTAAAAAAAAAGACCTATTACTTTTCTTTATTATATTTAGCCTTCCAAAGGAAGGCGTCAAAAATTACTAAAGGCTCATTAAGATGCTCCTCTCCACGGTAATCTTTAGTAAAAGGCGAAAGATTAATACGTGGGTGAAGAAAAGCCAGAGCTATTGCCAAAAACAGATATTTGGCCACCCTAACTATTTCTTCAGATTTCAGTGATCGGGTATTTAATGATATTTTTAATTAAATACTCTATTTAAAAGGATTTTATATTTGAAATTTGATGAAACCGTTTAATATTTTATTAAAATAACTATTTTAAAATTAATTAATTATATAATCAGGTAAAATATGTTTCTCTACCTGTGCTGCCATCTCTTATCTAAAATTTAAACTATTCAAATGAAATAATGTTATTTTAAAATTTAAATATATATGTCTTCTTTAGGTATGTGTTTTTTGATGGTGTAATAAAATAATATTTATAAAAATAATTATTTTTTTAACACTAAAAAATAGAAATAAGGGCATTTCCTGATCGTGCAACTAAAATTGCTGATAGCTTGCGCCATCTATCGGAATAAATATCAACTAATCATTGATTTTTAGTTTTTCCAGAATTGGCCAAATATGTTTCTTGATTAATCGAGGAAAGCTAACCATGTACGCGTTTTCTGGCTGTTGGCTCTCGTCGTATCGCCTATAGGGACATCGTCATCTTGGAGGGAAATCTTGGCTTTGACACGACGGTGGAATCCTGAATCCAGTCTCTAAAAAGGTAGATCACAGCACCCATGGCTTCAAGTTATTCTCGGCGATCTTCAGTTTGTCTTCCCTAACTTACCCAGCATATCCACCACATTGCCAAGTGGAAAATTAGGGAACACCAAATTCGGGATGAGACAACAATTTATTTCAGGTAAGAACAAACTATGATAAGGAATGAGGGAAGTTTACAGAGTAGTAAAATATAAACATAAAAAATGATACTATGTTAATACTAGTGTGGGGGCCTGCTGGATCCCGCACCCCGCAGTCAAGAAAAATAAACAAGCGGGGCCATAAATCACAAGGATGACGACCGCTGCGCCAGGGCGGCACAGCGGTGGAAACCAGAGAGGAGCAGATGTGCATTCCAGGGTGTTGTCCTTTTTGTCCTCCCATATAAATGTAGCTAATAAGAAATTCCAATTAAACAGTAACTTTGAGAGACTTTCTGAGCCATCGCTGGACTAATAAATCGACACACCACACTAGTATAAAATAATAAATACTTCGCCACAATATTTATTCTCTTTGATAGACGGCGCTCTGCCGTATTTATTACTCATTGAAGCGGTCAGAGTATGCCTTTATCACTATATATATACACTCTAACCTCCCCAAAGCGACTACACAAAATTTTTACAAAAATTGGATTCTTTAAAGAGGTTGGATGTTTTGAGGAAGTAAGTAAAACAATGTTTCAAAGATAAAGTTTTAAATTATTATAATGAACAAAGCAAGGGAAAAAGTCCAATATGGTCAAACATCACCATTTTAGAAGAAAAAAAAAATTTCCCCTCTATATAAGTCTACAAAGTAGTGTAGTAAGTCTACGTCCACATATGGGATAGAAATTCTTATGAATGGAAGATTGTGTTCCTAAGATGTCCCTTATTTTGATCCTTACAAATGCAGTCTCTTGAATTAATTTTATTTATTCATTATCCCTCGTAATGTTTTTCAGTTTTAAAATCTTGAATCATAAGGACATAGTTTTAATACCGCGATGGCTTGAGGATATTTGGTGGAATCCCGGTCTTTTAATTTTCTACAAGAAAAAGTTTTTAGGGTATATAGGGATAGAGCGAAGGCCAAGAAAGATTAAAGTTTCTCCAAATTATTCCTTTTCTGAAAGTTTGCTCTAGAAGTTCAATTGTCGAGTGAGCCGATGTTGGGCCATCTTGTTGCGCCATACATAAGAAATTTCCTGTGTTGCAGGACGAATGAAGTCATTCAACCTTTTCTCGCCGATATCTTTTCCCCGTTGCTGCTAAAGTTTTATTCTCACTTTCTTAAAATAGCTATAAAGACAAAGGACGCCTCTCCCGTCAAAATAAACGTCATTTACTCTATACCACATTGTCATTTTGACTCGGTAAAACACTTTCTGTTGGGCTTCTCTAAAATTTTCTGAGCTCTAAAATCTTAAATTCTGTTTGTTAACAAATCCATTAGTGGGAAAACGGGCTTCATGATTCATTACCAGCTTTCTTAAATTAAGAGAAACTTCGGACAGAAATTGTTTTTATTTTCTCAATGTCTTTGTCAGAAAAAAAAATAAAAATTAAAGTATTTATAAAGGCGTTAAAATATATCTAAGGTTGCAAGGGCGTTCTCACGCGATAAATAAAATCTGTATCTTATTTTAACAAATATGAATGCTGGCCAGGCAACCTTTATCTCCCACTATCAGTTTGCTTCCACTATCAACTTGCTTAAAAATTGTTGATTTTGCATTGCAATCACCGTGGATGCAGAATCAAAGCGCCAAAACAGATCCAAAATGCAATGTTTGGAAGGTGGCTGTTTTACACGATAAAGCCTTTGAAAGTGTGTGGGAAAATGGAACAGTTATTAAAGGATTTTATTTAACTTGCATCCATATCTGTCGTTATGTCTGTCTTAACAAGAATATTGTGTGATCAATTTTTAATATTCTTCCAGACCACTTATAAATTTAAAATTTTGCACACTCGCTCAGTCTTGTTAACATTCCAAGATTAAAAAAAATCAGGCTTCTGAGTGTTCGGGGTGGCCCGGAATGAACTACACTGCCTGACTCTGAATTTGCAACACCAGGTATTACTGAACAGAATAAATATGAAAATTCCAGAGTAAAGTTAACTCATCGAGTTATGTAAATGATGAAAATTGTGCAGCTATTCCGCGTATGTTGATGGAGATATAAGAGAAGGAACTTTCGAATTTGCCAATATCGCATCTCTCTGTCCGACAGAGAAAGCATTTAAAATTTTAGTTTTTGACTCAGAGAGTAAATATTTAATACTTTTAAGAAAAGGTTTTTGTTAAAAATTAACTAGAAAGGATAAACCTTTCAGCTACCATTATTGAATAATTAGATTTCTATGAGAGAGTAAAAATATAAGTGACGGGGGACATACATCATGAATTTCGAACTTTTGTGATTTAACATGAAACTTATTACGAAAGAGATAGAATCCTCTGAAATATAAATAATAATGAAATACGCGGCCTTCGAGTATAGGTTTCTTGGTTTGTTTATATATTCTCTCAAGACTTTGGGAATTAGATGTATATATCTGTGAATATTTATTTGTTATTAATCTTTTTATTCTGTGGTTAGATCAATTGTTAATACTGCCTATTTTGCATAATTTTGTTTGTAAAATAAGTTATTCTGTTTTAATTCTTTTGACCACGGGCCAAGGTGTATAAATAGTTTTGTTTTTTAAAATAAAGGGTGTACCTCCCCATCAAATGGATAGTTTTCCTCGCTGGAATCTTCAATGCTGCACTACACCTGTGCTACTCCCCGAAGACATGGAAACATGCCATTATCATAACCATTCCAAAAAAAATCACCTGTCAAATCACCTGAAGATCTCAGACCAATCAGCCTTCTCTCTACCATCGGTAAGGTATACGAGAGAATTGTTCTTCGCAGATTGCAGTCATACATGGATTCTATTAACTTTATCATTCCTCAACAATTTGGATTCAGAAAAGGACACTCCACAACCCACCAGCTAATCACAGTAATAGACTACATCCAAATAAGAAAGTCCCACAAGGTGGCAGTAGGTGCTGTTTTTCTAGACTTTACCAAAGCCTTTGATAGAGTATGGCATGATAGCTTGATAGCAAAAATAACAAAAAATCAATTTCCAAGGGATTTTATCAAATTCTTGAAAAACTATCTCCAGGACAGAACCTTTTCAATTAAGCAAGGTAATTATATAACCACGGCAAAACCAACCCAGATTGGAGTCCCTCAAGGCTCTATCCTTGGGGACCCTACCTATTCAACATCTACATCAACGATTTCCCTCCACATCCAAAATGTCAAATAAAACTTTTCGCAGATGACGCAGCAATTTTATCAAACTCCAAATCAATAGGAATAATAACTACACAACTCCAAAATTACATAAACAGTATAACCAAATGGTGCAATGATTGGAAATTAGACATCAACCCAAAAAAGTCTCAGGCAATAATTTTTCCTCCACTAGACAATAAAAAATTCAAGCCACAATCCATCCTAAAGGTAAACCAGAGACCTATTAACTGGACTGACAGCGTTAAATATCTTGGAGTTACCTTAGACTCCAAGTTGAAATTCAACATGCATGTCAAAAATGTCATAAAGAAAGCAAAAATCGCAAAAATAACATTATCAAGCCTGTTCAACTATAGAAGCAAATTGACTACAAAACAAAAGTTTACTCTATACAGAAGTTGTATCCTCCCGATAGTAACATACGCACTCCCAATTTGGTGTAAATATATTACAACCACAAACAAAAACAGGATAAACGCATTTATGAGAAACTGCCTTCGGACAAGTATAGGAGCTCCATTCAAACTATCAAACAAGATACTGAAGGAGGACTTGAACCAACCCGATCTAGAAGATATGTACCAAACTTCCGTTAAGAAATTATACCTTCAAATGCAAAATTCAAATATAATCCAACCATACAAGATATTCTACAAAATAAAGGAGATATCAATCCCCGATTCCGACGACCCGGCCCTGACACTTAGTCAAGAGCTCAACGCCCAACAGCTGCCCTCCTGCAAGGCCTAGGGGGACCACTTCTACTCCACCAACTCGCCATGTGTAAATAGCCAGGACAAGGTGACTCGCGAGCTGTGCTCGAATGTAACACCTATAAATTGAGACGAAATAAAATAAAATAAATAAAATAAAGGGTGTGTGTGTCTCATAGTGTTGGTCTGTTGGCTTGATGGGAATACACGAGGTAGGCAGCAGCAGCAGAGTGGAGCCTTATTAAGGAACAAAATGCAGTCCTCAAGAAATTCAGGTATTATAAACCCTTCTACAGTAGTGTATGAAGACATATGTATAACAAATGAAAACATTAAGACGCGAATGTTTCTTTTCACAAATACATTAAATTTCTACTGTCCTTACTGCGAGGAAAAAATATTAGCCCTCCCAACATATTTTTTCATCGCAGTAAGGACAGTAGAAATTTGATTTATTTGTGAAAAGAAACATTCGCGTCTTAATGTTTTCATTTGTTATACATAGATGACACGTTATTGCTTTGTATTGAAGTCATATGTAGTCATATACTTCTATAGAAAGGTTTATAATAAACGAAAGCTTGAGAGAATATATAAATAAAGCAAGAAACTTATCCTCCGAGGCCGGGTACTTTATTATGAAACTAATTATCAAGTAAAACGACATTATCCCGTAAGTTTCTTTTGAACGAAAAATCGAAATTTATTTTAAGGAGAAATAACGATTATTTCTAACCTTAGGGATGAAGTATGAAAGGATGAATTGTGAAGAGTAATGATAAACGGAAAAATAAAGTGTCCAAGGATGGGAATCGAACCCACAGTGTTCGGCTTACCGGGCAGATGCCATATCCACTAGGCTACCCTGGACATATTTTTCCGTTTATCAACACAATTCATCCTTTCATACCTCATCCCTAAGGTTAGAAATAATCGTTATTTCTCCTTAAAATAAATTTCGATTTTTCGTTCAAAACAAACACATGCGGAATAATTTCTAAATGTCGTTTTACAATCACAAGCCGCATTATATTGTATTACTAATTACCAAGTGTTTAGTGTATTTTTAATCAAAGCTTTAATTAAAACGTATTCATATATATTCATTATTTTCCATAAATAAAATTTAATCATCTAAACACACGTAGGAAGTATCGAAACGTAACCATTTTAACTTACACTTATCACTAAAAAATGTAAAAAGCACGCTCGCTTAAAATTGCAAATAGAGTTGTTGTTACTATTATAAAATAAAAAGAGAACGCTCTTTGTGTGGAGTTATTGTATTCTAAACAAGAAGTGTTGAAATGGTTCATTCCCCTTTTGTAGGAATCTATTAATAGAGTTTGAGGCTTCATTTGATAAGTTCTTTCTTTTATAGATAGCGGTTATTATAAATTGGGTGAAGAGATGTTTAGGAGACAAGATACTATATAAGTGTAATAACGAATAGATTCAAAAAGGATAAGTTTCTTTATTTGAAAAATCATTCGAGCTTTCGGGCGCAAGCTGCCCTTCTACAGGAATATTAGATACAATTTCAAGTAATCATGTATGTACAGTTATATATATTTTTATTTAAATGGTTCCTCGCTTTAGTCTAGTATAGCGTGAGTGGATCACATGCCCGCGTGATTTAGTTTAAATCAAAGAAAAGCCTTGATAAAGAGAGGCGTATTGCCCCTAGAAATACCAGCTGATCAATAATTTATATCCAGTATATGCCATATATTTATTTATACATAAGTGTGTGAAAATTAAATGTTTCAAAAGGTTAAATTATTTGAATGAAATTATATATTTATAGCAACAATGGAGCTTAATATGATTAAATGAAAGAAATCTTTCTAAGATGGTGTTACTGGAGATATAGTTCTAATAAGTTTAAAACACAATAATTTTATAAATTATATATAGAAAAAAAATTGAATCTTCCAAGCCCGAATTAAGTTTCAAAATCTAGTTCAATGTGTAAAATAATTTATCACTTGTACCAAGTTGCACTATGAGAAGGATCAAGAAAAAGGTCAGAGCAACGTCGAATATGCAAAATATGATCGCTGATTTACGTTGGGAAGGTTCAAGGAGTTTATTATAACAGAACCACGCAGCTGCAACATCTGGAGTCTGGTTTGCTCAAAGAATGGACCAAAGCGGAACCGCGGTTGCATGATCTGGTGGCTGTTTTTAGAAGCTGCACGCTGTGTTTGCTCTAATAATAAACCAGGGCGGCTGCAAGAAATGGCCTGTGATTTTATAGCCCGCACGTTGTGTATGCTCAAAGAATTGACCAAGGTAACTGCAAGAACTGGCTTCTGATTTTAGAAGCTGCACGTTGTGTATGCTCAAGGAATTGACCAAAACGTCTGAAAGAACTGGCCTCTGATTTTATAGCCCGTTGTGTAAGTTCAAAGAATAAATCAGGGCGGCGCCACGGCTGCAAGAACTGGCCGCTGGTTTTAGAGGCCGCAAATTGATCGAGGAAGTGATCAGGGCTGCATGATTTGGCAGCTGATTTCCAATGCGAAAGCTCAAGGAATGAACAGGATTTCATTACTTCTGTAAGTTCTGTAAATCTAATAATTGTTCCCTCTATACACCAGTCGCTTTATATGAACTTTACACGCCAATATCTGTAGAGATATCATTGGCTGATTATAAGCAGTTGAAAGGCATGTTTTAATCAATAAAATGTCCAATGAATGTACGTCAACTCAACGAAACCGTATTTCAACGCAATCACAATCTACCACTTTCATAAAAATAATGTATATGTATATTTTTTTGTGAAGAGGGGAAAGATAAAATATATTGAATTTATAATAATCATTTTTAAAAATCAACATTAAAAAAATAGATACGTCCAAAAATTGAGCTCTAAACTTTCCCTCTAGTCACTCATTCTACCATTGCGCAATCTGTCCTACTAAAGTGTACTTCGGTAGTGATAACGTCATTGGGAAGAATGAAGAGAAGGAGGGGGTGACAAGGAATAGAGACGCGCCTATCATTTATTTATAGAGTGAGATATAAACGACTGCCAGGACCTATGACAGAAGCACAACCAGCACTCCGACCCCATTCATGCAGAATGTTCATAATCGACGAGAGTTATGAAAGGCATTAGAGAGATCTCCAGGTGTGCGCGGGAACACTAAACTTTCGCTACAGCTTCTACGTCATGGAAGAAGAAATTGCAGTCAGTGCAAACCCAGCACAATATAGCTACCGATCAGTAAATGACTTCTCAGCAAAGTGAAGCATCCGGAAAAACGTGTTGTTCGTTGATATTTCTTCGACGAGAAAAAATATCCCCCAGGATCAGAAGTTCAACAAGAGAAACGATGGATGGTGGGGCTCCAATCCTGATGATCTTCCTCGTGCCTAAGCTGTCCCAAGTAACCAAGGCCATATACAGCCACCCCACTTCTTTACCCAAGGCTTTCGAGTAAATGCCATAGTCGACGTCGGGGTGCTAAAAAGAGAGCTGCAAAGTTGTCAATAGACAGCGAGCAAAATGACAGATGTTACAATGGAATAATACATCTGCCCATAGAACAGCTGTTGGCACATTATTGGATGACAGCCAACGTGTAAAGCTTACTTGAGCATACAACCAATAGATATCATAATGTAACGAATGGAGACATTAAAAAAGACGCGAATGTTTCTTTTTACAAATAAATCAAACTTCTACTGTCCTTACTGCTATGGAAAAATATTGGGAGGGCTTTTTTTTTGGCTCATCAGTGGTGAACCCTCCAAGCGGTTTCGTCAATTTAATCTACCAGACCGCTTCTTTAGAGCTACTGTATTGGATCATTCTGCTTATATATGCTACACTGAAGGGTGAAATCTTGGACATGGTATTTAATCAAACTATGGGCATAAGCTTTCAGGACAGTAGAGTTGCATTTAAATATTTGCATCGAGCAATGCTCTTCTGCAAACAATAAGGACAAGTTCATCGCAGTAATGACAGTAGAAGTTCGATTTATTTGTGAAAAGAAACATTCGCGTCTTAATGTCTTCATTCGTTATATATACTGTAGATGGCGCGTTATTGCTTTGTATTAAGATATCATAATAGCGATACACTGAAAGCTCCCATTGTAGCTACAGTGTCTAATCTTAATATGGAGCATTTAATTCAGACTCTTGTCAACGTTTCTAATCACGTATTGAAATCCTTATTGAAGCAGATGGAAACTATTTCGGGTAGCGTATTTCGTATAAATGCCTTTATTCAAAGACTCTTCTTTTTATATTTTGTGATTCGTGAGGTGTATGGGTGATTTTCATCCGCGTTTTCAACTGTCTGCACAAATAGCTTCTATCCCAGGTACAATAATATAAGAGAGCTAGGGTAGATTAATCAAATATTGTGGAAGAGAGAGTAGATAGTGTACTATCTCTTATATGTGAATACAGTACAACAGCGGGCTACTTGAGAAAAACATCAGGCCTAAAGATTACTTTCAAAAAATCGATGAAGAAACTTTATGGTTATGTAGACGCGGATTGGGGCGGAAACCTCATGGACAGAAAATCTCATTCAGGATTTGTGTTTTACTTGGCGGGCGGTCTAATAGCGTGAGAATCCAAAAAACAACAGACTGTTTCCCTTTCAAGCACTGAATCGGAATACATCGCACTTTGTGAAGCTGGTAAGGAGGCTGTTCACATAAGGATGCTTTTAGATGAATTGGGATTTGGTGAAATATTGGAAGGACCTACAGTTTTGAGGACAGACAATCAGGAAGCTCGGCAATTGACAAGGAATCCTGTGTACCATGCGCGAACAAAGCACATTGACATCAAATGGCATTACATCAGAAATATTTATAATGAAGGTCTTGTCGAGGTCGTCCATACACCAACCCAGGAGAATGTTGCGGATATCTTCACCAAGAGTCTGACAAAGGTCTCTCATGAGAAATGTATTCGTGAATTGGGAATGTAGAAATTGAGGGAGGGTGTTGGAATAATCAATTTCAACATTTTACTCTTCTTTTATTTTTTGACCAATTGACCGCTGTATATATGATAATTGCTACCATTGTTGTGTTTGAGTATGTAAAGTAAGCTGATTTAAGTTTATGTAAAATTTGAGCATAACTAATTAAACTTTCTTTCTTTAAAAACCATTTCCCGGCCTTCTCCTTCCTTTTTTCAACAAAATCTTCATTAATTTCTGGAAGAGAAGACAATTTTACAAAATAATTAATATTATAATGGGATATATTGTGATAATCTGAGTATATGGATCACTAAATTCTCAGATAATAAATCCAATGTAAAATCCACAAAGAGAATAGCACCTACCATTTAAAAATATTAGTGTTCGTGTTCGTTTAAAAAAAAAAAAAGGGTGATCGATTGAAAGGAAAAACAATGGGGGAAATAAATGCACACTTACACAGTATAATAAAAGGTTTTATTTAAAAATTAAAAAGGGCTAAAAACTATTATACTTATATATAAATAATTATGGATAAAAAACAAGAAAAAAGGTTAAGCAAAATTATACTTATATATAAAGAATTATGCATAAAAAAAACAAGAAAAAAGGTTAAGCAAAATTATACTTATATATAAAGAATTATGCATAAAAAACAAGAAACAAGGTTAAGCAAAAAAAAATAAAATTAACTAATCTTAGGGAAGGGAGATAAAAATAAATGGCAGGGGGCTGTCGAGCTTTGTGTTCACACAGTACCTCGGGTGGCAGCACCGTCGCTCGCTTGGCTTCCTCTTGTCGCGGCTCGTGCGATGTCCAAGGCGTCCTTTCCGTCCTCAAGTTGCCGCTTGAGGGATACTCCAAGGCGTCCTTTCCGTCCACGAGACTCTGCTTGTGGGATATTTCTAGACGTCTTTCCGTCCACAAGACGCTGCTTGTAGGATACTTCTCAGACGTCTTTCCGTCCACAAGACGCTGCTTGTAGGATACTTCTCAGGCGCGTCTGCTCCGCCTGGTCCGCTGCTTCTAACTAAGAAAAAAAAAAAAGATGACGCCACATGGCCCCCGTCCCGGGGCTCGCAGAACAACCAAACAAAATTCCAGACGTCCACTTGACTTTTCCTCCCCGGGCCTCGACCGACCTTTGTCCTGATCGGTTCCAGCTGGGAGTTTCCCCGACTATGTAGATGTTTTGACCCTTTCTTTCAACTTTTCCCCTCGTCTCCCTTCACCTAAGTCTTCCATTCTATGTACAAAAGTAATGCTCGGTAAAATAGTTTTAACATTCTCCCACAAAATTTTGCTCTGAAAGAAGTCAAAATTAAGTATAAGACAAAAGAGCATATAAATACACAATACACACAAGAGTAGATATGCCTATTACATTACATAAAATACACATAAAAGAATACACATATTACACTTTTTTTTTTCATACAGGTACTTTCACTAGTCCTTCGAGTCATACCTTGCAGGCTTTCTGATTACCCTACCATATCTATTTCTAGAGTCCCTGGATTCAATATTGGGCCTATTTCCTAAAAATGCATCAGATTGGGGTTCGGTATTTGAATTGTCCATTTGAATCGTCTTAACATTCGAGGATATTTCAAGAGGGTGTAAGCGTTGTAGAGCCCTGATCAAGGTTCCTGTGGATGTTTTAACATGGGCCACTCTCACTATTCCATCTTTTCCTGGAATGAGATTTACTATTCGCCCTTTAGGCCAAAACATTCTTTTAAGATTTTCTTGCCCGATCAGTACAACGTCTCCTACTTTCAACTGTCTTCTATCAATATTTTCGGATTTCTGAATCAGCGCGCCTAAATATTCCTTTAAGAATCTCTGCTTCAATTCTCTCTTCAGTTGACCTAACTCTCTGTATCTAGTGTGCAACATTTCTGGCTTTAAATTTTCAAATTCAGGAAAGCTAGACTCTGGACCATTTTGTAAAAACTCATTAGGAGTTAACGGTTTTAGATCATTGTCGTCTTCAGAGACATAAGTGAGGGGTCGATTATTAATGATAGATTCGATTTCACAAAGGGCAGTCTGCAGTTGTACATATTTCAGCTTCCTGTGACCTAGCCATTCTTTCCCAAAATCCTCCCCACCAAGGAGCAGAAGGAGGGATAAAAATCCATTGTATCCTTTTAATTGAGGTTTCCCTTTCAATTCTAGTCCAATCCAATCTCTTGAATATTCTATTAAGTTTTGCGAAATTGGTGCCATTGTCGCTATATATTTTCTCGGGGCGCCCTCTCCGACAAATAAACCTATGGAGGGCCATCATGAAGACTCCTGTCTCTAAACTCTTCACCAACTCCAGATGAATAGCGCGATAGACGGCGCAAGTAAAGGCGGCTTCCCATACTTTCCCACCTTCTTTCAAATGAAGAGGGCTTAATAAATCAACTCCTGTAATTTGGAAGGGTTTGCCCAGTCCAATTCTGTTTTCTGGCAATGCTGCCATTGGTCTTTGCAGAGACTTTTCTTTAAGTCTCTTGCAAGCAATGCACTTACTGATAATTTTCTTTATCGTTTTCCTTCCCCTGATTATCCAAAATTTCTCTCTCAGCTTTGATAAAATGAATTGCACCCCTACATGTCCATTCTTCAGGTGCACTTCACATATAAGTTGCTCTACGAAGGGATGGTCGCCTGGTAGAATGATAGGAGTTTTAAATTCTTCTGGGACCTGTCCATGTAAAAGTTTGCTTTCTACACACCAAAGTCCGTCAGTGTTTTTTAATATTTTAAAACTCTTGGTTGCATTCGATTTCTCTATGGAGACTTTCTCCTGAATCATTCGGATAAGCTTTTTTTCTGCCAAGTCTAATTCTGAAACTTTCAAAGGTCCTGTTTCAGTTGACTGTTTTTTAAGTTTCCCTAAAAATCTTAAAACATAGGACATTACCCTGATGTTGAGAGAGTAATTAGACCTCCTTGTCAGTATCCAGTCTTTATAATCGATGTTCAAATTAATGTTGGTTTTCATAATGTTTTCTTCAACCTTTATTTCTTTTGGATTTATCGAGAACTCTGAATTGGGCCAGAATTCTTTAGGTTTTTTCAACCATTCGGGGCCCTCCCACCATCTGCTTTGCACAAACTGGCTTGGAGGGCAACCTCGAGACAGAAGATCGGCCGGGTTCAACTGACTAGGAACGAACCTCCAATCGTTCAAATTGGTAGTGGCCTGTATTTCTCTGACTCGGTTTCTCACGAAAACTCTCCACTCAATTTCTCTCTTTATCCAACTTAGCGCGGTAGTAGAGTCAGACCAAAGAGTTGTTTCACATTTTCTCTTCAAGGCAGCTTGAATTGCATTGGCTAGTCTAGCTCCTAGTACCATGGCCATTAATTCCAAGCGAGGGATCGTAATACTCTTCATAGGAGCTAATCTGACTTTGCTCCAAATCAAAGTTAGAGTATTTTCTCGTCCCGTTTCGCTCCTTAAATAGGCTACAGCTCCATAGCCTATTTGACTAGCGTCACAAAAGATATTAACTTCTGTAGGGAAAATGAGATCATTCCACATATATCTCGGTATCTTTATTAACTCTATTAATTTTATTTAACCCAACCAGGTTCGAAATTCCTGGGCCATACTTTCGGGTAGAGGTGTATCCCAACCTAGTTTCAGCCCCCATGATCGCTGCAGTAACAACTTTGGTGGCAAGAATACTGGAGCGTAAAATCCAAGTGAATCAAATATCCGCTGAACCATGGACAGTACCAGCCTTTTCGTTAATTTGGGTTGAAGACTCAAATTGTCAGGGAGTTCGCATTTTAATGAATCTTCCATTTTATTCCAAACAACACCCAATATTTTTGTACAAGTCCCCTTTTCAGGGTTTTCCTCCAGAGAATATTCCCACTCTCGTAAGTCCATTTTAGCCCTGTCCATAATTTCAATTGCGGCCTTTTGAAATTCCTGCACTTCCTGCTTTGTTTCCAGCGAGGTAATACAATTGTCCATGTAGAAGGATTGAGCTAACATCTTTGCCCATTGAACAAGTGGGCCTCTTATTGATTGAAGATGGTATTCTATTACGGCGTTCAGCACAAAAGGACTACAGTTTAAGCCAAATACAAGTCTCTTATGCCTGTAAGCTATTAGTTCTCTATCGCTCTCCTTTTCCCACCAAAGGAATCTAAGGTAGTTCCGTTCAGATTCTTCAATCGCCACCATCTGGAATGCTTTTCTTATATCTGCCGTGACTCCAAATTTATTTTCCCGAAATCTTATCATCATTTCAGGGATTCTTTCCAATAAATTCGGTCCCTTTTCTAAACATTGATTCAAAGATAGTCCATTATGACCTAGACAAGAAGCATCGAAAACCGGACGTATGGGCGTCGTTTTAGATTCCATCTTGTACACAGGGCGGTGAGGTAAATAGTAGCCTCTTCTCTCGAGAGGATTTTCCTCGACTCTTTCAATGAGTCCTTCAGTCAGCCAGTCTCTAAAGATCTGACTATATTCGGTCAACTTATTCTGTGAGGTCATTTTCTTAGTGCTTATATCTAACCTTTTTATCGCTATGTCGAGATTGCTGGGGATTGACTCCTTTTCTACCTTCCAAGGTAGACCTACAGAATATCTCTGATCACTTTGTTTTTGAATTTTTGTTATAAACTTTTCTTTTATTTCCTGGTATCTGGTCTCTTTGGAGCAAGTTTCAACAGGATCCCTAATACCTAGTACTTCTAGATCCCACAAATCCTTTAAATCGCATCGCGTTGTTAGCAGATTCAAAGTCTGCTGCACATTGTCATTGCTATCAATAATTGGCGAATTGCCCATTAGTGTCCAACCTAATTTCGTTTCCACCGCAGTTAAATCTGCTTCAACTTGAACTATTTTTCCTGTCAAAATCATACCTAGATAGTTAGCACCAATCAATATGTCAATCTCTTGTCCTTTAAAATTGTCCTGAGACAATATTATGCCCTTAATCTTCAATTTTTCTAACCAGTCTCCTTTTGGCAAAGGTGGTATGGCGTCGCAAATTTTACGTTGATCCAGCGCCTCAATATGGATCACATCTCTTTATTACCTAAATTCTCCAATTCTAACATAAATTTACCGTACTTTTCTTCACCAATCTTATTACCTCCAAAAAGACTTTTAGCTATAGCTATTTCGCCTTTTCTTTCTATTCCTATACCCCAGACTAACGACTGTTTGATATACGAAAACTGACTTCCACTGTCGAGGAGAATTCTAACCCTTCTAGAGGCATTTGGGCCTCTTAACAGTGCTACCGTGGTCATCAGCAAGACCTGACCTGTGCAGGCTTGACTAGAAAGCGATGCAATGGGTTCAGGTGCATTTTCCTTTAGATTTTCTCTTCCTGGTTTCGTTAACCGGTTAGAAGAATTTCCTTCACATAAAACTTCCAAGTGATTTCTCCCACAGTTTTTGCACTCCAATTGTTCTCGGCACTGACTCTGTATGTGTCCCTTTCTTAAGCATTTGAAACATAGATGGGCACTACGTATTTTATCATTTCTCTCTCCCGGAGACATTTTCATTATGGAGCGGCATTTATGACTCGCATGATTTGTTCTTTCACAAAAGAAGAATTTTATATTAGTTCGCCCTCCGAACAGACTAGACACAGTGGCGGGTCTGAAATTGCTCCTTGTTCTGGTCCCATCATTGTAAGACCTTTCATAGGGTTCCTCCTGCTTAAAGCCTTTTTCCACAAATTTCAGCCGTTGAGCACTCCTTACTTCGGCTTTTAGAAAGTCCAATAATAACCTGAGCCTTTCTTGAGCTCCTCCAACCCCTTTATCTGACTCTTCCCGTTTTGCTAACTCCATACCATAACCCGAAGAAGGATGCCTGTGCCATATTTTCAAAACATCCGAAGGTAATGAAGACTCGACAAGAGGGTATAAAAAATACCCGACAACTGGGGATCAATGCCCAATGTCTCTAACGACCGGAGGTGACTGCTCAGTTCGTCGTACAGACTGCTTAAATTTCTATTTTCTTTCTTTACATTAGATATAACCGAATTCAATAGACGTCTGACATACAGTTCTGTCAGTATATTCGGGTCACCGAATCGCTCCTGTAGGGCTTGTACCGCCAAAGCATAGTTGGCGCCTGTAACGGGATAGCTTGCTACAACACGATAGGCTTCTGAATTTGGTACAATTGCTTGACGCAAATATAAAAACCGGTCGCTATCGGATAAATTCTTATTTTCGTGAATTTTCGAAAACTGCGCCCACCAAGGCAACCAACCTTCCAGAGAGCCATCATAGGTTTTTAGGGCTAACTCTGGTAATTTCACATTTATTACAGTGTCCTCGCTAGCAATCGGGATTGTTTCTTCTTTATCGGGATTCCGTAATACACTGACTTTCTGTTGAATATCAAACTTTTCCTCTTCATATTTATCGCATTCTTGCCATTCCCTATCAATACTTTCCTCTGTAATCCCTTCTTTCACTACCAATAAAGCCTGATATTTTTCGTTTAGATCTACAAGTTTCGTGTAATAAGACTCTAGTCTATATTAAACTTAGAATAAATATCATTCCTATCAATTTGAGACTTTTCAAATTCCCCATTTATTTCATTAATAATTCTAGTGAAAGTACCTCTTATGGCTTTTCTGCGCTTTTTAATTGCATCCATTTCCTCCATATTTCCTTTAAATCGATCACGTCCGGCTCACCAAAATGTTCGTGTTCGTTTAAAAAAAAAAAAAAAAAGGGTGATCGATTGAAAGGAAAAACAATGGGGGAAATAAATGCACACTTACACAGTATAATAAAAGGTTTTATTTAAAAATTAAAAAGGGCTAAAAACTATTATACTTATATATAAAGAATTATGGATAAAAAACAAGAAAAAAGGTTAAGCAAAATTATACTTATATATAAAGAATTATGCATAAAAAACAAGAAACAAGGTTAAGCAAAAAAATAAAATAAAATTAACTAATCTTAGGGAAGGGAGATAAAAATAAATGGCAGGGGGGTGTCGAGCTTTGTGTTCACACAGTACCTCGGGTGGCAGCACCGTCGCTCGCTTGGCTTCCTCTTGTCGCGGCTCGTGCGATGTCCAAGGCGTCCTTTCCGTCCTCAAGTTGCCGCTTGAGGGATACTCCAAGGCGTCCTTTCCGTCCACGAGACTCTGCTTGTGGGATATTTCTAGACGTCTTTCCGTCCACAAGACGCTGCTTGTAGGATACTTCTCAGACGTCTTTCCGTCCACAAGACGCTGCTTGTAGGATACTTCTCAGGCGCGTCTGCTCCGCCTGGTCCGCTGCTTCCAACTAAGAAAAAAAAAAAAAAGATGACGCCACATGGCCCCCGTCCCGGGGCTCGCAGAACAACCAAACAAAATTCCAGACGTCCACTTGACTTTTCCTCCCCGGGCCTCGACCGACCTTTGTCCTGATCGGTTCCAGCTGGGAGTTTCCCCGACTATGTAGATGTTTTGACCCTTTCTTTCAACTTTTCCCCTCGTCTCCCTTCACCTAAGTCTTCCATTCTATGTACAAAAGTAATGCTCGGTAAAATAGTTTTAACAATTAGATAATAAAAAGGCATATATTGGATTTAATAAAAGCTTTATTTTGCCAATATTTTATTTGCCAATATTTTTTATTAAATCCAATATATGTCTTTTTATTATCTAATGAATTAAATATGGATTGCTCTATTTTCAAAACAATTTAAAAATATGTTAACGGAAAAATCATAGAAAAAAAATCGAAATAATTATTTTAAAGTCTAAAAATAAAATTGGTAAAAGACTTTTTTGAGCATTTTGTAAAATCATAAAATTAACTTCATTTTCTATTTATAGATTTTATCTTTTTCCCACATAATTAACACATTATATTTTATAATATTTAACGAATTTTAAAAAAATCAAAATATGTTAATTACAAATATACATATAAATATCGATATATTAATAAATATAGAGAATATATGATTTAATTTTCAAAATGCTTGTTTATTATTTTAGAAATTTTACATATTTGATAACTAGTTACAAAATCCGTCAATAGATGGCGAAGGAAGTAAGCCGGAATTTACTCTGAAGCTATCTCTCGAAAATGCTCAATGGTTCACCAGAAATTCTAACCTTCCACAAAATATTTGCGTTCTAAATAAATAAATGGCATCCTTTTCTGTGATATATTTTTGTGGGTTTAAAAAAATAAATACTTGACAATTGTATATAGAATTATGTTGCCATACTTTATCTATTTAAATACATTTTTAAAAGGAAAGGGGCAACCTTTGGTACATGAATAACATCCTCCCGAAACTTTATGTTGCTATATATATATAGATCTCCTGGGAAAGTATGAAATGTCTGAATATCTAACCTAGAAGAAAACACAACTTGATGACTTTTGAGAGATCATGGTCCTTTGAACTATGTTGTGAAGAAAAGTCTGGTAATAGTTTTCACAAAACACTAATGCGAAATTCGGTAGAAGAATTCGCAGTGATGATTCTTTTGTGGGCTGTTGTAAGGATTTAAATCAGATCGCTAAATAGCAAAAAGGAGAGGGTAACAGTCTCCTCAACTGACTTTATTTAAACCATGTTAAGAGGACAGAGGAAAACACCCAACTGGTCAGCAGACCAGGCCGTGCTGTCTTCCTTTGTTGCCGGCTGGCGGGTATGTTTGTTTACTGCCACCCAATCCGTCTGGCCGACGTCCCGAAGTGGATCTCCATTATTCCACAAATGTCATCGGAAGATCTAACACTAGATTGAACATCAAGTAATGAACTGAGTGAAGGAAGAGAAGATAGTTAATGAGGTGGGATTTTAGATAACGATTGCTGAAGTACTTAAAAATGTAGATATTGTGATAGTTAGGTATAAATAAGCAAGTATTATATCATCCGTAATTATATTCTTTATTTGTTCCTTACTAATGCCAGTGTTAATCTTTGTTTTTTGAGAATATAACCTATTTATAAGGCGTCAGGTTTATTAAAAAATGAAATAATTTGAAATTTTCTGCTGTCATTGCTTCAACAATAAAAATATTAGGAGGGCATTAGTGGTGAACCTCTCAGTGGTTAGGCCAGTACGCGCTCTATTGACATGTTTAATTTTATTGGTTATATTATCCTTTAAATACATATATTTTTGTTTTTTTTTTAGAATCTATTTACATATTCATATGGTGTGATAATTGCATATCTACAATTTTCTGCAATTATTTCAGTATATATTTTCATGCTTGTTTTAGAGGCAAAATGCAGTTTCTACTATGTCTATAAGGTTCTGATATCTACTGTTGGTAAAATTTGAGAAGTTATAAAATCTTTATTCCAAGACAACGACAAACAAAGTCGCTGTAATGCATGCAATGTGGTAGTGTATTATTCTACAAAAAAAAAAGTCGATTAGAAAAAAAAAATTGTTGGAGATCGGGAAAGTGGGAAATTTGCACAATCTGCTATAAATAGTTCTCAGCAAAAGCTGGCAAGACTCGAATCAAGATGCCCAAAGAAAACGTTCTCAATTACATATTCATGGAATCTGAGGGTCTTAGTTTTCTACAATGTCATGTTTGGATAAAAGTGTGTTGTGTACCAGAAAACATTTTACCATTCTATGAATAATTTGAATATGTGTTGGCCCCTCTCGCCACAGCTTCCGTATAATATTATCAAGGAAATATATAAAGAGTTTATGTAATAAAATCATTAAAAATTGAGTATTTACCCCTAAGATACTTGTATTGATACAAACTGTGCTAACTGTTTATACCAGCACGAAAATAACCAATCACGCATACGTGTTTAGGAAAAAAACAAAAAACGCCGGCCTCTAAAAATTAGAAGAGTAAAATCTTGTGCGTGAAAATATGCAACTAAGGTATTTAAATGGGTGCTGTTTCGTTCTCTCTTGTAAATATCTATATCCTTTTACATCACAAAAATATTTTAATAAGTGTGTAGCGACTACACTTTGTTTCAGCGAGCCGAGCTAAGACGGCCTCGGCATCAACACTTCACTACGCATGCGCGTGGGACGTCATCAGAGACTCTGGCAACTGACGCGGTAAACATGTAGGGCTAACTCCGGCGGCCGTTATTTCAACCGTTGCTTCTTTTCTATTTCTATATTTCTGGCTTTAAATAAATTAATTTTAATTATAATTTTATCAGCAGCCTTTCCACAAGCCACACCAACATCACGCAACAATCCTACAAGTGTATAGGTGTAATTTAAACCCTCAAGTATTTTAGTTATCAATGCTTATGGCAATAAACGCGAAATTATTATCAACACTTGTAATAAAATGACCAATTAATAGAAAAAAAAGATTAGTTATTAAAAAAAGCAATATCAGTTGAAAAAGATAACACTTTCATCAAAGATAATTTATTATTAATGTTTGGACTTTTTTATTTTGTCGATAAGTTTTCGCGCTGCATGTTGCTTACGTGTCATTCTTTGGGCTATGCAAATTTAGAGAAAATTCGAGAGAGAGATACCAATATGTACTTTAAATAGTGAAAATATAATTTCCAAGAAGTCTTAAACCCATTTTAAATGATTAGTTCTTACAAATCTGGATGTGCGACTTCATTGTTAAGGAAAACAACTTTTTATGTAAGTAATAGTTACCTAAAATTATTCGAAAAAGAAAAAATAAACAATTTTAAGGTAAAGGGTTTCTTTTAATTTTGATTTTCGCAAGTTTTCGAGCAAAATTTCTGCTCTTCAACGGGCATATACTTCTATATACAATATCAATATGAACTTTGTACAGTAAAATCCTACACGCTACGCCCCTTCCATTAAATGACGTCGCGTGTTATAGAGATATCGACACACAGCTGCGAACAATAATCAAGTCATAAATAGTCAATAGGAGAATATTTTATTATTCACACTTCTGTATATTCTAGAATTTAAATAAATATTTATATGAAAAACTCATTATAGATTAAAATAAACGAGTTTTTCTCCATATTAGACAATTTTTCGATGGCTGTCAGTTCAATCGGTATTTGCTGTGAAAATTTTAGTTATTTGGATGGCAGCAATGGCCACGTTTTCTGAACATATTCTCAAAGCCTACGTCAAAATGCTACAGAATTTACTGATTCTGCTACTTAAGCCTGCGAGAAATTCCAGAAAGAAGCGTATCAAGTTATGGGCGTTATGTTTTGTGTACTTCACTCCCAAATTGGGACAGGCAGCGATGGAATATGTGATGTCCCCTCACTGGGAATGGATGACTTACTTTCTTGTTTCAGCGATGTCTTACATTACAATAGCAGATGAAATCATTGCCATGAAAATCTATGTTAATGCTCAAAATATCATTTATTTGTTTGAACAAAGTCCTCTGATTCTTTCAAACAAATTACTGTATGTTTTAACTGTCTTTTGTAACCTTCTGATGATCTCCTACTATCCCTGCGAGATTTACTTAATTCCAAGCAGCATCGATATTGAGTTGTCCTGGTGGCTTCAAGGCTGGATCTACTTTGATGATTTTCTCTATTATATTGGTGACTTCATCGCTATGGTTTGTTTCGCCAATTATTCACTCATTTGTCTCCGGCTTTATGATGTCTATAGAGAAATTCGTAACATGGATCCAAACAAAAATATTAACGAAATTATTGTGAAATACAGCATTCTCTGTCACTTTGGAAGCATTTTAAATGACGTTTTTTCCTTTGTCATTTTAATGTTCTTGATTCAATTCATGATGACCATCATTATGACGCTTGTCTATGTCAAGAGTAGCCTCATGAACTTTGACCTAATTAGCTGTATCTACACAGCATGGCAAGGATGTAAGTTCGTGTTTGCGGCTCTTGTGGGATCGTTCCTCAACTTAGAAGCCTCCAGAACTCTGTACTTCATGATGGAGAAGACTTCAGACACGAAGAGGTTCTGGACTCGCCGAGATGCTGATATCAACACGCTGAGACTGCTCTGCCTCAGGTATCACAATAAAGACATCAAGATATCTTGCAGTCATATCCAGCAGCTAAACATCGGCTACGTGCTCTCAACCCTGGGAATGGTGGCCAGTTACTTTGTCCTGGCATTCCAGCTAACTGGAAGAGTGTGACACTCGCGTTTTTTCAAAATTCTGAAAACTCTATTTCTCCAGGTATGTGTGATATCCATGTACCAGACTGTGTATTATCAATAAAAATTGAGTCTAAATATATTTATGAGAGAATATATTAATTTAAAAAAGAAATATCATATCTACATTTACCAAATAAATTTGCAATACAAGTTTGGCTTGGATTTATACAAACATGATAGTTTAGTGTGAAAAAAAAAAAAAAGATTCAACGCCAAGTCTGTAAACAATGAAATTCTAAGTAGACATTAGCTAATTATTGTCCTGATATACATGCTGAAAGGTAAAACTTCTTCAAGTTTTGTTTATGAGTGTGTGTCTCCAATTACAGATAGAATCTCTTAGAACTTGACATTTGCTAACATGATAAGAGGAATCTATTCTTTAACATTAGTTAATTATTTCATTCTACATTTTAATTATTCTCTCTTTTATATTTAGGAACAGACAGAGATATTAATAAAAGATAGTTACGCCATGGAAATCTAGACATAATTCTAAAGTCGTCTAAGCAGGTTATGCATTTCTATATAAATATACATCTACGGCCTGTATAAGTTTGGGGTGTGGAAAATGGAAATTTTTGTTTAAGTCTAACATAAATATGGCTTTATAGAAGTGAAAATGATGGAAAAAAAAAGAATAAATCATCATATGTAGAAATAATTTGCGAATCATCCGTATATACGGATTTAGCGTATTAAAAAATGCAAATAATTTTTTAAAAAGTTGCACTAGTTTCTGAACATCATACTCGTATATGCTAAATTATTGATATAATTTTTTTTTGCAAATTCGTCTGAAATATATAGGATTAGGTTCAATTCCCAGATTATTGTTTCAATTCATCTCCAAAAATGTATTTTGAATTGAATAATGTTAATAAAAAGAAATCGCATTCAGGAGGTAATGTTTACATTTATTTTAGACAATACTGCATAATCCAAACGCATGAAAACAGAAAAATATTGGCATTAAATAATTGTTCTCAAATCTATCTAAATCTATCCATCAAATCATATCTATACCCTTATATATATTAATCAAAATTTAAAACAATTTATTAAAGAGGGAAGAAAAACAATAAATATATTTAAAAAAATCAATAAATTAATAATTTAATTTTTTTTTTTTTACAAAAAATTCTCCTAAACATAAAATAAAAATTTCTTAAAAAGATACTAATAATAATAATGAAGGCATATCCTGACCAAAAGCACATGTGCTTTTTAGATGGCAGAGCGCTATCTAGTGGAACAGGAATCAACTAAACATTGATTTTAACTGTTCCCTGATATTTGGCCAACCCAATTTCTTGATAAATCAAGAAAAGCCATCCACGAACACGTTTGCGCTGTTCGCGCTCGTCAGCGTATATACAATATATATATATACAATAGGTATAATAAAATAATAATATTAAATGCTAAAAATATTGAAAATATTAAAAATTCACCACAAATAGAATTTATATGAAATAATTGAAATATGGCAAAATTTGGAGCTAAGTCGGCCTGCCACTGAGTAGCGCTCCCAGTCTTAATGACAAAGGCATTCTATTTCACACAGTCATGATGGCTGAGATAAGAAAGAAGAAGACGGAATCACATGTAATCAAAACTCACTGTGTCAAACAAAGTTCGGCCCTGTCGAATAAATATATGTCCCCGTTGAATGTCCAGTGATTTTCGAAAATATTACCTTCTCGAAAAGTCCATGTTTCCAGTGAAATTTTTCCTGAAATCTAGAAAAAAAAGCAAGTTAATTTCAGAGCATTGATCAGTATCTACCACCCGCACGAGAGCGAGTTCATGGCTGGAAAGATGGAAAACTCATAGTTCATTTATAACGTAAACCTTGAAACAGAAAAATATTTAGTTCATCCATAATACATTACTTTTTCCTGCAGGTATAATACTTCTAAAAATCTTCTTCATTTTTCGTTCTTCTTCGGCTTTTTGAAGGCCCCCATAGATCAGAGTCTCGAGGCTACCTAACCTCCTTGATGCGCCTATGCATGGAGATTGTTGACAATCACTGCCTTGTGCCATGACTTTTCGCACATCCCGGAGAATGAGCCTGGAATAACTACTATTACGTCACAAGTAAATTCTATGAGGACCCTAAAGGATGGGAGAGGAATAGGTAAATATTCGTTTAAGCATAAATACGGATTTATGCAAATAGATTAGGGCGTCAATTATTTGCCAAGTTTTGCTTAGAAATAGTATTATCATCCTCTATTTCCCTACCCTCAATTCGTCTGACCTTCTCAGAACAATGTCTTAAAACATCACGCGTATCGTTTTAGGAGATAGGTACAACTATACATACGCGATAGTAACGAAATACTCAACATTTACATCTTTCTGGGTGTTTTTTCATGACTCTTATGAAGACTTTTATACAGAGTTAATGCATTTTTTTACTTTAATAGAAATAACCATACTGCGTTACGCCCTCTTCCATTAAAACAGTGTCACGTGATCTAGCGAAGTCACTTCTATCTCTAAAACATGGATTGTCCATCAGGATACTACTATATATACACATTTCTAGTTTTTATTATTACAAGTTGAGAAGTTTTTGGAAAAAATAATTATTGGAGAAATAAAAATTCAGAAACTTTTGCATATTCAACATTTTTTCGATTGCAGCGGCATAGAGATTTATAATTGCTGCGAGAGTCTCTGGGGTTATAACAATGTCGATGCTGCCCGAACGTATAATCAAAGCCTATATCAAGGTGCTACAGAATTTGCTGATATTCCTACTCAAGCCTGCGAGAACATCTCGAAGGAAAAATATCAAACTGGGAGCTTTATGTTTCATCTATTTTATACCAAAGTTGGGAAACACAATGGTGGAGATCGAGACAGCCTCCCACTGGGACTGGATGACTTGCTTGCTCCTTTCTTCGATGACCTACCTGACAATAGCAGATGGATTCATCTCCTTGAAAGTCTATGCAAATTTTCAAAAAGTCCTTTACTTGTTCGAGCAAAGTCCTCTGGAGCTTAAAAGCAAGCTACTGTATGTAATATCTTTCTTTTGCAATCTCTTGATAGTGGCTTATTATCCCTACGAGATGTATTTTATTCCAAACAGCTTCAATCCTTTGTTAACTGGGTGGTATAAGGTCTGGGCCTATCTCGACAATACCATGTTTTATATTGGCGACATTACCTCTATGGTTTGCTACGCCAATTATTCTCTTATCTGCTTCCGTCTTTGCGAAGGCTATAGAGAAATTTGCAACATGGACTCGAACAAAGATTTGAACGAAATGATTGCGAAGTACAGCTTTCTTTGCAAACTTGGTAAAATAGTCAATGACATTTTTTCTTTTGTCATTTTAATGTTTTTGATTCAATTCATGATGACCATAATCCTGACGCTTATCTTTGTCAAGAGTAACTTCATGAATATTGACTTGCTCGTCTGGATCTATACGGCGTGGCAAGCTTTCAAATTCGTGTCTGCGGCCCTTGTGGGATCGTTCCTCAACTTGGAAGCCTCCAGAGCTCTGTACTTCATGATGGAGAAGACTTCAGGCACGAAGAGGTTTTGGACACGATGTGATGCTGACATCAACACGCTGAGACTGCTCTGTCTCAGGTATCACGATAAGGACATCAAGATATCTTGTAGCCGTTTTCAGCATCTGGACATCAACTATGTGCTCTCAACTTTGGGAATGGTGGCCAGTTACTTCGTCCTGGCATTCCAGCTCACCGGAAGAGTGTGACATTTCCTCACACATTTGTATCCACCTATTACCCCAGGTATTCTAGACTTATTCCAGTCTGTAGTCATTGCTTGAAATATCGGAATTTCAAGTATGAAAAAATATATCTATGCATACAACTCAATAATATTACCGTACATCCTTATTTGAATGTATTTTATCAACAATGTACTTTATCGCAAAGTAGATGCACTCCTAGAATGTATAATTGGGATCCATTTAGAAAGCGTGGTACACGATAAAATACTTTTATGTGATTTTTCATAGATAACAAATATTCAGAATAATTAAAGTCTTCTATATTTCCTAAATAGATTTTGGACTCATCCCGAGATGCTAACATAAATATCCTGAGACTCTGCTTCAGGTATCACGAATCAATATCCTATAGGGTACGGGATTATTTCGTGTCATTTGAGAGAAAAAGATCATCCAGAGATGAATATCTTGCTAAACATATAATTTATTTACTCGAGCTTTCGGGTCTTGGAGTTCTACTACAGGAGTAAGGTTCATCATAACGCCGCCTCATGAATTCCTAATGAACCTTATTCCTATAGAAGAGCTTCAAGGTCCGAAAGTCCCAGTTTATTAAATTATATATTTTTTTGAAAGAAATTCTTTCCTGGATGAACTTTTCCATATCTCAAATGATATTATACAAGGAATTATTATTTTTTGAGAATTATTTCGTGTATTTATGGTACCTGAAAAATATCGCCAGATTATGAACAAATTCAGAAATACGCACCATTATGTCCTAACTATGTTACATTCAGTTTCAA
>CP092864.1:68252873-68533142 GCA_030710605.1 Cordylochernes scorpioides
TCTATCTTTCCTCGAATAAAATCTTTTTAGCTTGAAACTTGTCCAGTTTTATATGAATCGTTATATAAATTTAGTTTTAGTATTTTAATTAAAGTTATGAGTCTACAATGTGTTCCTCCTTCCTGAAGCCTCCCTCCCCAGGTTAATAATTAATTAATTTTTTTAAAGCTTTTTTATTAAAAATTCACTAAAAGAGAAAATAACTATTTCAGCTACCGCCATTGAAGATTTTTATGACAACAAATAAAAGCGGCGGGGAATGATTATCGTATATTGAGAGAAGAGGTGAAATATTTAGTGAAAAAAAAAACTTGGTAAAACCGTTGCCTCATATTAAATCACTAGACGAATGGCCCGGGCAACGCCCGGGTTTTACCCGAGTGCGTATATATTTTAAAAATGTTTTAATTAAAATACTATTCGTTACAATTATAAATTGGCGCCGTGGATGTCTCTCTTGTGAAACGTCCCGCCCCAAACTGTGTGTGTCTTGAAAATATAAAAATAAAAATGTGAACGGAAAAGTATGTCCAGGGTAGCCTAGTGGTCATGGCATCTGCCCGGTAAGCGGAAAGTCGTGGGTTCGATTCCCATCCCTTGACACTTTTTTTATTTTATCCATTCTGACCAAAATCTATCCGTGAACTTCACACAGTGAACTTCACACAGAGAGAATAAGGCAATTATATAAGTAGATAATCCAAATTGTGCCTTATCACACACTATTTTTTTATTTGGCCTTATTACCTTGCGTTTATAATCTATGACGCAATGCCGGCGGCGCGCGCCCGTTGGCTGCCGGCGAGCACGTGACCTCCCTGTGCGCGCGCATCCGTGACAGAACCGGCCGGCCGGCCCATGACGGTCGTGACTATATATATAATGGATGGATAATAATAATAATATAATAATAATAATAATAATTATTATTATTATTATTATTATTATCATTAGATAATGATCATAATGATGATGCGCGCGCATCCGTGACGGAACCGGCCGGCCGGCCAGCCGGCCCATGACGGTCGTGACTATATATAGGGATATTAAGTACGAAATTCATGATACTCGTCTCTGCCGCTTTTATTTTTACTGATATAAGTCTAAATGTTCAATGGCGATGTGTAGTTGAAATATTTATTTTATACTTTCTTAGTGTGCATTTAAAAATATATAAAAGCTTTTTAAAAAAATTATTTCTATTATTTATTTATTTTAATGTTTAGTCTTGAATTTCAAATTTACAAATTTATCATAGACAAATATTTATTACAAAAAAAAAAAAAAGACATCAGAATCAAGAATTACAATATATTACACATGAATGTTATTCAATAGGACCTTTCTCATGGTCAAATTTCGATAAAAAAAATATCACGATATATCAACGAATATTTTTCTTCAAATTACTATGATATGAATTAGAATTTTCTAAAATTATTTTTGCTTCATTTATACTAAGTAAATATAAAATATTAGTTCATTTATATTTATATTCGGATTATATGAATTTAAAATATAGATATTTATATAGAAATATAATTATGGATGGTTATATTTCTAATTGAAAAATATAATTTTTTTTCTAACTAAAAATTTGTTACGATGTACTAGAGCGCCATCTGTTATCAAATTATAAAACTATTTTAGAGGCGTAATATTCTTTTTAAAATAAAACAATTTCTACTGTCCTTACTGCGATGGAAAAATTAAAGGGAGGGCCTGGCTCATCAGTGGTGAACCCTCCCAGCGGTTTCGCCAGTTTAATCTACCAAACCGCTGGGAGGGTTCACCACTGATGAGCCAGGCCCTCCCTTTAATTTTTCCATCGCAGTAAGGACAGTAGAAATTGTTTTATTTTAAAAAGAATATTACGCCTCTAAAATAGTTTTATAAAAATTTGTGTTTACTCCATTGTTATATTCAAAGATAAAATTTTTAAAATTTGAAATAAAACAATTCAAAAATAAATTTAGTTCGAAAAAAAGGGAAACTTACCCCTGGAAAGCCTAATATTTTACCTTAATAAATTTAGTATTTGAAATTTATTTTTGTTAAAATTATAATTTTATAATATTAAGAAACATGGAATTATTTATCAAAGTAATAGCTCCATACCATGGAGATATCTACCAATTATGTATTATTAAGATGGCTGAAAAAATAATTTTTGATATTATGATATTTTTATATTTCTTCATATATTTAATTATAAAGGCATATATTGGATCAAAATATCATTTATATGCCATTTTAATTAAAGATTTATTTATGGATTGCTCTATTTTCAAAACGATTTCTTCGTATGTTTAAAGAACAATAGAAAACATATATGATTGCTGTTATGATTCAAGTTTTATGGAAAAAAATGGAAGGGGGTGTATGTGTTCTATATTATAATATTTTGTTACCGCTCAAGTAAACGATCTTTTAGGAGAATATCTATATCTGATTTGAAACCGCTATCAATAGATCGTGCTGTGAATTGTGTCTATATCATTGCTAGTTATCCGTTTTGTTAAAGATATGAATACTATATGAAATCACCTCTTCTTAACTAAATAACAAAAATATAGAAATACTATTTGAAAATATAAGAAATATATATTTTACAGAAATAGAGAGAGAGAACTGATTGAGTATCTTTACATATAAATGTAAACACAATGTTATATAGTAGGGAATTTAATTTTAAAATATGTTATGCGGTGAGATAACTCAGTCAATTTAAAACTTGTTAAATTACCTCCAAGTTGGTTTAAATCAGGTCAAGTTAGGCTAGATGAACCCGTGTTTAGCTTGCGCATCTATTTAGTGTGTTCAATGAGTGTTTACATTGAATGTAAAACTGTGGTTAAGGCCATGTGTCTGGTGTGACGCGTGTGAAATGCTCCACATGACGTTGTTACTCACGTCCTGGTTGATGGTCCATATGGAGGGATGTCCTACAAGGATCAGTTTTTGTTCCATCATGACAGGTCCGAAGTTCTCCAGTTCTAGTAGTGTGGAATAAAACATTCCTGCAGGTCCTCAGTATCAGGAGGTCCTAGGTGTAAGGATCCATTCCTCGTGCATCCTAGATAAGTCCTCAGAGATCAGCGGATTGAGTGAGTCTTTGATCGTCAGGTGCAGGCAGGGGATCGTTGAAGGCAATAATGACTATAGGGACATTGTTGCAGCTGTCAACAATCAGAGTTCTCAAGTGACAAGATGCCTCTTTACCCTCGCTGTCTAGGAAGCGTTAGACTTGAAGACTATGCAGGGTGTGTCACTCTTATTGGGACAACCATCATGACTGGGTGAAGTACGAGTAGAATGCGTCTGCCTTTCTCATTAAGACTGGGAGCACTACTTAGTGGCAGGCCGACTTAGCTCCAACCTTTGACAGGAGGAACAGACGCCATGTGCAGCTGCTCCTAACATGGAGTACAAACGCTGTTCATCCTGTATTAGGAGCCCTTACAGGGTACTATCAGCCGGGCCAGCTGAGCCCAGGTTTTTTAGTGAGCTTGTTACTGTTCCCCCTCCTCCTTTTTCATCCGGGCTTGGGACCGGCAAAGGTGAAGTTCGACTGTATTGACTCATCCATAGATGAGCTCTACTCATCCCCGGCAGACACCATCAAAAGTCTCAAGCTTTACAAGCTTCATACCCTAATATGATTGAGTGGAGATAAGAAAGAAGAAAAAGACTCGTATTGGGTGAAATACTGTTGATTCGACTATGATATTTATTTCTTTGATATCCACGTGTTTTCCCACTTGGTTTAATCTAAGCTTCCTCTGAATGTGATATATTTTCTAATTGATTCTTATTCATATAAACCCTTTTTGGACTCTGTCTTGTTTGTTTTGTAATTTTAAAAAGTTAAAGATAAACATGTGCGATAAACAGAGCACAGTGAGAAAAATAACACAACAAGACCTAACATGATTTTATTGTTATTGCGTTATGAAGCACAAAAAAATATATATCTTTCATTTTTATGAATTTCGAACTTAATGTGATTTAATAGGAACAATTGATTAACATGTTTTTATGCTATATACATATATTTGTCGTATCTGTCGTGGTCGAATGGAAGGGCGCGACCGTTGTGCATGTAAGCTTCGAAAAAGAACTTGTTCTACACTCGTGAGCACGCGCACGCGGTGGCGTGCCGTAGCATTCGCCCGCTGGCTTCCACGTTTATTTTGTACAGATTTTTAGATGGAATAATTTGTATTTACATTTTAACATTCTAATTATGGTGAAAATCAATTATATCTCTTGGGCATTATACAAATTATGCTATATATATAACTAAATATTTACCTCTTCCCCTTTCTAAGTAAAACTTTTTAAAACCAAATGTTTTACTAATTAATTTTATTTTTAGTCATTAAAATATATATTATTAATTTATACGAATATATATAGCTACTTATATTATCATATTCATGTATATAATATATGTACCAAAAGTGGCACCTCTCTCCCTTTCAATATACATTAAAACAATTCATTCTGGCTGATTAAGCCAGTATACAAAACGTTAAGTTGGTGAAACGAATAAGCCACAACATCAGTTTTTAGCAAATTCAGACAAAAAAAAAAACCATAGTATGAACCATAGTAATAAACCATATACCAGGGTTTTGGGCTTTGTTCCTCATTAGTACAGGAGCGGCTTCGATTTCACAACATCCTGCGAAGGAAGTTATGAAATTAGTCGAGTGGGAGGAAAGTGTTTAAGATAGTGAAGTGGCAAAGCCGATTATCAGGCTATAATACAACCTAAAGTTGCGGGTTAAAAGGAGAGGTGCCACTTCTGGTTCATTAATATCTCTCATCCTCCCGCACAACTATATAAATAATGCTATATTTTGAAAATATAAAATTTATTTAAATTTGTAATCTATTTATTTTAAATGATTATATATTTTATTTGGAAATTTATCCTCACAATTATTAATTAATTGCTCTAGTTCTCATATTGCCGATTTAGTTTTATGGAATGACAGCCGTTCATAACGCACAAACGGCTGTGCCTCTTTGGCGCCTTTCTGGGCTCAAAAACCATACACTTTGGTTAGTAGCCCGTAAAACTATATTCTCTCTCTTTGGCAGATTGTGATGATTCCATTGGATCCCTTGTGGATCTCATGGAATAAAGTCCGCCCTAGGATGACGAGGGCCATTAGCTCGAAACCATGGTCTCTAGGTGGACGCTTCTCAGTTTTGCAAAGCCGATGTTGTGGCTTTGTCACCGACCTGAGGTCGCCAGTTTGCGGCGACGGCCAATAGATGGTGTCTAGCTTTGACGTCTGTTTTGACGTGAGAGGCGACCTTTATCTTTATAGATCAATACCCTCCCGCAATATATATTAGCGAAAATCACAAACATCCTCGATAAAGAGAGGCGAGTTGCCCCTCGAAATACTGGAACAATAAAACACTTATAAATCCAATACATCTCTCTCTTTATTAAATATATATATATATGGGTTGGCCAAATATCAGGGAACAGGCTAAATCAATGTTTAGTTGATTTCTGTTCCACCAGATGGCGCTCTGCCTTCTGTAAAGCACATGTGCTCCTGGTCAGGATATGCCATTTTTAATATATATATGTAGTAATCTCGAGGTGGAATGTACTGGGCAGTCGTGGTAGTGGGTGCGTGATGGGATTCCCGCACTGGGACAGCAAGAGACAGAGGCAGGTCTAGATGGTAACTCCAGAAGGTAGAGGTAGACCACGGACGAAGGCAAGTCGGACCACGGGCGTCACGGATGCCCTACATCGCGGATAGGGGTGAGAAACCCGACCGTATAACGGCGTCGCTCTGAAAACAACTAACCAACTACTTTTTGTCCCAATCTTGGGGGGCTTTTATATGAGACGCTCGCAGATGGCGGCGAGTTTTGATTGGCTCCCGTAATCACGCCACCTGTCAAGCGCTGGGTTATTAATTATGTCTGGCCACCTGTTCGGCCACCTGCTGACGGGGGAATGAACTCATTAGCATAAACACCTGTTAGTCTGGGTTGTTTATCACGTCTGGTCTTTGTCGTCTGGACTATGTCGTCTTGGTCCACCTTTACCCCTTTATTTTATTTGTCACTATTTTTACAAGATCGATACATTTTTATATAGATATGGTGTTATAACAAATATTAGAATAAGGCTGTGAACTATATTACTCAAAATATACTACATATATATATATTAAAAACAAAATTTGCATTTCCTGACCACTCACATGAGCATTTCAGATATCTGAGCGCCATCTAGTGGAACAAAAATCAACTAAACGTTGATTTAGCTGATCAAATGCTCATGTGAGCGGTCAGAAAAGGCCAATTTTGTTTTTAATATCAACACCTGACCATTTCCCCCCCCCCCTTGATTTTTAAAATATATATATGCAAATTATCTTCTCTAGTCGATTCCTGACCTCCTAGAAGTCTGAAATTTTTGTACACTTGCAATGTTAGTAGGATTGAATTAGTCTATTAAATACCAGACTTCTACGTGGTTTCAGGAAGTATATTAAAATTATCACAAATATAAAAGGAAATATAGAAAAAATAGTTCATTGCTGACCACCTAGAAGTATGAATTTCATCAACATGCATTGTCATCCAATTTGCACAATGTACCAAATTTCAGGTTTCTAGATTCTCTGTAAGTATATTAAAAATTGATCCAATGGCCCCCGATTCTTGCAAAAGTCCAACCCCACCAGCGAGTGCAAGTAACCAAACGGGGCTCTGGCACATTTGTAAGTGCAAAGTCGAACTGCTTTTCACATGTGTAGATGTGATGATTTAAGACCATGGAATTGTTGTAAATAGTCTAGATATCTACTACCACATGTTCCACCCCATGACTGTATATAACTTCTTATGTACTGCAAATAGAAAGCCTCAACTAACATCAATCTGTACCGCGTAAGAATCTAATAAAGTATAGCAACTGTACAGATAGAAGGAATGGAGACTAACAGGAGAAAATTAAGGTTAAAACTAATCAGGCTTAGGTGAGAGTAGAAGTAAGACCTAGGAAGTAGGCTTAGAAGATAACACACTATTAATAAATTTACAGTCAATTTTATGAATCGCGGAAATCATAAAAGTCGAGTTTAACGGCCAGTATTTCCTGGGCCAGGCCGGATATATCTTCCAACAAAGAAATCATCAAAGACCAATTAGAAGAATCACCTAAATAGGTCAACCAATAGAAAACGGTCATGTGACATCTTCCTACCAATTAGAAAGAAGAAAGGTCTTGGTGTTAAATCGAGAACCTAGGTTAGGCAGTCTGCGCTTGGATCCCAACGGTAACACTTGCTCTAAAGATCTCTCTCTCCACTCTCCATTCCTTCTTGACGTCAGACGCTTCTTAGTGGAATCTCTGTTTGTTTATTTCACCTTTGGCCCAGCTGTGTCGCCTTCCACCACGACTGCACGGTAGAGTTGACATCGAGGTTCGTCTAGCATCAGGTAACACTGGTCCCAGAGGTCCCAAGATATCACAGACTCCCCCGTCCGAAGAGTCGACAGGATCGTGGACGCCAAGGTACAAGTAAGCAAGTAGACCACTGACTGTACAGAAAGATGGAACAGGGAAGAGAGGAGGATTCAAAGGAGCCCATGAAGACCGATACCGACTACGAAAGTGGCGAGAACACCACTTTTCCAAAGAAAGAAACCACCCTCGGTTGGACGCAGGAAATCGCCCCCAGCCAGCAGGACGCCGCGCCCCCGCCACCGGTATCAGATGTCCTGGGGAGGTTGACGACGACGCTACATCAGCTTTCTGCCGTGACCGGACATCGCGAGAGGTGGAATCGCTACGATGGTTCGTACGAGGCGCAGAGCTTCTTCACCAACTACGACGTCCAAGCAGATCGGGCCCAACTACAATACTCTACAAGACTGAGAAAGCCACCAAACCTCCTGCAAGCACCCCTCCGAGTTACCAACACGCGAGCGTATGTTACCTGCTCCCCCAACCATCTCTAAACCACGAGCCCAGCGCAAGCAGTGAACTCTTAACTGTCCCAAGGAACCTCCAACCATGGCACAAGACCAGGACTGTTCCGACATACAAGGCAGCACAACAGTAGGTTCCTCCTCACATAACTTTTGTTGAACAATTGCTCGTTCGAGCTGAACTGTCCATTAATGTAAACCTACCTCTACTACTTGATACAGGAGCATCTATCGCTATAATTAGGCAGAATACTTTTAAAATAATAGAAACCAGTTTGTAAAAGAAAAATACCTGTCCATCCATTCAACTTAACTATTAACGCCATAGCTAACAATATTTTCACCATAGATTATATCTTTTTGATCTTAAAAATAGGTAACATAACGCAGAACCTAAAATTCCATATTATAAATACGCCCTTGCCTTTTGGCATTGTTGGGATCCCGGTTTGGATAGTTGAAAAGGGAGGATACACGATGTGACTTATTAAAGTTTCCTTACTTAAGTATATATATATATAGCAATTTAGGCCAACAACCCCATGTATATAACCCGCAGCAAGACCTTAATGTTGTATAATAGCAGCACAGCTGTCAGTGATGCACTATCGGCATATGTCTTTACATCATCACATGTAATACAATTTGTGCAAATAGGATAAATAAAATAAATAAAAAAGAAAAAGGGAAAAAAAAACTCTGTAATTGATTAAGAGTTGGGCTAAAGCAAGGATTGAGCATATAATATTGTCAGTACAGTGGTCTAAAGATGGAAACAACCGCGACACTATTATACAACTTCATCTGACAACCCACGAAATCGTTATTAAATTGGGCAATCTATAAAACACTGAAACACAGACACTCGCGGCAATGTATGTGGCCGGTAATTTATGGGAGACTTGATTATTAGTAACATTCCCTTCAAATAGGTAATAAACATACAACATTTTATTTAAACAGTTGGAATAGCACCCTAAGACAAATTATGTATGAAATAGGTAACAGAGGAGACAAGAAAATTTCCCTAGATATTTATTTAAATATCTTAAAATTTGGGAACATGTCTATACTGACGAGATATGCTATTTACATAGTAAAATTTAGATAGAGGTGACCTGAAGTTACTTTATAGCCCTTTAGGGCCCATGCGAAATCTAGGTTGGCTACTACACAAAAAAGGGGGGGGGGGCGCTAAGTCATAATGACAAATGGCTTACCTTTCTCGAAAGTGCCGGCAAAGGTCTCCTGTCTACAGACTGTCCTTTCACTGAGCGACTCCGATCGAATCCTCCCTTTTGGCAAAGAACCTTCTTTTATATCATCTCATTCTCCATTTTCATTCGCCGAAAGAAACACCAATCAAAATGGCCAACGGCTCCAGTATCAATTTCATAGACGCCCCAGGCCTCTCCCCTTCAAAATAGAACATATAGTATTACCAAAACAAAAAAAATCTAAAGAGAAAAACAACCCCTGCGGTAGTGTAAGATTTCAGACTCCAGCCCCCCGTCTTTCCACATGGGTTGAAATACAACCCTCCCTTTTTCTCGGGATGGTATATATATCGCCCCCCCGTCTTGGCTAAAATTGACCCAGGCCCTTTTTACCTGGACTGTAATGTGATGCTTTCCTTTCTCTGGAAGGATATTTTATAAGTTTCAGTCTTTAGAGATCTTCCTTCTCCATTTTTCTCCTTTTTTTTTTTTTTTTCTGGTCACCTTTACCTAAATTTTTGGTGAGGGGAATATATGTACATATGAAACAACAGTTTCCAGCTCGGATGTCTCTGGATGTCTTCTTCTTTACCAGGCATCAGCTTTCAGCATGGAAGTCTGGTGTCACCAAGTGTCTAAGTTTCTGGGCAAAAAAATGGTCTGTAAGTCTATGTGGGAGGGAAGCCATGTATCCATTTGATTTGATTATACATACGCCTTCTGTTGGGGTATGGTTACAAAAACGTGCCCCAACAATCCTCCCCCTGCCAAGTAATGGACAAATGCGTTTGTGCTATTCATTATTCATCTGCCTTTCATCAGTTACTATGAAAGCAGGCCCATTTCTAGCAAAATGCATTTTCCATTACTAGGTGAAGTCAGGTGTACCGAAACCTATAGGGAAGATAAGGCTAATCAAAATGATGGTATGCTATTCTAGATGTTTATTATTCCGAACATTAGTGGGCATTGTGCATCCTGGCAAAGGGTTTTTTTATGTGCTATTATTCTGTCAGAACACTGTTATCAAAATAGGTTATTGGGGACAGTCATATCATATGTATGGAAGTAAGCAAGGTCATCTGTCTTACCATTCATGGGTATATATACCACCCTTCCACTTTCTTCTTTGGTCTTGAGGAGTAGGCCTTCCTAGTGGTAAGTCCTCTCAACCCCATCCTTGCCTCTTGGGGTACTGGATTCATTGCTACCTTCTTTCTGCTAACAATACAGTTAGGACATTTCCCTATTACATATTATATATAAAAAATTGGGCGCCAAGAAGTCGTTTAGAAATAACTGACTAGTCCAACTCCTAAAACATGCCAGCATCTTTATTTTCGTACCAATCAAGACATTCGTGTGGTATAGTTATATATATATACAATCAAAGGAAAGGATAATTATAGTTAGCTGAAAGAAATATCTTGGTACATAATGATTAGCCTATGACATGATGACTTTTGCTAAATAAAAAAAAAAAAAGGTTACAGAAAACAAATTGTGAAAGTAATTATTAAATAAGGCACGAAATATGTAATGATAAAATGAATCCTTCCATGTTATATGATGGGTATAATATATATATTGAAGAAAACACGTATCATGCAGATAGTGATTAAATATGATAAAAATCATCCCATGATAGATGATAAAAGAAAACTACTACAAGATTATATATGGTGACAAAATATATATAATTAAATATTTAATATAAATATTAATATCATGAATGTCAAAATAAAATTGTTGAAATGAATAGTATATGACTATAATATAATATATATGATATAAAAATAATAGCATATTGAAAAAGAAAATGTAAACATAATATATATTTGTGCGCTGAAGGTTCAAGGTTTAGTATCTCAGTTAAGTTTCAATCTTATCCAGTCTGGAATCACGAGTTGGTCACTGGGTAATATTCGTCTATCCCGATCCTACTGGAGGGTGGGTTCTCTCTTGTGTGTTAGATTCCTCAAATTGCAATACTCTCTCAACCCAGATGGGAACGTCATTTAGAATCTTGGTCAAATGGAACATAGCCCAGACCTCTATTAAACTACACAGTCCATTTAAATCTAGGGTGACAACCGTATGAAGAGAATTTCTTTTCTGTTTTGGCAGAGCGACTAATCAATTTCTACTATTTTGTTTGTGGCTCCGTTTACCTTGCCTCTGGGGTGTGTACAGTTCAGCTACCTCTCCCTTCCAAGAAATTCATATTACTTTTATCTACTAATATACTCTCTATTCATTGACCTGAATCCTATAAATCTACATCTTATAAGTTTGAATTTTATCAATCTTAAATTTTGGTTCCTTTTACAAATTCCTTCAGGATTCTACTTCCTGTATAACTGCTTTTAATTCTACTGTCCTCCATACAACACTTCTAAAAACTTTGACTCATTGGCTCGTTCTGGCGTCTCGTTCGCGGTCCTTATAGTTAACTAATACTTTAAAATCTTATCCTAATATGGAACGAGTCTAAACTCGTTGAAGGTCCTAATAATTACTTATTCTGCCTCTCGAATCGGTCTTATGCTCGAATTCATTCCAACAAAACGTATGGCAGGGCGAATCCTTTATTAGAAGAAACTTCCGCTAGCTATGGGGGATCAAACTGGTACCAAAAAATTCAATAGACGGAAACTACTTCGTCTAGAATAACTGGGCAATCTCTGCCTACATGCCAATCTTACAGGACCTCCCGTCTGGAATACCCTCGCTCCAGCCACGCTAAAAGCGTCGAAACTACGGTGTCAGATCGGTTACCCAAGGTCGCGCCGTTATACCCCAGGCTATACGGCATGGCTAAAACAAATCCCCCATCCTGCATAAAATTCAATCTATACCTCTTCGTTTCCTCTAATGAGGAGAAGTTTTGTGGGTTTTCTGGTCTGATCATAACCTCCCACAACCTTCCAGTCTGAGAATCGAGATATGATCATTATCTACGACTCTTAAAATTCAAGTTGATATAAATAACAAAGATACTTTATTACCCTAGTAATAGAAATTAAAAAAAATTATACTCTTCCAAAAGGAGACCTAACAAAAATGGAGCGAATATTTTCCTATCTAGATAGAGTTGTAGTTGTCCTGTTTGAGGCTTCTCGGTCCTAACAAAATTCGAAATAAAAAATAAAATAATAAAAATCGATCCTATTGAAATCCTTAACCCTATTCTAATGTATTTTTGGATTAACAGTATGTTAGACTTTAACTTTGTGGTCGCATTCATTGATCATTACATTCACTCTCTCATTCACGATCGCATTCAAACTAGAGTTAGACTCTATCATAAAAACCAAAATACTATAATATCATTATTAATAGGCCTTAACAATAATGAAAATCTTCCAGGACAAAATGTGAAATCAAATAAAATAATAAAATTAAAACAAATTGGGAACTAAAGCCCTAGGTTACTCAAAAGAAATGCCTCTGTACAAGCTCTATATATACTAATACTTTATACTCGATAAATGATTGTTAACAATAATTGTTAACAATTCTAAGTAATCTGGAAGCTAACCTACTAAAAAAAAAATCAGTGTAACTTCAAAAACTGCCCTTGCCTTGACACCAAGCGACTTTTCACGACAATTCTATATAAAGACATACACTAATTATAATGGCGAATAAAGGACCATTAAGCGTGACACCTCATAAAAGCGGAATTGAGTCACTCCCCTAGCCACCGTGGGTGAAGTCACTTTCTTCCTCGTGCGTCTGCCCCCTTTGCAGTAGTCCGACCTCAGCACTCTATTGAAAGATGGATTTATAGGGTTTACGATTCACTACCCAACACTAACATTCTCAAGTGCTTTCCAAGGATCGACTACGGTCTGGGCCTACTTAACTTCTACCCCTGGCTTAGGGTCCCTATACTTCATAACTTTACTCTGAAAGATTGACCTTTCATGTCCTCATTAGAAACCTATTTCAAAGCTACTACCTGAAGGCCAGGGATTATAGGGTTTCTGAATTACCCAACACAAGCCATAGGATGCCTATTAGGTTTGTTGTTTTAGACATAGCCCCCCTCTAAGTTGTGATTTCCTACACCTTCCTTCACCTATTACTCCTGATAATAACTAAAATTTCAGATTTACACTAAATAGTTAATTCACAATGGTATACATTATTCTCATTGGTCTTTGAAACTCGGGTTTTAACAAGAAATAGTTTGTATTAAAAAAAAAAAGGAATCCTAATGAAGTTCTACTTTAAAAAAAAAAGAAAGGTTTAAAAAAAAAAAGGTTGAAATCTCTAAACTTCTCATTCTATCGAGCTGATTCTCCGTACACACTCCAAAATCCTAGTTAGTGGCGACAGTCTAAGCAGAATTTACACTGTGTGGGCCTTTTCACCCTTGTAGACCTGCGTAAAGTTAAACTGTTCACACTAACTCTGTCAATTTCCCCTCGTCTCATTACTTCTGAGTCCGCTCTGGTTGTCACCCCTTGTTGGATAAAATTGTAACATAACAATAAAAAGAAACTAAAATTTTCCTAAATCATATCCTGACAGGTTGTACAAGCTCTTCAAAACGGTGTGTCATATTAAAACAAGGTTGTGAGACAACTCTTAATTATATACTATACTAAAAATGAGGCTGAGCCAATTCTACACTAGGAGAACACGAAAACCCAAGATGTAGTCCTTGTAGCGAGCATGGAGCCCTATCACAAAACCCGAAGTGCAAGGGGGACAGAGTTTCCTGGTATTCCCTTTTATCTGGCACGACCGGTCGGGGTGAACAGTCGCGTCACGTGAAAGGAGGAAATATCTGAGTTCCCCCCTCTTGCTCTAACTGTTGGGTCGATTTGGCTCATGTAAATAGTAACTCTTATACTATATCTAAAATCTCTCATATAACTTATTAAATAAAACGGTGTAAAAACGGTGTTCTATACAAGGATAAGGTTGTGACAATTTTCTCTAAATGACACACTAATATTAAAACAAATTGTGAAGATCTTTAAAGATGGCAACAAACACTACAGTAAGGTTGTGAGACGGTATTCTGCACAAAGACAAGGTTGAGACAAATAACACACAAACCCTGAAACATGGTGTTAAAGCTCCTTTCAACACTTAGCACTAGAACACATGTTTAAATAAAAAAAAAACTGCAAACTGTTTAAAGTTCACCATAACACTAAGACATATTTGCTATTTAATATATAACCTAATATTGTAATTAATAAAGACCTATCTATATTAAATAGTGTATACTGTTGCCGAAACTTATGTAATTCAGCTTACACAAACCCCCAGTGCATAATATGTCTTATTTTAAAAGAAATAGTTCTATCGAGGCGATATTGCGGTCGACAGCTACGCTTTATACATTAAATGTACTTCCTTCCATCAATCTTTATCTACTATTTACAAAACCCTTTATCCAACTTTTTTCAATTCTTTCTCTTTCAACATCTTTCTGCATCTCTCTATCTCTTTCTCATCAACATTCAACGCTTTCTCACTCTTTTTATCACTTTCAACACTTCTTTCATCACCTCTCTCTCATCTCTCTTCCATCATTTTCTACACATTTCACTGCCTTTTCATCCCTCTGGTGTTTCCTCGAAACCCGTCATCGGGATCTGGATCCCGATCTATTATCACTCTTAATTTTTAACTACTCTATTCCAACAGCCTATGACCTTTAAGCTTTATAACTCCATATACACTCGGCGGGGTAGTTACCTTGTTAAGAAAACCTATAATGTCATAGATCATTTAGAGAGAGAACATAACAAATTTGTGCGAATAGTTTGCTTCAACTATTGATTGTAAGCCTATTAAACTCGTTCTCTCTAGGTTGGCTCGCTCATTAATCTTCAATCTACGTTCAATAGTCATATTGAGTTCACATGGATGCTAGATGTAAACTGTATCAAAATAGTGTAGTTTTCTAGTTTCCGAATTATATGACAGTTAAAAAAAAAAAACATTCTGGAAATATCTCGCACTGGCTACTATAAAAAAATTTGAATGGGGTACATCTCTGATCTTACAGGATACCTCATGGCTCATGGAATTGAATCGCTCATTTCTCACTAAAATATTCACACAGGGTATGGAGGTCTCCAGCGGTTCTATAGCTATTGGTCAACTAAATTAATTAATGGCAGGAATTGAAGCTAGTTTAAATGCTCGTGTGCTGTTTTGTCATGCGTCTTTATGTCATCTGCAAAGGAAAGTGTCGCCTCAAAGGACCTAATTCTGGGACTAACATCCGCTGCACATTTCAGGAAGGAGTGGTCGTCCATACAATAGCAAGATATCATTTTGCTGCCAATGTACAATGTTGAGCATTTTCCATGTCGTCATTTTGTCGATCCCCAATCTTCTAGGGTGTTTCTTTAAGCATTTCTCGATGTCATTTAATGCTTTATGCGATCCCGCCCGGCATTCAATAAGTATTATTTGATCGTACCAATCTCCAGGAGACCATCCCATTGCGGCCGAATCATTTCCACCCAACTTATAACGCCGTCCATATCGCGTAATTGAAATTAGTGTAAAACTCAAAGAATAAGACCTTAATCTCTTAATTCTTTACTAATTTCAGTTGGCTCAACATAAATCTTCTCAATTATTATCTTAGTACAGTGGTGTGACATGTCACACTTCTTCTAGTTCTTTCGCAGGCTCGATTAATCCCAGTGAAAACCCGTCCAGGCGTCAATCCCGTGCTAACCCGTCATGCATGACTTCAAATTTAGAAATTATTAGACCTGAATATTTGCAGTGGCATCTACTTCCACTGAAAGTATTTAAGGCATAAGGCTGCCTCTTTAAATCACTGTCTTTACTCCCACATGCCTGTGTAAACTTTAATCATGACCTTATCAATTCTCAAAATTCTGCCTATCGAGTATCCTGAGAATCAATGTTCTTCTTGTCTACGGCGGATTAACACAATAATTGTTCCCTAGAGTTATCTGCGTCGAGTGGTCAGTCTGTACTACTAATTCTCCACTCTAACTCCAGGACTCCTTTATCTACTCGGGCTGTTCAAAAATTTTCAAGACAGTTGTTCAAATCCCCAATGATAATCTGCTAAATTTCGATAATTATTGGAATTCTCATTAAACAGAATAACTACACCTTTCTGACACAGAAATATCCAGCATCAAGATATAGCGCACCGTCCAATTTCTTTATTTCAAGACGGTGTCAAATTACAACTGAAGGAACATACTAAGCATATAACTGGTTTAAATTTCATGTAATCTCATCATGCCTTCTGCTGGCAAATGTATTTACTGTAAAATTCAATACTATCAAGATGGTTTTATTTGTCTTCATCCAAAAAAAAAATGTTTCAGAAATAGAATCTTGGAAATCTCTACTATAGACAAAAATTGTACATTTGTCAATTCAGGATAACCTTCCCTTGTCAGAGTGTATATAGGATATTTAAGATCATATGCAGTTGGCGGCATCATGAAAAAAAAAAAAAGGTCGGTTGCAATAGACGCAACGTTATTAATCAAGACAATAGGTCTCTAATTTTCCAATACTGCAAAGGAACAGGTCACACTTTCGCATTAGGAGAACCTAGAATACATTACAATAACATAAACAGCAAATATCAAAGGCTTATAATTGATTCTCTATTATTCAGAAAACACAATAGCATTAATAGAAATAGATTTGCCCGAAACATATAACACAATATATCCTAGTACCAGCTAATAATATCAACAATAATATAAGTAACTTATATGTAATAGCCAATAACTATTATAAAACTACTTAAATAATAGAATTTCTAACCTATAAGATAATTCATAGAATATAGCAAACAATAGTAGAATATGTGTAATACCTTAATCCAAAAAAATATGTCTTAAGAAAACAAATAATATGCAAAACTTTCTAATGTATATATATATATGTACATAGAATCATAATAGTTTTAGCATCAGGCGACGTCATATTTTCTTGATATATTGTATATGTTTCTCCTGTAGAAGGGCGGACAAGCTCGAAAGCTCGAGAAGACCAGAATAAAAGATACTCATCCCCATAGACGTTTTACTTTGATATCAGAAATCAATGATAATATTAAGGTTTTGCCACAAACAATGTGAATCGTAAAAGACAGCGGCGAGAGATGCGGTATACACCGCCTCAACATAACTTTCATTGCCTGATAAAATGCCCGTGAAACGGAAAGCATAAATTAAAATTCACGATTTATAATAGACTGTTAATCTCAGGATGCGTGGACTACTTCACCAATACTTAAAAATAGTATGGCTTTTCATTAGGTATATATTTCTAAAGTATAGGGGAAGAAACATATACTAAATTCGAGCCCCGCGGCGGGCGACATTGTTGGGATCCCGGTTTGGATAGTTGAAAAGGGAGGATACACGATGTGACTTATTAAAGTTTCCTTACTTAAGTATATATATATATATAGCAATTTAGGCCAACAACCCCATGTATATAACCCGCAGCAAGACCTTAATGTTGTATAATAGCAGCACAGCTGTCAGTGATGCACTATCGGCATATGTCTTTACATCATCACATGTAATACAATTTGTGCAAATAGGATAAATAAAATAAATAAAAAAGAAAAAGGGGAAAAAAAACTCTGTAATTGATTAAGAGTTGGGCTAAAGCAAGGATTGAGCATATAATATTGTCAGTACAGTGGTCTAAAGATGGAAACAACCGCGACACTATTATACAACTTCATCTGACAACCCACGAAATCGTTATTAAATTGGGCAATCTATAAAACACTGAAACACAGACACTCGCGGCAATGTATGTGGCCGGTAATTTATGGGAGACTTGATTATTAGTAACATTCCCTTCAAATAGGTAATAAACATACAACATTTTATTTAAACAGTTGGAATAGCACCCTAAGACAAATTATGTATGAAATAGGTAACAGAGGAGACAAGAAAATTTCTCTAGATATTTATTTAAATATCTTAAAATTTGGGAACATGTCTATACTGACGAGATATGCTATTTACATAGTAAAATTTAGATAGAGGTGACCTGAAGTTACTTTATAGCCCTTTAGGGCCCATGCGAAATCTAGGTTGGCTACTACACAAAAAAGGGGGGGGGGGCGCTAAGTCATAATGACAAATGGCTTACCTTTCTCGAAAGTGCCGGCAAAGGTCTCCTGTCTACAGACTGTCCTTTCACTGAGCGACTCCGATCGAATCCTCCCTTTTGGCAAAGAACCTTCTTTTATATCATCTCATTCTCCATTTTCATTCGCCGAAAGAAACACCAATCAAAATGGCCAACGGCTCCAGTATCAATTTCATAGACGCCCCAGGCCTCTCCCCTTCAAAATAGAACATATAGTATTACCAAAACAAAAAAAATCTAAAGAGAAAAACAACCCCTGCGGTAGTGTAAGATTTCAGACTCCAGCCCCCCGTCTTTCCACATGGGTTGAAATACAACCCTCCCTTTTTCTCGGGATGGTATATATATCGCCCCCCCGTCTTGGCTAAAATTGACCCAGGCCCTTTTTACCTGGACTGTAATGTGATGCTTTCCTTTCTCTGGAAGGATATTTTATAAGTTTCAGTCTTTAGAGATCTTCCTTCTCCATTTTTCTCCTTTTTTTTTTTTTTTCTGGTCACCTTTACCTAAATTTTTGGTGAGGGGAATATATGTACATATGAAACAACAGTTTCCAGCTCGGATGTCTCTGGATGTCTTCTTCTTTACCAGGCATCAGCTTTCAGCATGGAAGTCTGGTGTCACCAAGTGTCTAAGTTTCTGGGCAAAAAAATGGTCTGTAAGTCTATGTGGGAGGGAAGCCATGTATCCATTTGATTTGATTATACATACGCCTTCTGTTGGGGTATGGTTACAAAAACGTGCCCCAACAGCATCTTATCCCTTAATTCTATAAAAAAAATTCTACTAATTATAAACTGTCCTCAGCTACTCCTGTATCAAGATAATGTACCTCTACCAACTACCTTGTACCAATTCACTTCGTGCAAGCAACACGTGTCTCATAGACAGGTTAATACAACTGTCCCATTTACTAAATTTTCCCCTCCTGGAACGGGTTGCTCACACGTGGTGAACTCCAACACTCTTATTTGGTCTCATTGTAATGTTCTTAATCCCATTTTCAACGCCCCTATGTCCTTTTCTTTCATAGCTTTGGACAGAAGTAACCTAAGTCACTATCTTCCAAAACTATTCCAATCGTTAAATTCCAACATAGCTACACTCCCTCGTACCTTCCTTTTACATGCATATTAATAATCGACAAATCACTCTAAACAAAATAAACAACACCCTCTCACATCACTTTTTCTAATTGGCAACAATTTTTAGTGCGCGACTTAACACCCAAATCCAATTTCGAGCCACACAAGCTTCATAACGTCGCCACAATAAGCACACAAAAAAAATTCACATTAAACGTGCCATATCCACTAACAATATAAAAATTCTCGATATGTTCGTACAACCAGCACCCATGACTTTAGTAAATTTGTTATTCTTAGTAAAACAGGTTAGATTTTGTACCAAACAAAGACTTCACGTGACACCTTTTCATTTACAATTTTTTCGCTTCGTGTCACAGAGCTACACCACAAAACTCTTTCACTCTTCAGGCCAAAGACGCCTTCATCACGCCTGTGACACATTTAACCACACATTGTCCACGTAGATAGTCGCAATTTCATTCAATTCTAACCCGATATCAATGAATAACATTTTTTACTAAGTCCGCAAAACCTCGAAACACAACAACCAGTCGATTTAAAATCAACAGATACAATATCCGGATTTTCGAAATACAAACACAAATCGAACAAATGCTTGAACACAGGATAATTACAACCTCTGTATCTCCCTATGTCAGTCCCATAACGCTTGTCACCAAACGTGACAAATCAAAACGCTTTTGCGTTTACAATTATAGAAATTATATCTCCGAAGGTAGTCCGAATTAACAAATCCAATAAGTTGGAAGAAAACAAGCAGCCCCGCAAAGAGCCCCTGCCCTAATTACACATCCGTCGTGACCCCCCGGAACTCGCTAATAATAAATTCGAGGGGAGATGGACAAACAAACAGCCGACATCTTGTTACGACCCGTCGCCACCCCGTGTCCTCTAATGAACTTTCACCAGCTATGAAATCAAACATTAGTGCGTGCCTTTTACTATATATCGTTCTAATCCCTAACCCATTATTCTACTCCAATATCCCGTTTAGCTACTAATAACTTGCTTAACACGTTAGTTTACATTTACTAACAAATCAGGCCACTAACAGAATAAATGCCGCTTTAGGAAGAATCACGTTTTCACCTAAACGTGGCGCAGGGAACAAAAAATCGACAAGATTAGGACTCAGTAAGTTTCACAGTTGGAAACAATGTGATCCACGAGTCGCGTCAAACATAAAACAAATTCGATAAGTTAGATCAACTCATGCCAACAAGACCAAAGATATCGCGATCAAGGACAATTTAAAGCTCTCTCTACCCATCCTAAAAAACAGGAACACACATTTGGCCTACAACTTTCCATTCTTTCACGATATATAATTTCTATGTATAATCTTACTTGCTCTTCTTTCTCGATGAACATTTTTTTTTCATTTTAATATTCTTTATATAATCATTATCTAGCTCTTGTATTTTATTTACGTCAACCAATCAGTTTAGATTAGTGTCATTTTATTTTATTTTTCTTTACCAAAACTTATTTACTTTAGCTTTTTGACTCTATTCTATAATCAACTTTATATTTTATCTTTCATATCTAATAATCTCAAGTTTATATTTCATGTTTATATCACTAATTTGCATTTGTCCTTTTATATTTTCTCTCACTTTATAAATTAGATGTTATTTACATTGTTTCATCTTCCGCTACCATGTCAATGCTATCGAGTATATTATTGCTCATTATTAATTTTCATTTAATATTTTCACTTTCTATTACCCCTTATATACTGCTATAGTGTGTAATCTTTGTATCATGTCATCACTATTTTTACTTTTTTTTAAAAGATTACTTTGCATTTAACTTCGCAATTCTATTTTCGATTTTTCAAATCCTTTAACGCTATATGCAAAGCCTTAATTTCGCAATTTCATATCTCAATGATATATTATTTTATCATCAAACTAAAAATCATGATCTAAAAACAGGGCAATCTTCAATAACCTCTTAAACAACCACTTTAAAGGTTACTTCTTAATAAATACTAACCCTTTTCCGCAGGAACTTTTAACTCCTTCGCAGGCTAGACTTGACCTACTTTGATTTCGTAATTAACAATCTTGACACACCGTCCCCCAGACTTACCTATCCCTACTTCTGGCTTGGATACGTGCAAATTGTATTTTCTTTTTATATATATTCCAGGGCACTCTCATGCCACACGCTGGCACATTTTTTTTTATTTTACTCTTTTTCTCGCTAAGCCCCTGACGACTCCAATTAAAACTTTGATTTCTGGTCACTGATCTTCGCCCTCATTTATCCTGCATGCGTACGTCTTAACGACTAATTACTAAAACCCATAACAATCCCCCTTATCTTACTTTTCGATTGTGGTACTGTAACTTTATTAGGTCCTTAAATTTACATGTGAAACATGGCCTAGGTTCTCCGCGCCTGCACATTAAATGGTTTGGGACTTGAGTCAAAGTGACATTGCCTCAACCAAGTAATAACTAACCCCTCAACCCTTTCTAACGCCCATCACGAAGAGATCATGATTTTCCCATCCAATCGTTTTTATTTTCACCTATAATCATTATATGTTCTCTATTAAATATTTTATTCATATTTTTTATTTTTACTTGTATGTTTAGTATTAGTTGTTTATGCTTTATTATCTCTTATGGATATACAGAAATTAACCCCATGTTATATACCAACTCATTTCAATTAATTTTTAAAAATTACTTCCTTAATAACAGGCTTCCTATTCCGCTCTCTTAAATCGCTCCATATGAACCCTCTCACATCCGGGGCCATCTGTGATGATTTAAGACCATGGAATTGTTGTAAATAGTCTAGATATCTACTACCACATGTTCCACCCCATGACTGTATATAACTTCTTATGTACTGCAAATAGAAAGCCTCAACTAACATCAATCTGTACCGCGTAGGAATCTAATAAAGTATAGCAACTGTACAGATAGAAGGAATGGAGACTAACAGGAGAAAATTAAGGTTAAAACTAATCAGGCTTAGGTGAGAGTAGAAGTAAGACCTAGGAAGTAGGCTTAGAAGAGAACACACTATTAATAAATTTACAGTCAATTTTATGAATCGCGGAAATCATAAAAGTCGAGTTTAACGGCCAGTATTTCCTGGGCCAGGCCGGATATATCTTCCAACAAAGAAATCATCAAAGACCAATTAGAAGAATCACCTAAATAGGTCAACCAATAGAAAACGGTCATGTGACATCTTCCTACCAATTAGAAAGAAGAAAGGTCTTGGTGTTAAATCGAGAACCTAGGTTAGGCAGTCTGCGCTTGGATCCCAACGGTAACACTTGCTCTAAAGATCTCTCTCTCCACTCTCCATTCCTTCTTGACGTCAGACGCTTCTTAGTGGAATCTCTGTTTGTTTATTTCACCTTTGGCCCAGCTGTGTCGCCTTCCACCACGACTGCACGGTAGAGTTGACATCGAGGTTCGTCTAGCATCAGGTAACACTGGTCCCAAGATATCACATAGACATGTGGTGCGCTTACAGTAAAAAGCAGTCGCTAACTACCTACCATGATTATCATGGCCTGTACCACGTGTACTAGGGATAAGCAAAAAATAAAAATTGATTATAAGATTTGTAGACAAACAAATAAAAGCTTTAAAAATACGCTATTTCTGATAGTAGGCTTTCGTTCATCAAGACCTTCTTTTTGAAGTCTGGTAAACACCACGTGATCATAATCTCCAGTGAATGGCCGGTCCCCGAGATAAATAATAATTTCAGTTTCATTTTACACCTTCAGATTAAATATTTTCTTTGATATTCAGAGGAACAAAATTTCTTCTTCGTGCATTGGAATATTGATGTAGCCAAAATTTTTTATATCTTAAATAGTTTTAAAATTTTACCATTTTCTATTATATATATATCGTGATCCTTGCAATTTATTTATGCCCGTGTAGAAATTGGAGATACAGAGGAGGGAATTTTAATGGAATGCATATCCTCTCCTACATTTTACACATGATCCAACTCAATAATATTAGGGTATCAAGCCTGTGGAGCTTGAGATGGTGTCTGCTGGGGATGAGTAGAGCTCATTGATGGATGAGCCAATTCAGTCATTATGGGTGAAGAGAAGAATGCATCTACTTTTATCATTAAGATTGGGAGCACTACTCAGTAGCAGGCCGACTTGACTCCAATATGAATTTGTCGCCTCTGAGATGAAAAACAGACGCCACATGCAGCCGCTCTTAACATGTGAGTACAGACACTGGTCATCCTGTATACCTGGATCAGGAGCCCTTACAGGGTACTATCTGCTGAACCAGCTGAGCCCAGTTTTAGCGAGCTTGTTACTGCTCCCCTTCCCCTTTTTCATCTGGGCTTGGGACCAGTAAAGGCAGAGTTCTTGAAAGCAATGGCTGTGTCTGCAAGATCCCAAGACCATCATGTCAAACTCGCTCATGGAAGGCAGATTTCAATTTTCACCCTCCTATAAGGATTTTGTTATAGTTTCTTATTCCCTTGTGCAAAGATTACATAAATTCCATGAGTTCATGCTCCTCGAGCTGTTTGATGATGAGTAGCAGCCTCTCCCAAAGGTCATGTTTAGTGCATCCAATGCAAGCAAATATGTATTCAGGAGCATCAGGCGCCAAGCTACATTTTGGGCAAGTGGGGGAAGATTTATTATTTTCCATCTTCAATCACTTGAGATGGCCTGTTCTAAATCTTATTAGTGTTGTTACCAAAATGTCACACACTATTTATTTATTTGGTCTTATTACCATGTAATTGAAACTTTCAAAACTAACTTTTTGAAGTTTACACTCACATGTTCACTATAATTGCCAATTCATTGTGTATACCCATGCTTTCAATGTTGGAATAAAATGTGATATCTCCCCCCCCCCCCCCCCCCCTAGATTATTTTGATAATCTGTCCACACCACAGATCACTTCATTAAAACATCAATACATAAATGTGTGCATTATAAATACAGATTAATACCAACAAAAGTTAGAGAATTTTTACATATAACATGAGCTTTCAAGCATGATGATATTTGAATAAAGAAAGACTTCACTGTAAATAATATATATATTTTTTGATACACTGGATGTTTATCTTCAACAAATTATTTCAGGTGATTCAGTCCTGAAGTACCTCATCAAAGTGATCATCAATAGTCTGGTGGAAAGACAAGTTAGTCTATTCATTGGAGATTTTGATGGGAAAATAATAAAGTGTTTCCCCTTGACTTCCACATCCATATGCTGTTGCCCTAATAGTGGGTTTAAATGCCTTTAGAAGCTTCAAAGACCAGTAAGTTCTGTCCTCCATAGTAATATAAGACTTAACCTGTTTAGATTCTGAATTAGCCCTCCTAGGAGAGAGGTACAAGATAGGGATTTTCCAAAGAGATAAGACCTGGTATTAAGACATTTTTCACACTCCTCAAGTAATGATAAGGCACAATTTGGATTATAGATTATAAACACAAGGTAATAAGACCAAATCTAAATTTATTTATTTGGATTTGGTCTTATTACTTTGTGTTTACACTCCTCAAGTACTTTGAAAATCAATCTTCACAAGATAAATAATTAAATGTGTGCACACACATTTTTTTTTATCTACCTTTACAAAAATATATATAAATAATAAATAATCTTCCATAAGAAGACTCCTTTTTTTTTTTTTTTTTGCTTATCCCTAGCACAGGCCATGATAATCATAATGGGTAGATGAAGGAGACTGCTTTTACTGTAAATGCACCAAATGTCTACACATGTGAAAAGCAGTTCGACTTTGCACTTACAAATAAATATGCCAGAGCCCCATTTAGTTACTTGCCCTTGCTGGTGGGGATACTCCATTTTTATTTTACAAAAGTGTTGGGGGGAAGGTTCTACTGTAACTCCAATTATAAAATCTATGACAGGGGGAACCTCACAGCAGCACTGAGGTTATCAGGAAAAATGTCACAATAAAAGAGAAATAAAAAAAGAAGATACAGGTTTCTATAAGAGGAGTGAGATTGTGTGAGGAAAGCAAATTACCACAATTGGGCAATTGTTTTGAATGCAAGGAAAATATTCACAAAAATTTCAAAATTCTACTTTAGTTTGAAAATGGTGGAAATACTACCAGAGCTTGTTTACATAGTTACCTGGTGGGTAACCCTGGCCTCTCATTGTAAGTTTGTTGGGTTCCTTTTTGGTTTTACAAAGGCTCAGCAATTGGTGGGAAGTATTATTTGGTCCTATATTGAAGTGAGAGGTACAATTTGGATTATGTAGATAAAAATTACATGACAACAAGACCAAACCAAAATACCTTCTACCAATAATATAAATGTTGTTTCTTATCCCCCCTTTTGCATAAAGATTACTCAAATTCCATGAGTTCATGATCTCATGGAATGGGGTATGGGGGTGCAGCTTTCGTTGATCATGACACCATGATCCAGGCACACTTTGGTGAAAGTCTGACTTTGCCTATATAAATACTGTCATGTGTCAACAAGTAGCCGACTGGATGGTGCACGTAACCAGAACCAACTATTTTATTTTTGTTCTATATTATTTAATTTTTATTTTGGGTATTCTTTTGAGTAAAATATACTCTCTCTCTGGCCTATAAATTTCCTGACCTCCAGGGATAAGTATCTTTTCAAAACATTTTTATTCTCTAGTTTTCGGGCACAAAACCACGGGCCTTCTACCATTATACCAGGTTTTCTTATGTAGAAGGGCGTTTGTGCCTGTAAGCTAGAGAATTAAAATATTTTAAAAAGACTTTTCCCTGGAGGTCTGATATATTTGACTCAATATTGAAACAAGGGATTGAATTGTCAACTCAGGTTTATTCTTTTATTATTATTTATTTTAGATTAATCTAAATTTTAGATTAATCAGATACTGCACTGCAGAGATTTATTTATTTATTATCATTTACAAAGCACGCGATATCCGTCTTGGATATTTGCATGCATACACAAGTTTGGGAGCTTATTTACAGTAATTATTAATAGGAAATTAGTTATTATAATAGAAATTATTAACATATTTGTCAGTTAGTTAACGATTTAATTACCCTATAATGAATATTAGTGAACATCACATAAGAACAGAAATTTAGAGCTATTTACAGCATATAACTATATTACAGCCCAGGCTATCTATTACTAAAAAACATTCTACAAAATCTATTAAAATTTATATACATATATCTATTATTAACTATTTGATTTAGACAATTTATATTTATTTGATTTTTGACTCTCAAGTCCTCTACAAGTCGACAGTCCGTTAAAATATGTACAGGATTTTCTTCTTCTGCACCACATGAGCATTTAGGTGAATCCGTCTTTCTGACTTTGTACAAATATGATCTAAAGTTACCGTGTCCAGTAAAAAATTGGACATTGTAAAAGTTTGGCTTGACATATTTGGGTATTTGGGAATCAGTGAAGAAGGACTTGAAAATGGTATTAGTCTTCTCATAGTATTTCTGCAATTTTTCCCAGAGATGATGGGTATTATTTGTATTAACAGTTTTTGCAGCAATAAGTTAGAAATAATGCACCAATTATCTTTAGCCCCTCGATCAGGATACACCGTGATGAAAGATTATTTAACACGACATATGTTGACACACAACAATATCATTGAAATTCAACAGGAAAGAATTAATATAGTTAATCACTTGATATTCTTATTGATATTGATAAGATGGGAGGTTGCTTAGAGGAGGTAGAAAGAAGAATTTTGTAAGTGCAAAGTCGAACTGCTTTTCACATGTGTAGACATGTGGTGCACTTACAGTAAAAGCAGTGGCCTACTTTACCCACCACGATTATCATGGCCTGTACCACGTGTACTAGGGATAAGCAAAAAAAAAAAAAAAAGAAAGAAAAATAGCACTAGGAAGAGATACAATGATGAAATGAAACAAGATTATGAAAGATGAAGACATTTCATTCAAGATGACAAAGAGAATTGTAGAGGCATTTTGGTATTCCCTATGGTGACTTATGAATGTAAGAGATGGACTCTCAGAAAAGAAGAAAGAATTAAAGCCTTTGAAATGTGAACATGGAGAAAGCTACTCAAGAGAGTGCCATGGACAGATAAAAGGTCAAAATTTGTAAACAAAGACTGACCTACTTCAGACATATAATGATAGTAAATGTTGATATTGGAAAAATTAAAGAAGAAGACCTGCTATATGTATTGTAAAATGGATGACAAACAAGATAGATCAAATTAGAGAATATTTGTCCATATAGTCACCAAAAGTCAAACTACACTTGATGGACACTAACAACAAGATGTCTACCTTGTAATTGATCGTATATTGCTTTCACCTTAAATTACAATTCTTTAACCCGTAATTACTGGCGTTCGGCTTGAAAGGCCGTGTGAAAATTAAAAATGTTTGCAAAATTTTCAAAATGCAATATTTTTCATCAAAATTTTAGGTAGCTTAATAAAATGCATTTATTTGAAGAACTTTTCATTTTAAGAGAAATCTATTTTTTATATCCCGAGTTATTAAATCAAACGGCCTTTAAAGCCGAGCGCCAGTAATTACGTCACTGGGAATTTTAGCGCCCTTATTATTGGCCGTTTCACTTTTGGTTTTATAGACGTTCAAACGCATCAAATAAGTTGAGCATTCGTTTTTTTATTACTCTTGCTTCAATTATATGCATTCTAAATTGTGTTTTGTGATTGTAATTTTGTATAATATAATAGAAGTTCAGTTCCACTTTTGGTTTTTCAAAAAAACAAAAATTTGGTATCCTATGTCCCTAAAATTGGAAAATCTGTTATATTACTCTCCACAATGCATTCGACCACAACAATTGATCAAGAAACTGCTGAACAATAAAAGCCAGAGATAATCACATTTTATAATATGACCAAAGGTGGTGTAGATGTAGTTGATCAGACATGTATTCAGTTGGAAGAAGAACCAAAAGATGGCCCCTGTGTTTATTTTTCAACTTTTTGGTGAATAAATTCAGCAGTAATTTATAAGGCTGTCAAGCAAGACGGTGGAATGGCTCGAAAAGATTTTATAAAGCAGCTTGCTCTACAACTAATGAGAGATGCCTTGAATATGAGATATCAAGCTAAAAATTTGTCAAGAGATCTGCAAGTATTAATTCAGAAGCATGCTGGAACTTCATCACTTGAGGTAGGCAAATATTTATTTGATATTCAAACGAAATATCAATAATATGTGCTATCTAGGAATCCACAAGCGGCAGTCCTTGGTCCAAAAAACGCAAAAGATGCTACCTATGTAAAAAAGATCGTCGAACTCAAATGCAATTCAAAAAATGCAAAGAACCAATCTGCAAAGATCATTCTATTGAAATATGCTTGAATTGTGCACCTAATCTTGAATAAAATATTTTAGATAGAATTTTTTAGAGTATATATAGAATATTTTAGATAGAAAGAGTTTCTTGTACATTTTCATTTAATTTTGTTTAGAGCTCTGTTTATATTCGAAAAAACAAAATATTTATTCTTTGGAAATTATGTGTATACGTTTAATTTTTTTTATTTTATAAATAACATGGTTTATTATTGATTTTAAAAGACGGCCTGAGAGGCCGAACGCCAGTAATTGTGTAAGGAAAATAGGCGCCAGTAACTAAGGGTTAAGAACACTGCTACCACTTAGTTCAAACCATGTGTAGAGAGCTAGATAAGTACCATTTCAACACAAGATACAATGGGAGGAAAAGAGAACCAACTTTCAAAAAACATAATTTATTCCCATCAACATTAGTAACCCTCGATGTAAAAAAATTAATAAAATTTCTTGGCTTGGGTCTCTCTACTGCTCCTGGAAGCACACCACACACCAGGTGAGTTCTGGCAGCAAACATTTGAGATATACAGAATGTGATAAAAGGGTAAAATTTATAACAAATGGTGTTCAAGAGTTCTGTTGTTACCAACCATTTTACATTTCCTCTTATAAATGGCCTACTCATTGGGAAAATAAGTCCATTTATCAGTAGTCCTACCCAATTATAAGTAGTTTCAATTTATTTTTATGCCACAATTTGTAGAATCAATATACCCATTCAGATATTGGGATTTTTGTCTTCCACAGATGAAAGTATCACAATTAAAGTGTTGGCTGCTGAAATTGAAAAAATTCTAACTTCAATTAAAAGTAAATGTGAATGCATGCCCATATGAAGCAACTTATTGTTATTATGTAATATGTTCCAACATATAGCAGGTTATTTATCTCATTGGTGATAACCATATATAGCACACATCAGCACACCCCAAAAAGATACAAAATTTGGAATAGAGATTTAAAAAAAAAAATCTAAATAGTAAAAAAGACTAAAAATATAAATAATTAAATTCTATTTGACATTTTTTTTTTGTCATTTAGCATTCTTTTTGAATTCTTACATTGGTGCTGTCAGGTGAAGCATATCAGGGCTAATCATCCGCTAAGTGGATTCTACTTCTTGGCATCTTGGGAATATATATATACATCATAGAGCTCTTATTCACAGACCCAGAATATAATATAATATTAAACTGAACTAAAATTTAAACTTTTTAGTATGCCCCCATCATTGACAGATTCCATATTTCTTGCCAGGCCCAAATTTGTTGCTATATTGGTCCATATATCAATTATTAAATTTTAAAAAGGTATTTAAAAAAATCAAATTTCCAGATTGAATCTAAAATAAATATAACATTTGCTAATGTTTTTGTTATTGGGATATAAGCACCTCCTTGCCACAATAATGATAAGGTGCACACATACATAATTTAGATTATAGATTAGAATCAGATGATAATAAGACCAAATCCAAACTATTGAAATGATTGTGTTATTTTGGTAACAGCATTGTTACCACCACCACAATTGTAACAATGCTGTTACCATCACAATCATTTCAATAATTTGGATTTGGTCTTATTACCTTCTGATTTTTGTCACAATAGAAACCCTTGCCTTGATAGTACCTGCTTGTTGAAATATTGAAATAAAAAAAATTGTATAGGTCCAAGAGATACATCTCATTTATATTTAAAATAATTGGTTGAAGCTGAAGATAGTGCAGCTATCTATATACCTTTTGTATAATCAAATATTACAGACAGAGAGGTATATCTGGCCACAAAGAATTGTCTTTACATTGGTGCTCTGATCTTAGTAATGGAAATGTGCTGCATGCCAGCTCTGGTCAAATCTGAAGCCTGCCTAGAGATGCTTCAGGATACAGACCTCTTCTTCCAAGAGCAGCCTTGATTTTGTGTGTTTAGCATCTTTTATTGACAATCTGTCTGAACTAAAGACATACATGTCTGGCATTAAGTGGTATGATCAAAATCTGCCTCTCATTGATACTAGCTGGCATACACAAAACTGGGAGAAAGGATACATTGCCCTATATGCAACTATGTCAGCATATGTAATGCTTGCTGAGGAATGATGATGGAGTTGTGGCTTACCAACTGATCACAAAACTAACCATTACATAACAGAGAGAGAGATTCTCTACATAAATGGTGGATAGAGAAAGGCTATCAATTTATTGTCATCATATGTAATGCTTGGGATGTGCGGGGGAGTCCCACCTGTAGATGAGGTAGCCTGCCACTGCCACCAACTGAATGCCCATGAAGGTGAGGAAGAAGGTGGGGGACAGGCAGTTGCTGGGTGGGGGAGGTGGGGCCTGGGGGCAAGGCTTGGAGGACTGCACCAGCACAGCAGACATGTCCCTGCGCAGGTTTCCTAAGGCTTCCTTAATCTCAGCATCAGCATCTCCACCACCAGCAGACATGGTCTGGATGCGTTGATGGATCTCTGGGATGAAAGCCCTCAGGTCTCTGATGTTCTGGATGAGTTCCTTCTGGTTGCCCAGGATGGCTTCCACCTCGTGGCGGCGGATGGCGTCTGAAGGGACCTGGTAGGCTGCTCCGCCAGCGGGGGCACCTCCAGGATGGGGGACTTGCACGGCAGACACCATGGACATGAGCCGCTCCTGCCTGCCTATGATTTCATCCATCTTCCTGCTCAAGCCCTTGACCACCTCAAAGATGTGGGACTGGCCCTGGAAGATCTGCTTCAGCTCCTGCTGCTGTTGGCCCTCGTACTGCACATACAGGTGTAACACCAACATGCACCAACTGGGATCCTGAGGTATTCTAAGTTGTCCAGGTACAAACAGAATATCCCCTAATAGGATACAGTGGGGAAAAATTCTTGTAACAAGATTTTATAAAGAAAAAAACTCTCTATAAGAATATTTATTTAAACTTGGTTGGTTTACAATACTGAATAAGCTTTCATGAGATCACTTTGGCAAAATCTAAAGCTGATAAACCTGACATATAACCCAAACTTCAAAGAGAGACCATCTCCAGGAGGAACCAGGAGTATCTGTTTTTAAGGTGGTCTCTCACGGGGAGGTTCTACTGCATTATAAACTCTAATACAGTAGAACCTCCATGAGAGGATACTCACGCTAGAGGACACCTCTCTACAAAGGACAGTTTTCATTTGAAAAATTGCCATTTTTACTATTTAGTAACTCTCCAGTAAGAAAACACATATCTCTAAAAGACACTTTGGTCCTGCAATTAGGTACAAGGTGTACAAGATTTCAAACAAAGTTTAAAAAAATAAAGATTATTTTATCTAAATAATATTTCTAGTATAAGTCAACTAAATAATTTAGGTTTGCATTCATTTCAAGCATTAAAAAACTGCAAATATGTTATTTTTCCCTTAATCTATATAATGAAAACTTCAACAGAATTTTTCTCTAAAGGACAACACCTAGTTGTAGAGCTAAAGTGTCCTTTAGGGAGAAATGTCCTCTTACAGGAGAGTTGCTAATTAATAGAAAAGGTAATTTTGGTGATGAAAATGGTTCTTTATAGAGAGGTGTTCTCTAGTGAGTGTCCTCTCATGGAGTATGTTCTACTGTATAAGTATTAAATAATTAAATAGAACTAATGATAAGGTACAATTTGGATTATAGATTATAAACACAAGGTAATAAGACCAAATCCAGTACACACTATTTTTTTATTTGGTCTTATTACCTTGTGTTTAGAAGATAACTAAGTGTAGGACCTCACCTCATCATCTGGGTTGGCCTCCCTCTCTCTGGCATCTTCAGGGTGGAGCCTGCGGTACCTGGAGCACACACACAAGGTTGGTGGTGGAATTGGTGAAGTCAAAATGGAAAAATGAGGGGTCCTCTTATTTAGTAACCATAATAATTACAGTAAGGTCTGTAGAGATGTTATTTCATAATATTTATCATAAGAAACATATTGCCTAAAAAGAAAAAATACTATTACAAATTATATATAGACTAGCCGAATGACCTGGGCAACGCCCGTGTTTTACCCGATTGAATGTTTTGATTCAAATACTATTTGTTACAATTATAAATTGGCGCCTTATATAAATGCATATGTTAGTTAATAACTATAGCCTATGTGCTTTATCTGTCTATGTACTGTTGGCTTCCGTAGGCGTCTCTTACTGGGAAAAAGAAAGAGAGGATTCCATTTGGTTATTAACTAATATATGCATTTATTTAAGGAGCGACCCGCCCCAACACAATGGTTACAAAAACGAAAAAGCGAGTGGGGGGGGGGGGGCGGCAAAGGTGGCGTGATCGTAGCCGACCAATAGGAGGGCGCCATTCCAAAAAAAAAAGCAAACAGTGACAGAGATGACTGATGAAGAATGACGCTCGTAACTGTATATAGAATGGAATTTAAATTAGAGGCAATGTAAGAGGCAATTATGAAATTAGCAATTTTACTTTCATAAAATTAAATAACTAATATCTTTTAAGAAACTGATAATTTATATTATGCTCATTGTACATATTGCCAGGCACTTCTTTATTTTGTACACAGGTCTTTTTACATTTTTTTCTTCTTTTTTTCATTGTTAACATCATATGACTATTCTATTCACGGCCTAAAATTATTGTATATATATGTATAGACAAATGTAAAGGCATACATGTATGACAGCGCAAGTGTCCCTAGGGGGAGATAGTGCTTTAAATTGAAATAACAATACTTTTACAAACAATTTATTGCAATAAGAGAAAAATAAATTAATAAAGATTGACTCATCAGTGATGAAGAAAAACAATCAGCAGTGATATAACTGTCCCCCGTTTTATTCTATGAATGATGCTTCAATACTCACTTGATCATCTTTATAATATAAGGCAGCTTTTGCTCTTTCTATATGTCTACACTGCTGGAGTTCTAGAAGCTTGTCCATAGGTTCCCTAAATACCCCTACCATGGATTCCTTAGAAATAACAGACTAGGGTTCACCACGGATGAGCCACAACAAGGAAAACTTGCATGACTAGAGTTTCACAATAATATTTGACCTACATCACTTTAATACTTGGACATGGCACAAATTTGAATCAACATTAATTAATATGGTACAATTTGGATTATAGATTAGAAACAAGAAGTAATAAGACCAAATCCAAATAAATAGTGTGATGTTTCAATAACAACACTGTTACTGAAACATTACACACCATTTATTATTTGGATTTGGTCGTATTATCTTGGCTTTGAATCAACACACACATTTCTTACTTATTTTAAATAATTTGAAATCAGAAAAACTTTTCATTTAGAATTATGATCCATTCCTAAATTGTTGAGGCCTTATATAATGGCTGCAGTGAGGGCCACATGGTGGTTCTAACAAAATTCTTAATGAAAATAAAATTGCTAGATAGTTTTTTCTTTAAAAAAACTTTTACAGTGAGGATAAGAATGCATTGTCCAAATGCATTTTAAAGGGAGAGGTGCCACTTAAGGTACATACATATATATTTATATTTAAACAGATTATAGAATATATTATATGCATTTTTAATAAAAGGGAAATATTGAAATTGCTTACAATATATTCCTTAATCCATTTAAATATAAATATATATTTAATTAAAAAGGCATATATTGGATCAAAATATCATTTATTTTACCAATATTTCAGTTGGCTGAATGCCAACCTTTATCAAGGTATTGTAACATATTAATTGTGTCAACAACAAACTCAGCGCCACAAACGTTTAATATGTTATAATACCTTGATAAAGGTTGGCGTTCAGCCAACTGAAATATTGGTAAAATAAATGATATTTTGATCCAATATATGCCTTTTTAATTAAAGATTTATTTATGGATTGCTCTATTTTCAAAAAATATAAATATATATGTATGTACCAAAAGAGGCACCCCTTCCTTTAGTTATATAAAGAAACATATTGGTAAATAGGATCTCCAAGGCTCCTATAAAGTATAGAGAATCTCCCCCAACATCTTAGAACAAAGAACTCCACCACAACACAGATAGTACTCACTCCTCCTTCTGTCTCTCCAGCTTCTCCTTGTACTGCTCATACTCCTTGGAGAACTTCTCCTTCTCTTGTTCTGCAATGTGGGCAGATGCCTGGAACACCACAGCTCAGTACCCCCGCTCCCTGCTTGTCTGTCTGTACTTACTGGTTCTGAGCCTGGAGGATGAAGGGCTGTGGTCAGGAACTTGTGGACATCGTGGTCGTCTGTACCACACACACATCACATTCATCACCTAGGGTGATTCATTCTATTACATGTTCATGGGTAGCTTCTCTTTTTACCTTAAAATATATATACTAAATAAAAGAGGTATATTCTGACCATGCTCACATGAGCATCTCTAGATGACAGAGTAGCAAAGTCCAACCCCACCAGCGAGTGCAAGTAACCAAACAGGGCTCTGGCACATTTGTAAGTCGAACTGCTTTTCACATGTGTAGACATGTGGTGCACTTACAGTAAAAGCAGTCGCCTACTTCTACCCACCATGATTATCATGGCCTGTACCACGTGTACTAGGGATAAGAACAAAAATAAACTAAACGTTTATTTAACTTGTTCCGTGATATTTGGCCAACCCAATTTCTTGATAAAATATATATGTAAATATAAACAAGTTGAGTTGTGGTTCAGATATTATCATATTTAACCATCGCATGTACAACAGTTTTTGCTTTAGTTTTTCATATCTATATAGCTTATAGGAAAATAGGTTGCAGTAAAATTCAAAAGTAGTTCTCTGCTATTTATGCCTAGAGTGCATAGAGGAACCTTTTGCTGCCATTGTGATTTTACCGTTGAAAAGAAAATATTCAACTGAGGGAAATTCTTGGTAATGTTGACACACATTCTGTAAGAAATATAAAGTCTAAATATTGGAAATCCACAATTCCTATCATTTTTAAACACAAAAAATCTGCTTTTTAAAAACATGATCTCAAAAATAGAGATTGATATTGTGTTAGGGAAAAAATGCGATATCATAAACCTTTGTCAGTAAATTCTCTTATTTTAATTCCTACTATATCAATCAAGATATTATTTTTCAATGGATCAAAAAGACTAGAGCTGTAATAAACAGAGAGGGCCTCAGGAGTTATTTTCTCTCTCTTTCTTTTACATATATCTGATTTAATACAAAGCAATAACGCGCCATCTATATATAACAAATTAAGACATTAGACGTGATGTTTCCCTTCACAAATAAATCAAACTTCTTCTGTCCTTACTACGATGAAAAAATATATTGGGAGAGCTTGGCTCATCAGTGGTGAGCCCTCCCAGCGGTTTTGGCAATTTAATTTGTGAATTTGCTTAAATTAGAAAAACCGCAGGAAGAGTTCACCACTAATGAGCTAAGCCCTCTCAATATTTTTTCATCGCAGTAAGGACAGTAGAAGTTTGATTTATTTGTGAAAAGGGAAACATTCGCATCTTAATGTCTTCATTTGTTATATATCAATTTATTTACCATTTTATTTTATTGACCTTTTAAAAAAAAAAGACTTCATCCTTGTCATCATTCTTAGTTTGTCAATAGAGAGAGAGAGGTGGGAAAATACTGGCATTTGTTAGAAATACAGTGTACTCACCAGCCAGAGCACCAGTGGCCGCTGACACACCAAACATTCCGTACTGGGGGAGGAATACATTCTCTGCCCTCAGACACAGTTCGTAATCTTGGTCATTGGCAGTGAGGCCATGGTTGATCATTATCTGTCACACCCACAGGTTCACTGACATCACACCCACACATCACACTCAGCTGCTAAATGTATACTTCTTTGTAGGAATAATATTGTCATATATTCAATGACATTTCAACATTCTGTTCTTAAAACCAAGTCAATAATATATCATCTCACTTTGTTTGCTCTTTAAATTTGTTTCAAATATGTATCAAAGCATTTATTTAATGGCATCCCAGTCTATGTTTCTGGGATGTAACATTTCTAAGAATGCAAGAAAACGGAAGTGATTTTCCTTAGAACTACCCATTCCTCATAACTTAAAGTGAGAATGCATTTTTCTTTTCAACTCGCACCGTACAAAAGATTGAAACAAGTGATTTGGACACTGTACAAGCCAAGTGACACTCCAATCACTTTGCTAGGTAGAGAGATGTACTCACCGTGAGGACATTCTTGTAATACTCAATCTTGGCACGGACAGGGAATGGTTTGTTGCGGAAATCTCTCTGGCAACCGGCTAGCTGCTGGTGCATGCCATCGCTGTAAACACACAGCATCACTCAGCTTGGTAAACAAAGTTAGAAACACACATATAATATATATTTTAAAAATAAATGGTTAAATCTTGTAGGTGCGAAAATTCGGTATCAGGTTTTGCTTTTCCTTTTGTAATAATGGGAAAAAGATGAGAGCAAATGTTTTTTAATATATATACCAGGTCTATTAGTATGAAACGCGAAAATTTTCAGTAAATTCAAAAGTTCACCAATTCCATAAAACAAAAGATTTTTTATTCAAAGTAATTGCCCTGATTAGCTATACACTCGGACCACTTTTCAGGCAATTTTCGAATTCCTTGTCTGAAAATTTCTATTCCTTTTGAGTCGAACCAGTCAACAAGTTATTTTCGAAGTATGTCTGAGTTCGAAAATTTCTGGTTTTTTAGGGCGTGTCCTAAAGATGTGAAAAGGTGGTAGTTCGACGGCGCTAAGTCTGGTGAGTACGGCGGGTGGGGTAAGAGTTCCCAGCCCAAGTCTTTTATGGTGTTTTTGACCACCGTAGCGTTGTGGGCTGGAGCGTTGTCATGCTGCAGTATCAGGTTGTTGTGCTTTTCACGCCATTCCGGTCTTTTTTCATTCAACGCCTCTCTCAAACTGTGCATTTGTTGGTCGTAGCGACTAGTATTGACCATTTTGCCAGGTTTCAGGAGCTCGAAATATACTACGCCGGTCTGGTCCCACCATATGCAAAGCATTGCCTTTTTTCCGAAGCGATTGGGCCTAGGCGTCTGTTTTGGAAATTGGCCGGGCAGGCCCCACGACTTTTGGCGCATAGGATTGCTGAAGTGGATCCATTTCTCATCAGAAGTTACGATTCGGTGCAAAAATGACTTCTTTTCATGCCTGGCGAGCAGCCCTTCGCAGGTTATCAGACGCCGTTATTGCTGTCTTTCGCTCAACTTGTGGGGGACCCATCTGGAAAGCTTTTGGGTCATTCCGAGGTTGTTTAAACGTAGAGAAACAGCACCTTGAGACACTTGGAGCTGTTTTGCGAGTTTCTCCTGCATTTGGGTACTATCCTCATCCAACAAAGCTTGCAGTTCAGCGTCCTAGAACTTTTGGGGCGGTTTTCCATGTGGTTCATTATCAAGTTCAAAATCGCCACTTTGGAATTTTTTAAACCACCTGTAACACTGCGATTTGCTCAGAGCGTGGTCGCTGTAAACTTCCTTGAGCATTCGGTGGGCTTCAGTGGCACTTTTTTTCCAATTGAAGGCGAACAACAAAACTTCCCGCAAATGAGCACTTTTTGGCTCGGAAATCGCCATTTTCCACGGGCTCCAGAAATTTTTTACGATTTGAATTTTTCTAAAACTTCACGCATGCTGATGCCACGTGAGTCAAAGAACAAAACGCCTACAACAGCGCCACCGTCGACTCAAATAAAGTTGCACAGCGGCCTCTGGCGCCCATTTTCGCGTTTCATACTAATAGACCTGGTATTTTTCCTATCGCAGATCATGATAATTATGGTAGGTAGGGCTTTGCATCAGCATCTACACCACCTATCTACATACCTTTAAAAACATCTTGATTTTTACTTACAAGTTGTGTTCTTCATATTTCCATATATATATTGGATTATTGAAATTACACCAAAATTACCAACTTTAACAGATTATAATTAAACACCCCTCGGGGAAGTAGAACAACATTTTTTAAAAAATGTGACGGTTAAATTTATTATTGGAGTTATTGGATCTCCCCCTTTCTCAACCTGGACGTAGACAAGTTGAAAAAAGGCAGTACCCAAAGGATTCCCATATAATAATTCAAAAACATTAATTTTTCCATTGCAGTAAAGGCAGTAGAAATTATTTTATTTTTAAAAGAATCATACGCGTCTATAATAGTTTAGAATTTTCATAACAGATGGCGCGCTAATGCATCATAATAAATTCAAAAACAGTTTGTAGCCTAGTTTTTATATTTTGTAACCAGAAACTACCATCTTTATGTAAATTATAGGAAGTTTTGTGGCCATCAACTAAGAATGATCTTTATGTCAAATCTGTAAAATTTCAGACATTCTCCCACAGTTGCAGGTACAGTAGTATAACCTCCTGGACATCACCTGTTGCAGAGCCAAAGTATCCTTTAGATGAGAGGTGTTCTTTTAATAGAAAGTTAATAATTTATATAATTAAGAGAAAGGCTGATTATGCAACTAAATGTTGCTGATGCCATCTGTTGGAATAAATATCAACTAATGGTTGATTTTTAATTATTCTGATTTGGCCAAATGCCCTTTCTTAACCATGTAAGAGTTTCAGGCTGTTGGCTCTCATCAGCGTGGTGCAGACTGTACTTCAACGACCGAAAAAAAAAAAAGCTGCCTTTGAAAAATCAAGCAATGGGTATTTATTTAAGACAGTACAATTTCACTTTTTTTACATTTTTTTATAATTAGTAAATTTTTTTGTTTTGGCGATAAAAACTGTTCTTTGTATGGAGGCATCCTCTCATTGAGGTTCTACTGCATCAGTTTTTGCACAATGGCTAAACAGGCCATGAGTTCATCAAGGATAGATGCAATTCTTGTCTTAATGATAACATTTTCTTAATCAAATATAAGGAAATTGCGATATGCTTTTATAAAAAGATCAAAAACCTACGGCAATAAGTTCGCGAAACTTGTGATGTGAAATGATTGTGAAAGGTTTTGGTATTTTTACTAAAAATGATCTTATAAAACCAAGTACCTCTCTTTGACAGATAATTTGGCAAAATTTGTTACCCATAACTCCTAATTCAATGCCCTAAACCTTGGCCAATATGTAATTAAGGTGTCAAAGTAGCTCACCTCTGATGGTCATAGGACTTGCTGCCATCATTCACCATGGCCATGACGTAAGGATTGTTGCTCTGGAACACATCCCCATACATTCCGTAAGTACACCATGGCACACAATGTTAAGCACACAAATCAATTTTTACCTTCCATCAAATGATCATCAGATAAAGTTCAGAATTTTAAAATAGACATATGATTTTTTTTTTGTTTGCATGACGGTTGTGTAAAAATCTCTTTTAAGTATGAGAAAAAAATAAAATTGACTGGATACAAACTGCTTTCTTTTCAAATCTTGAATTTTTTTTTTGTTCTTTTCAATTTGAATTTATACAATCCAATTTATATATATTCTACAAACATATTTCTCAAAAAAAAAAAAAAAAAAAAAAAACAATATTTTCTTTCTTTTTTATGATGTACTCTTTAATATTAAAATTTCACATTTATAATTGAAATATTTAAAAGTCAGTCATAATTTTTCTAGAACTCACAATACCATAGGTCTAAATGTTATACATCTAAAAATGGCAAGTTTTACCATACAGTATTTAATATCTATAATTCAACTTCAAATTTTCAATAAGGAAGTTGGGGAACTATATTAACCATAGCAGTCAACTGTTGATATACCCCAAAAGTTTACTAAAACTTGGCCAGAGATAATTCAGGGAGAAAGAAAATTATTGGGAAATATCATCTCTTGATTTTCTGTGGTTATAATTCAACTGTATTCAAATCCCGGTCAAATTACCTACTTTATAATTCACCCATCTATTGTTCAACAACTTTTGGATTGTTGCATTAAAGAGGTCTGATTATAAAATGGCAGGTTAGTACAAGTTTATTTGTTTAAATATCAAAAAATTTCTTCAACTTAACCATTCATCTTTTATATGTAAATATATAGTAAAATGTGAACAAGGGGGGAGAGTGAATATCTAATAGAAAACCTAACCACCAGCCATCTTGGATAAAAGCCAGTGTTCCTTGCAGTCAATAGATAGCTCAGGTAAATTACAAGGAACAAGGTTTATTAAGAAAATGGCATCTCCTTATCGTGCAACTGAAAGTTGCTGATGGCTTGCGACATCTATCGGATGGTGATAGATAGCGCAAGCCATCAGCAACTTTCAGTTGCACGATAAGGAGATGCCTTTTTCTTAATTTATGCACCTTATCCCAGTATCACATTTGTACTATTTTTTCACAAGGAACAAGGTGTTCAATAAAGTACAGGAGAGGATATACAGGATCTGTCAGCCTACCAATTAACTGCAATATCAGTTTGATTTGCATAAAAAATACAGTGATTAATATGGTGAGGCTTTAAAAGTATAACATAGAATGTGGAAGTACTCAAATTTAAAATTTGAAGGATCAACTCTTCTTTTGAAAACAATGTGATGGCAAGAGTGGAACCTCGTTATAACAGCAACTTGGATAAAACATCAGAATTCTAACTGCTTCCAAGTGATATTCCTATAGAAAGGTTTTTTTTACATATCAAATTATAAGATATGCAAATTGGCAGGATAAGGCTAAATAATTTTATACCATTGCTGCTATATTGCCAAAATTTGAGAAACTGAAAATAATTTCAAGAGAGAAAGAAATTTAGGCAACTTCCTGTGATGAGTATGAAACTACAATAATGTAACATTACAATAGGGGGTCGGTGGAAGGCTGGTAAACCGTTTGGTTTTCGACCACTATGACCCGGGTTCGATTCCTGCATTGGACACTTTTTTCTGTTTTAAAAAAAATGCTCCAATGGCCCCCGATTCTTGCAAAAGTCCAACCCCACCAGCGAGTGCAAGTAACCAAACGGGGCTCTGGCATATTTGTAAGTGCAAAGTCGAACTGCTTTACACATTGTAGACATGTGGTGCGCTTACAGTAAAAAGCAGTCGCTAACTACCCACCATGATTATCATGGCCTGTACCACGTGTACTAGGGATAAGCAAAAAAAAAAAAAAAAAAACATTACAATTTTTTCAGCATTTCAAATATATTTAGTTATACCTAAATCGATTTGCCAAATATTAGGCTTCTCAAATAATGACCTACATTAAATGGTTAAAAAAGAGAAGGGGAGATAAATTAAAAAAAAAAAAAAAGCTCACAAAATACCAGACTTATATACATCCTTACCTTGCCATCATTATCAAAAGAATCGAAGAAGATACCGAGGCCATTCCAGTTGTCGTTACTGCCGAACACAGGCCCTTCCACTCCTCTTCTGTCAGTGTACCAGAAGGCCTGCACAACACACAATCCACCCAGGTTAAGACACAAATTTAAAATGAATAAAACCAGACACAGTTGATACTGTGAGATTCCTCAAAAATGAAACAGGCCACCAAACAATAATAGCAAGATTCTGACTGGGCATTGCAAACAGACATAAATAGAAAAGAACACAACATCAGTGATCTCCACAGAGCAATTGAACCTTCTAGGAACCAAGGTGGGATCGTCTGGGAGGTGTTCAGGCAGTCTAGAGGTTGTTACCCCCCCTCTTTATAGAAACTTATATTACTACAGAATTTATTGTCTTGCAAAGAGTGAGCAGAGACCCGAAATACATTGGGAACCTATGATCTATGTGATTTGTCCAAAAAGTAATTTGACACAATGACTTGCGTCAGATTCACTAAGCCACTATAGATCTCCAACTTGTAGCAACATGCTATGATGGGAAACAACAGGTTGTGTATAGCAAAAAATATATATTTTATAATACAAGAAATGTTTAACAATTGAAATAATATTTAAAAGTGGACAAAGATGCTAGTTGAAGTGTCATGCTCAGTGGAAATACAAGCTATCAACTATGGCTAGGAGTGGTAGTGCCAGACCCAGGTTTCAAGCCAAGCTATGTGAAGCCTGTATAATCTAAACAATGCTAGCAACCACTTGTTCATATTATAACAACCAATCCTATTCATTGTTGAGGGAGTGTGTACAGCTTGCAGCGGGTATATTAACACTTCCTTCAGCATCTTGATCAAATCATTTTTTATATATATGTATTCTGGGCTCAGCTGGCCCAGCTGATAGTACCCTGTAAGGGCTCCTGATCCAGGGATACAGGATGAGCAGCGTTTGTACTACATGTTAGGAGCGGCTGCACATGGCATCTGTTCCTCATGTCAGAAGCGGCCATTTCTTTTGGAGCTAAGTCGGCCTGCCACTGAGTAGTGCTCCCAGTCTTGATGACAAAGGCAGACGCATTCTACTTCACCTGGTGTGGAGATAAGAAAGAAGAAAAAGATGATGTATCAGAATGATGCATTTACTATTGGTGATAAGGAGTTAAAGGGAGAGGTGCCTCTTTAGGTACATGAATATCTTCTTCCCACAACTTTATATTGTATTTACCACCTTATCTAGAATGCCTTATGTATACATTTTATCAATTTAAGACAAAGATTCCCCAGATCTGAATACTATTCCAGTATGGTATCCACAAAGTAATACCACCAAATCAGATTTAGGAGACCAGAATTCCTAAGGTTCATATTGAAAATTGACTGCAAAATATATTTTAACAAAATGTAATAATGTTTAAGGAATAATTTTAGCTGCAACAAATAATTTAATTATTCAGATGGATAAAAATTCCTTTAAATATTATAATTTTTTCATCAAAACCTTTTTAAAAGCCTTTTTTTTTTTTTTTGCATGGATTCTGGGCTTTTAGATAAATTAATTCTAATACAATTTTGATATTCTTTATTAAGACACCAAATTTTTTGTTTCAAAGGAGAAAAATTACACCATGGTGCTGCCTAATTTATAGTATGAAACTGGTTGAACTACAATTGTCAGCAGAACCTAAAAAAAATTGTCATTTTTCAAACAAGCATTTGTTGAAAGAGAGTGGGGGGAAAGTCTGATAATGCAGCTATTTTATCAAGAGTTCAAAAGGTCAGATGCATTAACAATGGAAGTCTAAGAATGTCTCTATAGACAGGCTGCTGTTCTCAATTTAAGAGATAGTGGATTGAAGACCAAGAGAGAGATTTTCTGATCCAGAATATAATCCCAGTATGATAACTATTCGCACCACACAAATCAAACTTATATCAAAAATATCTTATTACATGTACAGTAGAACCTCCATGAAAGGACACTCTCACTAAAGAACACCTCTCTACAAAAGAGTTTTAATCACCAAAAATACCATTTTTGCTATTTATAAACTCTCTGGTGAGGAGGACACCTATTTCTATAGGACACTTTAGCTCTGCAACTAGAAGTCCTTTACAGGGAGGTTTTCTACTGTAATATAAACTAATTTAATGCTCGAAGAGCATGAACTCATGGAATTCATGGACAAAGGCAGATACTTTCTACTTCACCCAGTCATGATGGTTCTCAAACAGACACCATCAAGGGTCACAACTTGATACCCTAATATGATTGAGTGGAGATAAGAAAGAAGAAGATGTAATCTTTACACAAGGGGATAAGAAACAACAACTAATTTAGTTATTACAAAAAAAAAAGAGGGCATTTATAAATGATCTAGTAGCAGAAAACCCAAGGTATATGCAAATATAGGGTATCCATTGTGTGAGGGTGCGGCGGCAAAGCCATACATAGGTCTAGAGTGGAGGGACGACTAATGTTATTAGGTGGCAAACAAGTAGGATCCTCAGGACAACATGGATGTTTGTACTTGACTGGGGATAGACAACAGCATCAAACCAGGATGTTGACTTAAAATATAGGTACAAGAGAGAGAGAGAGAGAGAAGCATATAGAAAAAGAGGGACAAACCATATATCCAATTTCTAAATGAAAGTGGTCAAAGTGAGTAGAATGCCAAGCAGATACTCACCAAGCCATCTGCCCCCAACCGGCCCCTGCCAGTGATCCTGAAGACCAGTTCCACTTCCCACCAGTTGAAGTTGGTCTTGTTCTTGGCCCAGATGGAGCCTGAGGCCACCACGCCATTGTCACCAATACAGCTACAAGAAAGTGTCTAGCAACACTAGAACCCAGCCCATCTAAATTGGGAAGTCAATAAACATCCTGGTAGAAAGCCACCAGTATGAGCCTGACATCAAGAAAATGTAAAACATATCATAGGAACCTACAGACATTTTTTTCTTTAATTATTTCAAGCTTCACACAAAAAGCTTATTTGCTTATATTCTAAAAAAAAAAATAATAATAATAAAATATATGAACACAAAAGTGAAATTATACTAGAATGAGTGAGTTGTGATAAATTTTCTTAATTTATAAAATGAAAGTTTTTTGTTGGACAATTCTTCTACAGGCATAATTAAAAACATCGGTTAAAAACATATATATTTAAAGTAAGAGAAAAGACACAAGGTATAATCTTCGAAAGACTACAAATCTGTTCCAAATACTTTTATTTTTGACTTCTTCATGTACACAAATTATGGGCAGGTCAATGTTTCTGTTTAAACTATTGCAGTCGGATACATATTCCAAATATACAACCTTTCTGTTTTTGACATAATATTATTAAAGTGACATTTTACTTTCTTCAGATTAAATTCATGTTTCCATGAAGAATATTATGAAACAGCTATGAGGAGCATGAACTCATGGAATTCGTGTAATCTTTACACAAGGAGATAAGAAACAACAACATACTATGAAACAATGTGAAAAAATAGTACAAATGTGATATTGTACTGGGATAAGGTTAATAATTATGAAAAAGGCATCTCCTTATTGTGCAACTGAAAGTTGCTGATGGCTTGCGCCATCTATCGGAATAAAATCAACGAGAATAGTTGATATTTATTCCGATAGATGGTGCAAGCCATCAGCAACTTTCAGTTGCACGATAAGGAGATGCCTTTTTTATAAATACTATGAAACAGTTCCTGATCATAAAGTTGCAAACCCAACTAAAGCAGTTTTTAATGTGTTGAAAGAGACAAGGAGAAACCATCATATTGACAAGGATTCAGACTGAAGTAAAACATAGGGAAATGGGGGGAAACAACCATTCTTACCTTTTTTACTTTTTAACGATGGTGTAATCCTAACCATCTCTTCACTGGCGATTGTACCTGTAGACACAAGCATAGGAGTTGGCACATTGCATTAGTGGATTAAACATCAATAATAATAATAATAAAGATGCTGATAACATCCTTGACACCATCTATCAGAGAATTGGTGCTATATCTAAACCTTCTGAATTCATCATCATTTATTTTCCCAGCTAGAGAAACATGGAGAGATGGGTACATATATGATGCATAGATATGTTTACAAGATGTAAATTATTTATTTTACAAAGAAAAGGTCTGTGGCTGAAAGGGTAGCGCTATGAAACTTTTGAATGAGATGGAATCAAGAAATCCCAGTGATCTTTATTATTGGAGCTATTTCTTTATTATTTTTGTCTAATGTCGTTTGCCTGGAGTGATATTTTAAATAGTGATATGTATATATTATAATTAGACAAAAATATATATAAAGTGATCAAAATATAATTCTAAAATTTACACTTGAGTTACTCATTTCATTAAATGATAAGGCACAATAGAAATAGTAGAGATAATGTTAAGAGTGACATGACTAAATAAAAATAAGTAAATTAAGAGTGACCCATATTTTATCTGAGACTTGATATAAGGTAATAACAGGCCATCTAAATATAAGAAATGAAAGTATATAAGCACAAATGATAAGGCACAATTTGGATTATAGTACACAAGGTAATAAGACCAAATCCAAATAAATAAATAATGTCTGAATGTTTATATTTGTGAAGCATGAATGTTTCTTTTTCACAAAAATCAAACTTCTACTGTCCTTACTGTTTAAGAAGTCTAAGACTTCTTGTTGGAAAAATGTTTACTGCTAACAAGCAGCCATCTTACTGGAAAGAGGGAGAAAATGTCCGATTCAAACAGCAATATACCGGATAAAATGTACAATAGCAAAAGCAGCAGCTATTTAGGATATCTTGCTGAGGAAAAAAAAAGTGTGTTGTGTGTTGTCCGATACCAAAATGATCAAAATCTAGGAGATCATGGGGGGAAAGTGTCTATAGCCAAGAAGAACAGCTAAGATGAGAAAATGTTTAATGCCAATACAAGAGCAGCTATTTTACTCAAAATAAATCCAACAGCAACCTCCTGGAAGAAACACCCAATGACATCAACAACAACAATCTCTCTGGTGAAAATATCCAATGCTGTGCTGGAGGAAAGAAACAGCAGTTACTTACTGGAAGAGGTGATGGACCAGAAAGGTATTAGGCCATCTGGGATGTTGGGAGCTGTGAAACTGTACTTGTACTCAAAGTGTCTGTATGGGGAGGGGAGGGCCAATGCCAGCACCCCCAGCAGAGCCAGTACTAGCAACCTTAGCAACGCCTGCATCTTCCTTTCCTAGTCTATATTCTGTAGGTAGAGTGTGTGATGTGGTACCCTTGACTCTGCACTTTATTCTAATATGATGTTGCTATATTTTTGTTATTTTGTTGAGTCTGCATTGCACAGAGTATTGGCTTTATTTATTTTTGACTAATAATAGTTTGATATGAAATAATATCTTCTTAGTCATCATATATTAATTTGCACAAAACCCAAGGAGAGATTTGTACAGGATGTATAGAAATATGGACAGGATGAAAATATCTATTTACATCTGTATAAGCAGGATAAAAGAGTAACACATAACTAACTATTGAAGGAGATGAATCATACAAGAAACTATAGAGGTCTTTATCATTTATTTTATTTCTATTATTTTTTTAAAATATGTTTTTATTTGCATGTGCTGGTAATAGGGCTAATCAGCAAATATGTGACCACTTCTATTTGATTATGGGAGAAAATAATGATAAAAATGTAATATATAGATGGATAAAAAAAAATGAAAAAGGTGAATTAAAAGATCCAACACGTACCTAAATGTATTGGAGAAAAAAGGTGGAAAAGATAGATTATAAGGCTACCATCAACCAGAGAAACAATTGGTTTTCTATGTGTTACAAGGTTAATAGATGGTGCTGTTTTAGTGCTGACACATCTTGTAGATTTTTCAACAACTTTCATTTATTCCTATCAAATACTTTTACCTTTTGTATTCTATGTACAATCTGTTAATACAGCCTTGGTAATTCAACCACTTATCAAATCCTCCGACACCAAATTACCAACAATGATTCAACCTTGGTGTGTTAAGAATTTTGCCTGGAGTGGCAGTATGTGTGAACTACCTCAGTGACTAGGGATGACAATTGGACCTGCTAGCTTTAGCAACAAGGACCTGGGTTCAACACCCACATTGGAACAACTTTTTTTTTATCTATTAAAAATTGCCTCAACAGTTCCACCCAACTCTTGCACAAGCTCTACCCCACTAGTGAGTGTGATAACCAAACAGGGGGCTCTTGGACACCTTGTAGGTGCAAAATCAGATGTTTTATACTTGATAAGTATAAAATTATTTGGTAAAATTACAAGGTAAAAAGACAAATGAGTATGTTATGTTTCTGCAACCGCAATTGCTACCATCTTCATACAAAAGTACTAATTGTAGTATTCATAACTTTTGTTTAAAAGAAGGTAACGTAGGTGTTGCTAAAAAGCATATAAATTACTTATTTAGATTTGATTTTATTACCTTGTGAGAAATACTTCTACCCCATGTAGACATGTGGTGTACTTAAAAGAGTAGAAGCATTCACAAACCTCTACTTATCACTAATAGTTTATAGGTGTTTTTTTTTTCTTTACTAATCCCAAATACATATGATACAGGCCATGACAATCATGGTGAGAGTTAACGAATGATTCAGGCTGTAAGTGTACCAAATATCTACATATTCAAGAGAAGCAGTTTGACATTCACACTTACAAGATGCCAGTGCTAGAATCAGGATGGCCCCTGATTGAGGCAGGGAAAAGTGCTCAATGCCATATTCAATCCGGGTCATGGTTATCAAAAATCAACTGTGTACACTCATGTAGGAAGTGAGCTAGGATTAAGCATGAGTACCCCCCCCCCCCCCTGTACTTTAGAAGAAGTGGTAGCAAACCATCAAAAGTTGGAGGATCTCACAGACTTGGAATACATTTTACAACAAGATGATGTGAGAAACAATAATTGTGCCTTCAAAATGTCATCTAGAAAATACTGGTATGGTACAATTTGGATTATAGATTAGAAACATGAGGTAATAAGACCATAAACAAATATATAGTGTGATGTTTCAGCAACAACACTGTTACCGAAATGTCACACACTATTTATTTAGATTTGGTCCTGTTACCTCGTACTTCTTATCTGAAGTCTATATTGTACCTATCATTACAACATGGCTAATTTGGAATGTGTCTTATTTCTTTTTAATATGCCTGCTAATTCTATGGGACCACAGAGGGTACCATTTAGATAATAGTTACCAGGTGAAAAAGACCAAATTCATTCTAAAGAATATTTTACCTGGTTATTTTTCTATAGAGTTATTTTGCTGTGTGGAGGTAGCCCTAAATGTTACCAAAACTGAGCCATGGAGAGCTCCAACAATGGCCCAGCTGCAGTTTCACATGTGTCAGGAGATTTGCACATAGCCAGCCAACCAATCAAGTTACATCTCCCTTTATGCAACCATAGGGAAGTGGAGGTGAGGAGATAAAAATAAAAAACAGGTAGAAGCCCATATAACAATAGGCAATTACAAGAATCTCAAATATTACTCCAAAATTATCATATGTTTAGTTTTTCCCCAATTTCAAATTTATAAATGATTGAAAAGGAATACCCTGACAGCCCAAATAAACATGTTAAATATGGAAAACCACTATATATATACAGTTAAACCTGTCTATAGCGCCCCCCCCCCCCCCCCCCCCTCTTGGGACTCACCAAAATAGGGTGTTTTAAACAAGTAAGATTCTTTTTGAAATTAAACAATTTTTACTGCCCTTACTGCAATGGAAAAATTAAAGGGAGGGCCTGGCTCATCAGTGGTGAACCCTCCCAGGGTTTCGAAATAGTTTCAAATTTTGATAACAGATGGCGCGCTAGTGCATCATAAAATAGGGTGTATAGAGAAGAGGTGCTATAGGCAGGTCACTTTTAATGTAAATCGCATCGTACTATGTATTTAAAATTGGAGCTATAGAGAGGGAGATGCTATTTAGAGGGAGCGCTATAGACAGGTTTAATTGTATTCATCTCCACATTTTCCTAGGACATTTTGTTGTACACACTTTGGAGCTTGGCTGATTGGAGCTTGGCTGAATTATAACAAGTGTTGAATCGAAGATGGTAATTTGGAATTGAATTGGTTGGGATTTGAAAAATTGCCCAAGTTGAAAGTAAGTGTTGAATTATAAGTCACTAGCCGAATGACCCAGGCAACGCCCAGGTTTTACCCAATTAAATGTTTTTATTCAAATACTATTCGTTACAATTATAAATTGGCGCCGTGGATGTCACTCTTGTGAAACGTCCCGCTCCAAACTTTGTGTCTGAGAAGCGATATTTTTTATAGAAAGATGATCTGGCTTTTGTTTTCTGCTCGAATGAATGTTTTTCTGTTAGAATTTTGTTCCTGCGTACAAAAAATTAACTGGTTTTACCTGTGGTCTCAGCTTTTTGGAATTTTTCCCGATATAATTTTGTATCTGATAATCAAACATGATACAGCAATATTGTCATAATCATTTTTTGACTAAAAAAACAACTATTTTTGCCCAGAACCTGTCAATTTTATTTTTTATTGGCTAAAAATCCGATAAATATCTTTTCCAGATTTTTCTCTATGTCCTGTCAAAACACGTTTTACATGTACATTAGGTCAGCTGATATTACCTCCCATCTTCACAGCTAGAGGTGCTGCTTGCGAGCGAAAAGGCAAATTTGCAACATAATTTGCAAATAACTCGAAGAATATTCGGGATAGAGACCTGAAATTTTCACTATAAGTTTTTCCAGATTCTACTCTATATACTGTTAAACTTTCAGTCAGATTAGTTACGTATTGTCGATGTGTATAGCCGACATAGATACCCACATACATACATACACTGACTTTTATATATATAGGGATTTGAATAGAAGACTGTGTGAGAGTCACCAGGGTGATATGGGCTATTTGCAGAAATTCAAAAAGATGTGGTGTACGAATGCTGCTACTGATAAATCACAGATAAGTTCCATATTTGTATTTGGTATGATAAGGTACAATTTGGGATAAGAATTCCACAAGATAACAAGATCAAAAGCCAAAGAAGTATTCTGTATAATGTGAGAGATATGTAAATATAAATTGTTTTTTTTCCAAACTATGAGAGTCTATTTGATCTTGTTGTTCTGAGTTAACAGTTAGAAACAAAATTTAATCTATACTTCAGAAGAATATGTGGAAACTGGAATTGGAAGAAGAAAAAAAAAAAAATAGTGCCCATGTCTCACGGGCCACAAACAAATCGATTTATAAATTCTCAAAAACTACCACTAGTTCTATTTTTGAAACGGAAGCCTTGTTAGGTATATGACTCATTCAGGGTTTGAGGATATTCCCACTGGCCGGCCGTTTTACTACCCATTTTGTGTTTGAAAATTGGCGTTTTTTATTAGCAATTTTACCGATAACGCTATCGTATCAACATGTTTCGCGTCAGATTTTTCTGAATCAGATACTTTTGATTCATCCTCGATTGATTCAGAATACACAGAGCTTTATTCCTTTGATGGAAATAATGATATTTTAAGACAATTCTGATTTTCAAATTTCACTTTTCACTTTCAAACAACCAGGTATTAGAGGCATTTTTTCAAATAAATATAGTATTATATTATTTGAGAAAGATGTTCTAAAATACTCTTATACCTTTTAAATATATAATTAATAATGTTTTGCCTAGGGGATTTGGCTTAATTTTTAAATTATACATAGAGGTATATATATAAACATGTATGCTAATGATAAGAAGAACCTATTATCAAATGACTTCTTTTGATATTCAGCATTACTGGAAATAAATAGGTCAATTTAGAGAATTAAAACAGAGTGACCATTATTAAGTGGCTGCCTTTTCCTGTGTGTATGGCTATTTTTTAATTATACGCGGTCTAAAAATTTAGAAAAGTAAAAAAAAAAAAAAATGGCCAAACCGTGGCTATAGTGAACCAAAAGCTCTGTCCCATTAGGGTTCACTATAGAGGAGTTTTACTGTATATATATTTTTGGGGTATTTATTGTGTAGATTCTGGGCAAAGTCTTTCATCTATAGTGTCCAATAAAATGTTCCCCATTAAAATATATATATATATATAGAAATGTGGGCAACTTGCCAGGGTTTTGTTAAATATTGCAATATAATGAGGAAATTGACGTAGGCTAGAGTCAACTTCTGGCTGGGTATAAGGGAGGGAGGGGCTGATGGTTGAAAGTTCACACCACACACAACTACTGCTACACTCTGATTTTCCAAAAATACAAGTCCCATAATGAGGCACAATTTGGATTATAGATTAGAAGCACAAGGTAATAAGACCAAATAAATAAATGGTATGTAACATTTCGGTAACAGCGTTGTTACCTAAATGTCACACACTATTTATTTATTTGGTCTTATTACCTTATGAATATAAGTCCCAATTATGAGGAGAAAGTGCAGATTTCAAGAGATGATTGGGATAAATTTATTTTTCCCCTCTTTGATAGGGGGTTTGATGAGAAGCCACATGCATGGTTTCTAGTTCCAGTTGATAAAACAGATCCAAAGAGAACTGCTGTGGTTGTCTGAACCTACCAGTGGCAGAAACAAAAGTCCCATCACAATACAACCACTCAACCAATTCTATTTGACAATAGTGTAGAATTGCTTAGAACAAACCCTCAAAAAAAAATGCTAACTATTTGTAGAGAGAGAAATTTTCTCACAAAAATAAAACTAAATGGATTTCACAAAGAAACAAAACTGTGGCATCTATCAGAATTTCTCAAGTTCCCAAGTGAAAGAGGAAACATTACTACTTCTCTAAACTTTCCCCCCTCCATTGGTGTGTATTTGAAATCTGTTTGTATTTGGGAAGAGATACAAATAACATTCTCTCACATAGACATGATTTCAATGAGACCATCCCTCTAAGTATTCTCTATGTAAACTAGAAGGGAACTAGATATAGAAGTTGTGTGTACTCCAGACTCCGATACAAGGTTGTCACATCATGGTGCTTCCTGTTGAATTAAAGTTGGTTCAATTAAATAAGATAGTTTGCCAGAGATTTGAAAAACAGTTGAAGTAAAGGAAGTGTTGATAAGGCACAATTTGGATTATAGATTAGAAACACAAGGTAATAATACCTAATCCAAATAAAAAAAAAATAGTGTGTGATGTTTCTGTAACAGCGTTGTTACCATCTTCAGACAAAAGTACTGAATGTTTGTGTCGGTGTTCGGTAACAACGCTTGTTTAAATTTATATTTTGATTTTGTAATTATTATTATTATCTTAAATTCATAGAGGCATTTTCTAGCATGCATATTCAATCTTTTTATCATCATCACTTTAGTTTTGTTTACATTATGAATATAGTTTAGTTAGCAAATAGGTTTAGTAACAGTAGATTTCTTTCTTTGCTTTGTTACCTTTTTTAAGCAATAAATTAAATTGGAATAAGGCGTCATATTCAATTCAATTCAAGCATAAGGAAACATCATTGATTCATTTTGCAACAAGTGAAAACCATAAGCCTATTCAACTACACATTTTCATACAACGCTGTTACCGAAATGTCACACACTAATTTATTTATTTGGTCTTATTACCTGTGCAGAGTATTAGGCTCATAGATTGTTGAGCTCTGGAAACCAAAAGGAATAATACTCTGCTAGTGATCTCTTTTGACTTGTATATAATATATAATATATAATAGGAAATAAACTAATGCCTAGTTAATCTTGCCTCGTCTTGGATAACAACACATGGTGGCAGCGGTAAACTGAATTCATAAAGAAGGTCGTTGTTCGAAGAAAATTTGAAATTCGGCATCAAGCAAGCTTAGAAGCGGTAAACTGAATTCATAAAGAAAGTCGTTGTTCGAAGAAAATTTGAAATTCGACATCAAGCAAGCTTAGAAGCAGTAAACTGAATTCACAAAGAAGGTCGTTGTTCGAAGAAAATTTGAAATTCGACATCAAGCAAGCTTAGAAGCGGTAAAATGAATTCATAAAGAAGGTCGTTGTTCGAAGAAAATTTGAAATTCGACATCAAGCAAGCTTAGTAGCAGTAAACTGAATTCATAAAGAAGGTCGTTGTTCGAAGAAAATTTGAAATTCGACATCAAGCAAGATTATGTTATCCAAGACGGAGGGACAGCCAAGACCAGGATCCAGAGAAGAGCCTCCAATGCCAGCCGTGCATACAAGATATGGAAGGGCAGTCAAGATACCTCGAAGGTTCCTGTAAAGTTAAGGGAGGAGATGTGCAGAGTATTAGGCTCATAGATTGTTGAGCTCTGGAAACCAAAAGGAATAATACTCTGCTAGTGATCTCTTTTGACTTGTATATAATATATAATATATAATAGGAAATAAACTAATGCTTAGTTAATCTTGCCTCGTCTTGGATAACAACACATTACCTTGTGTTTAAAGGAAGTGTTGAATTAAAAAGAGTATATTGCAGTAGAAGGTGAAAGGTAAGGACAGGATCCAGGGACAAAGTAAGCCAGAGAGGAGAGAGAAAGTCAGAGATCCACCACAGGTCCATAACCTGCGTGGTGAGATCTGCCCCCAGATCATCAAATCCAGGGTATTTTATACACTTCCCTGAGTGGGACGGGGCAATGACCCCTAATTTCTCTATTATGTAAGAAAGCAAGACGTGGTTGACTAGGTCTAATCTATACTAACCAATTCTTTGTACTCCTTTTTCTTACAGATTAGGTTTATTTTAAACATAGGATACATCTATGTGACATACCTTATCTCATCTACTACTTCCAGCCTGTAGGCCTCTGCTAGGGGAGACTCCCCCCCTAAACCCCCTTTCTTCTCCCCGCCCCAGATAACCAGGCAGTAGTTCCTTGTGGGGCCACCCAACTTGCTACTTTATTCCAAAAAGCCAGAAGAAAATGTACACATCACTTCAAAATTTGTCAAACACAAGCCTCCGGAGAGGGATCAAATAACTTGGCATGGGTGTGATAAAAAAAAACGGCAGTTAGCTCTCACTATTTGAGACTTACTGGACGAGCTAAAAATTGTCCCCACTTAAAAATTGTTTGTTCTTATAAGAGTTTGTGAGATGAAAAGTATTTTGAATAAACATTTTTGTTTGTTTTCTAGAATTGGGATTGTTTCTCCCCATCAATAAAGCTGTGCAGGGAATCCTCCATTCATCCAAAATGATTAATTAAAAATATATTCTTTCCCCTTTTCTGGGTTATATATATATGCACAAAAGTATATATATATATAGTAATAATTTTTTCTATTTGAATTTGTTCTTTTGTTGTTAAAAAATCATTTTCAGCTCGAGTGTTGAACAAAGTTGAGTTGAGGTGAGAAAGAGGTGGTTTGGAATGGAATAAATAAATAACAAGATAGAAGTCAACAACCGGGTCACAGGTGTCAGGTGAGCACTAACTGGACATCTGGATGAGGGTGTAATTACGGTGTCTAGTCCATCCATCAGATACTTCCACATGTGTCTATCCCTGTCCCATCAATGCCGGAGACCAAAGAGCTGCTATCTTAGTGGCCCACAGAACCACCTGGCGTCTCCTATCTTATCAAATTTTATCCTCTAGCAACCGGTTAACATCAGTTTGATACAACACATGCCCAGAGTAAAAAAGTTGACCTGCACTGCGCAAGGATAGAGCAGTCCAGTTCATGTATAAAACAGCTTATCACAGGGCATTTATAGAGCAGCCTATCACAGGGCATGTATAGAGCAGTCTATCACAGGGCATGTATAGAGCACCCTTTCACAAGGCATTTATAGAGCAGCCTATCACAGGGCATGTATAGAGTAGCCTATCACAGGGCATTTATAGAGCAGCCTATCACAGGGCATGTATAGAGCAGCCTATCACAGGGCATGTATAGAGCAGCCTACCACAGGGCATTTATAGAGCAGCCTATCACAGGGCATTTATATAGCAGCCTATCACAGGGCATGTATAGAGCAGCCTATCACAGGGCATGTATAGAGCAGCCTATCACAGGGCATGTATAGAGCAGTCTATCACAGGGCATGTATAGAGCAGCCTATCACAGGGCATGTATAGAGCAGTCTATCACAGGACATGTATAGAGCAGCCTATCACAGGGCATGTATAGAGCAGCCTATCACAGGGCATGTATAGAGCAGCCTATCACAGGACATGTATAGAGCAGTCTATCACAGGACATGTATAGAGCAGTAAGTCTCAAATAGTGAGAGCTAACTGCCTTTATTTTTTATCACACCCATGCCAAGTTATTTGATCCCACTCCGGAGGCTTATGTTTGACAAATTTTGAAGTGATGTATACATGTATAGAGCAGTCTATCACAGGGCATGTAGAACAACTTAAAACTGTGAATCCATGGAGCAGTCTAAAACTGTGTATGTATAGCTCATTTCAGTGCATTTGTAAAATTAAAACAAAAGCACACAAATTTTAACTTTCTCATACTAATGAAAATTTAGCATTCATATATTCAAAATCTTAGCCAACACAAGCATATAAACTTACAAATTACAAAATAATTAAATTATAGGGAGTATTTCAATCATGCTTATATTAGTAAACAAAGGTACACAGCCTCTAGGTATATCAGCCAAGATATTTAAATATATAGTTAGCTACACTTGAAAAAAATATATATATATATTTTAAAATGTTTTCATTTATCACTCCTTCACCTCTCAAATTTATTCATACTTGAACCAAAGATAAGATATTTTAATAACAAGGTACCTATATATGATTATGTAAAATTATGAAATCATATTAAAAAATATATAGCCTGGGGAATTTTTATATGAAAACATCTGTTTGAAAAAATCTACAATGTATATTTATGTAAACATATTAAATAATCTTAACAGGCATATGTTTCCCTTTAAATAACATTTCAAAGATGTACTAAAGCTTTTTCAATGGTTGTTAATTTCTAAAAATATTGTTTACCAAACATATATTGTAATTTTAATTTATTGAATGTTTACTATAATGAATGTCTGTATTTTTTTTTAAACACATTTAAACCTTTAACAATGCATTATGATATATATATTGATCTTTTTGTTTATAGGTACATTTAAATTCGGCGCAAGTACACACGAGCGTGCCAACGTCACTCCGCCAATTGCAAATTCAAATGACCGGCAATTAAAAATTGAACTATTACTAAAGTAGAGCAATCGATCATTGAGACACGTGGAACTGGAGCATCCGCCAAACCGATTTGTATTGGCACCGGGAAATTTTACAAAATGAAAAAAAACTTACTTCCGTCATATTCCCAGAATGGAACGGTGCCATCCTTTTGTGCTAAGTATGGGCCTTTAAAGCTGTATTTATATTGGAATGATCTATGAACGTTTTCGGCATAAATTTCAAAAATAAAAACTAATAAAAATATTAAAAAACTATATACAAATGTGTATGATGGAGCCATGATTAAAAACAACTGACACGACACCTGCCAAATATTATGTTGTCAATATGTGTTTATCATCATTTTTTCATTGAAACATCTTTAACTCTTATTTTAAGAGAAATATTTTTATATCGTACACTTTATACTATCTTATAATATTTATATAATCAAACATATATTAGAAATGAATTTGTTATTTTTAAATTTTGAAATCTAAAAACTCATTTAATATTTTATATTTTGAATAGAGGTTTATTTTCGATTTTTTTTTTTTTAATGAGAAAATTCATAAAAATATTATTTTTAAAAGAAGAATAAAAATTTCATCTTAAAGTAAAATATTTTTCTACTGCAATGATAAAATAATCACCAGAGATATATTATTGAAATAACCAGTTCCTGGTGCACACAGAAACAAATCACAACCCTACATTGCATTATTCTTTGATTTTATAATGAATGTTAAATACAAGGATGTTTTGTATTGTTAAGATAATTTGTAATATCGATTGAATAATTTATATAATGTAAGGCATTTGTTATTATTCAGAAAACAACTGATGAAATTATTCAATATAAATTTCAATTATTCAAGTAAATTTAAAGAAAAATGTAATTTACACCTATAATATATCCAAAATAATATTGCCATATTATGGTTAAATTCAATTTATGGATTGTACTATATTCTACAACATATGTGTGTGCAGTAGAACCTCCCTGTAAAGGGCATCTAGTTGCAGAGCCAAAGTGTCCTCTTACAGAGTTTCTATTTTTATATGTTAAAAATTAAAAAGAAATTATCAGCATATTATATTTATATATTTATTATTTTTATCTATTATATTATAAAGTAGAAAATCAGGAAAAACAGACTTCATGATAACAGGCAATTTATTTTAGGCCCAAGCACCCATTAAAATTAATAAAACACAAGAGAAGCAATGAGAGAAGTTTACGCAGAGTAATAAAAATATATAAGCGTAAAAATAAAATTAACAATCTGTTAATAAAATAATAAATACTTTGCTACAATATCATTGTTTAACATTTTGTAAACTGTTATAGTAAACTAATAAAATTCTATCAACCATTGAAAGTAAATTTTATTTTTGAAAAATGCTACTTTTGAAAAAGTAAGAAAAATAGAAAAAGATCAGGTGTTGATATAAAAAAATCCATATCTTGACCGCTCACATGAACATTTCAGATGGCAGAGCGCCTCTTAATGGAACAAAAAATCAATTAATCATTGAATATTTGGTCAATCCATTTTCTTAATAAATCGAGAAAAGCCAACCACATACGCGTTTCAGGTTGTTGATCCGCGTCAGCGTGGTGCAGACTGTACCTCAACAACCAATGGCTAATTTGGTCCAAGAAGCTTCCTGAGAAATCAAGAAGTAGGTGTTTAAGGCCATAATTACCTAAACATCAGAGAAAAGTATGAAAAAGGTTAGGTATTGATAATAAAATTTTAAAAAATGGCATATCCTTACTGCTCACACGAGCATTTTAGATTGCAGAGCATCAACTAAAATACTCGCGTGAGTGGTGGCATATATCTTGTTGTTTTTAAACCTTTCTTCTTGCACCCCATCATGTAACTTTTTAATTACTGGGGGGAGAAAGAGAAAGTTAATAAGGGAGGAATCCAAATTCTATAATTTATTTTCAGTGAAAAATTTTAAATAAGTTTATGTTATCTTCAAAAGAACAATGGTAATCAGCAATTTCTTTATATGTGCATGGAAAAGGCATTTCCACATTGTCATTCAATTAAGAATTTTCCATTACAATTCAATACTTTTGGTGCAGTTTGATATTTTTGTGTGTGAAATATATAAACTCGATATTTTTCATATATTTTAAAATGAAAATTTGCGGCGCAATCGTTTTAATTTTCTTTTGCATCTGTTTTGCAACTCTTCCCATTTTCTACATTTAAATAACGTTGAATAGATTATTAAAAGATCAAGTTATTAAGTTTTATAAGCAAAAATGTGAAAAAACAAATATAAGGTTAAATTTTTAAAAATAGTTTATTAAGAATAAAAACTCTGCGCTAAAATGTACACACAAAAACGATGATATAAATTAAACAGAGTATATTTTTAATTTATTTAAAATTATATTATTTTCAATATATAGCTATTTTAAAATTTTCAAATCGACTTAATTTTTTTTTTTACTTTTGGCAATTTTTTATTTGTCCGGTCTCGCGAATTTATGTCTATTATATATATAAAATCAATAAATGATGTATTGGGAAAGTGTTCTTGATGCGTCCATTTTTAACGAGAGGGAAATTTTGGTAATAAAAATTGCCCACTGGCGCAAATGTCTGCTAAGGCAAATTCTATTGCAACAATTTATAGCAAGATGATTTGTTTGTATAAACGATAAGGAAGAGTAAGGAGAAAATATTTTTATTCAATTAAACTTGTGACAAGCTTTCGGGCAGTCACAAGTTTAATTGAATAAAAATCTTTCCTCCTTACTCTTCCTTATCGTTTATACAATCTATGGAGAAAGTTTTCAAGTAATTTTATGATTTGTTTGTACTTTAGATTTTTAAAAATATATAAAATTCCTCTTATTACTTATGTTTTAGTATAGCTCAAGCAACCTTAGAACCAGGTTAACTCAATTTGTATGCATAATTGATTTTTTATTTTCATTGAGCGGCAGGTTGAAATATTTCGATAGTTACTATGATGTAAAAGTTAAAACTATATAGTGCGAACTTTTTTCTTTTAATAAATAAAACAACTTTCTACTGTGACTATGTTTTGAAAAATATTGGGAGAGCCTGGCTCATATATATATATCAGTGGTGAACCCTCCATGGCTTTTTTCCTTTTGCCATTCCTATATTATAAGTGAATTTTCCTCTTTTGTTCCTTACATCTTAAGATGTAATACTTTCAGTGAATTTTGAACAATGCTTATATTCACATTTCTCTCTAGCTAGAATGCTTCTATTTTTCATTAATTTTCAAAAAATATATATATATATGAAGAGCATCTCTACCACTTTTATTTCATTAATATACATCTAATTGTATAATTGTGATTTATATATATAGATTGATATTGAAAATAATTTATTAAATCGTTCATATAAGTGGTTATATATGGTTAAACTCAAAGATATACAAAGTCCTCATTGGTGGCGCCCACCGCAGGAAAGACTTCGCCACCGATGGACTGCTAGAGATCTTTCCCCCAGAATGGGAAGGTTGATGTGATGGATGATGTTGCCCAACTCAAGACCAAGATGATACTTTTAGATGGTAGCCTTCGCTACACTTGAAGCTGACGCCGAAGAGTCAAGTCTGGAGATCCAGTGGCAAGTCACAGGAAGTGAACATCTCCCGGAGCAGGGTTCGCGAGGCTCAGAAGCTCCAATGTCTGTGGGTCACCGACTCGTCGCTGGATCCACAGGTAGCACGCCTTGAGGCAGGATGGGGTAGATAGAACGTGACGTGTCAGCCGCAAGGCGATGCCTGCGTCGTGCCCCGAAAGCAATTGCGACGCAGTTCGGCCCAGGGGATGGAGTGGGGCACATCCAGTGTGGAGGTCAACCGCGCAGTCAGCTTTGAAACAGGGTGCTCCTGCATCCGTACCGAGTTCAGTGCCCAGCGTGGGGCCAGCAGGTCTGGCGGACGCGGAACCTTTTGTCGCCTCGAAGACGCAGGGACCTGAGGCTGGCAGGATGCAGAATCCAGTGGTCTAGCTCAAGGACGCTTGAGGCGGCTTCCAAGAGGCTTAGAAGCCCCACCTTTCACGGTGAAAGCCAGACGTCAAGAGCCCACGGTGTTATAGCCACGCCTGGCTACGGACCAGCCAAGAGTAGCCGTTGGCGACGCCGTGCAGTGAAGCCTGTACTACCTTCAGGTAGGCGAGCCGAAGATAATATTTTTTCTTAGTGTTTTATACTATTAAAACATCATCTTTTATAAATAATTCCCTATTTATTCAGGCCACGCTATATTGAAATTAAATATAAGCTGATACGATTCACATATTATGTATGGGTTGGAATCTTTCGAAATTGTATTAATCGCATTTCTTAATTCTGTTTTGCGATCCTCGTGCAGTCCCTTTCTGCTAACGCTTCCTTATTGCATGGATTCCTTTTTTATCAATTTGCTTCAGCCAAATTCCTCTATCGAAAGCCTTTTTCTTCACTTCTTTTTCTCTACTATTTATATTCTCTAATTACTCTGATATGAACAATCGTTAAATTCACATGATCTATTCATTAATGTCAGTTGTTTCTGGTCAAAACTGATATACCATATTGGCAGAACGCTTTTTTTTTCGTGTTCTGTCATCCAAACCGAAAACGAGTAGGAAATGGCCGATTTACTAGAGAACCTTGAAAATAAAATTGTGAATAGTATTTTATATCACAGGTTTTAATGCTAAACGTGAAATCGAACATTTATCTTCAGGGGAAAAAATGAAATGAATGCAAATCGGGCCATTATATACTAGATACCTTGGTTAATGAAATCATTCTGGATGATTATATAGAGTCCAGAATTTTAAGAGAAAGAGCCAAGTCCTTGAAAACAACTGTAAGATTGTCAATTTCCCTAAAGCTGAGGCAAATGCGTTAAAGTCTCCATCGAAGGAAGCAAAAATGCTATCTGTGAATTTGTTAGTAAAATACGGAATAACAGACTTTGAGCTGACGCTGTGAGCAGCATTTTATTTAACCAATGGATCTATATTGAGTAGTGCGCTTACTCCAGCCCTTTGCATTATATAAAGGAGCTGGGAAAATTATTGGTAAACGGATATATCTTTCAGGTCATAGATCTGTCTGACCAAATTCTGGTTAGGATTTTCGGTGTTAAAACAGATCGTATACTGGAGGAAGTTCTGATTATCGCGAGCATCCTTCTAAAAGTTTCCCTGACACATGAGAAAAATTCTGATTGGTAATCTATCAAACGCTGTTAAAAAACGTACATCATGACTACAATAGGCCCTAATTGCAGGACTGTCTCCCTGTTACATGAAGTGGGAACCTACGAAGGATGCTATTGGACCACTTGCAACAGAGAGATGTTCATCTTCACGATTCATCAACTCCTTTGTAAACTGGACATCAAGTATAAGGAAGAGTTGAAGCCAGCTTACATCACCTATAGCGTCAAATGCCATCGTCAAGAACGGACCAGCTACTCCAGGAGAGACATTGAGGAACGACCCACTCCACAGCCTATCTTTCGGCAGGGTCCAGGGTGCTATCCCAACCACACAGACGCCGTCATTTTTCGAGATTTACTTAGCTTCATCAACGGTAGTTAAATTTCATAAGACCTCAACCCAAAAAATGTAAGTTTTAGCGCCATTTTCATGTTTCAAACTAGTATATTTTACCGTCACTGTGTCAACACCAATGGCAGACATGGATCAGGCAAAAAAAGGGAGGGGACCGAGACCTGAAAAAGACCCTGAACATTTAGTAATAGGATGTAGATAAAAGAAGGCCTCCAATCAGGCAGAAACCAGAACCCTATATTCATGATCCCGGGGCTCTCTTCAAGGATCCACAAGAGTCAGGACATAACAGGATCAAGAAGGATACTATCCAACCCGAACCAACGTTGAGAGTCCCACTGCCCAAAAGGAGGAAAGTGGTGAAATCTTGGTTTGCGAATGAATATCATTTACATCATGATGACGAGGGCCTATATCAAAAAGGTAAAATAAAAAAAAAAAAAAAACCTATTACTTTTCTTTATTATATTAAGCCTTCCAAAGGAAGGCGTCAAAAATTACTAAAGGCTCATTAAGATGCTCCTCTCCACGGTAATCTTTAGTAAAAGGCGAAAGATTAATACGTGGGTGAAGAAAAGCCAGAGCTATTGCCAAAACAGAGATATTTGGCCACCCCAACTATTTCTTCAGATTTCAGTGATCGGGTATTTAATGATGTTTTCAATTAAATACTCTATTTAAAAGGATTTTATATTTAAAATTCGGTGAAACTGTTTAATATTTTATTAAAATAACTATTTTAAAATTAATTAATTATATAATCAGGTAAAATATATTTCTCTACCTGTGCTGCCATCTCTTATCTAAAATTTAAACTATTCAAATGAAATAATGTTATTTTAAAATTTAAATATATGTCTTCTTTAGGTATGTGTTTTTTTGATGGTGTGTGTATATAATAAAATAATATTTATAAAAATAATTAATTTTTTAACACTAAAAAATAGAAATAAGGGCATTTCCTGATCGCGCAACTAAAATTGCTGATAGCTTGCGCCATCTATCGGAATAAATATCAACTAATCGTTAATTTTTAGTTTTTCCAGAATTGGCCAAATATGTTTCTTGATCAATCGAGAAAAGCTAACCATGTACGTGTTTTCTGGCTGTTGGCTCTCGTCGTATCGCCCTATAGGGACATCGTCATCTTGGAGGGAAATCTTGGCTTTGACACGACGGTGGAATCCTGAATCCAGTCTCTAAAAAGGTAGATCACAGCACCCATGGCTTCAAGTTATTCTCGGCGATCTTCAGTTTGTCTTCCCTAACTTACCCAGCATATCCACCACATTGCGCCATGTGGAAAATTAGGGAACACCAAATTCGGGATGAGACAACAATTTATTTCAGGTAAGAACAAACTATGAAGGATAAACAAAAGATAAGGAATGAGGGAAGTTTACAGAATAGTAAAATATATACATAAAAAATGATACTCTGTTAATACTAGTATAAAATAAATACTTCGCCACAATATTTGTTCTCTTTGATAGACGGCGATCTGCCGTTTTTATTACTCATTGGAAGGGTCAGAGTATGCCTTTATCACTATATATATATACACTCCAACCTCCCCAAAGCGACTACACAAAATTTTTAAACCAAAATTGGATTCTTTAAAGAGGTTGGATGTTTTGAGAAAGTAAGTAAAACAATGTTTCAAAGATAAAGTTTTAAATTATTATAATGAGAACAAAGCAAGGGAAAAAGTCCAATATGGTCAAACATCACCATTTTAGAAGAAAAAAAATATTTTTTTCCCTCTATATATAATATTACATTATAAACATTAAAATCTACGTACACATATGGGATAGAAATTCTTATGAGTAGAAAAGTATGTTCCTAAGATGTTCCTCATTTTGATCCTTACAAATGCAGTCTCTTGAATTAATTTTATTTATTCATTATCCCTCGTAATGTTTTTCAGTGTTAAAATCTTGAATCATAAGGACATAGTTTTAATACCGCGATGGCTTGAGGATATTTGGTGGATTCCCGGTCTTTTAAATTTCTAAAAGAAAAAGTTTAGGGTATATCGGGATAGAGCGAAGGCCAAGAAAGATTAAAGTTTCTTCAAATTATTCCTTTTCTGAACGTTTGCTCCAGAAGTTCAATTGTCGAGTGAACCGATGTTGGGCCACCTTGTTGCGCCATACATAAGAAATATCCTGTGTTGCAGGACGAATGAAGTCATTCAACCTTTTCTCGTCGATTTCTTTTCCCTGTTGCTGCTAAAGTTTTATTCTCACTTTCTTAAAATATGGTCAAATAACTTTTGTTCGAATTTACTCTGTACCAACTTGTCATTTTGACTGGGTATAGCACTTTCTGTTGGACTTTCCTAGAATTTTCTGTGCCTTAAAATCTTAAATTCTGGTTGTTAACGAATTCATTAATGGGGAAATGGGCTTCATCGTACATTATCAGCTTTCTTAAAATAAGATGCACTTTAATCGTTTTATTCTCATAACGTTTCGACAAAATTCTTTTATCCGCGTCTGGAAAAAAAATAAAAATTAAAGCATTTAGCAAGGCGTTAAAATTATATTTGAAGTTGCAAGAGCATTCTGAAGCGATAAAAAAGTTACAACAATTTCTGGCCGAAGTGTATCTTATTTTAACAAATGTGAATGTTGGCCAGGCAAGCTATATCTTCCATTATCAGCTTGTTTCTAAATGTTTTATTTTGCCTTGAAATCACCATGGATGCAGAATCAAAGCGTCAAAACAGACCCAAAATTGAATGTCTGGAAGATGGCTGCTTTACACTATAATGCTTTAAAAAAGTTCTATGTGTGAGAAAATGGAACAGTTATTGAATAATTTTATTTAACTTGCATATCTGTCGTTATGTGTCTGTCTTAACAAGACTATTGTGAGATACATTTTTAATATACTTCTCTCGATCTCTCTTACAAATTTAAAATTTTGCACACTCGCGCTCAATCCTGTTAACGTTTCAAGATTAAAAAAAAAAATCAGGCTTCTGAGTAGTCGGGGTAGCCCGGAATGAACTACACTGCGTGACTCTGAATTTGCAAAACACCAGGAATTACTGGGCAGAATAAATATGAAAATTCCAGAGTAAAGTTAACTCATCGAGTTATGTAAATGATGAAAATTGTGCAGTTATTCCGCGTATGTTGAGATATTGGGACTTTCGAATTTGCCAATATCGCATCTCTCTGTCTGACAGAGAAAGCATTTAAAATTTTAGTTTTTGACTCAGAGAGTAAATATTTAATACTTTTAAGAAAAGGTTTTTGTTAAAAATTCACCAGAAAGGATAAAACCTTTCAGCTACCACCATTAGATTTCTACGAGTAAAAATATAAGTGAAGGGGGACGAATATCATGAATTTCGAACTTTTATGATTTAGGATTAAACTAATTACGAAAGATAGAATCCTCTGAAATATAAATAATACTAAAATACGCAGCCTTCGAGTATAAGTTTCTCGCTTTATTTGTATATTCTCTCAAGACTTTGGGTATTGTTGAGAATTAGATGTATATATCTGTGAATATTTATTTGTTATTAATCTTTTTTATTCTGTGGTTAGATCAATTGATAATACTGCCTATTTTGCATAATTTTGTTTGTAAACTAAGTTATTCTGTTTTAATTCTTTTGACCACGAGCCAAGGTGTATAAATAGTTTTGTTGTTTAAAATAAAGGGTATGTGTGTCTCATAGTGTTGGTGTGTTGGCTTGATGGGAATACACGGGGTAGGCAGCAGCAGAGTGGAGCCTTATAAAGGAACAAAATACAGTCCTCAAGATATTAGGAGCTATCAGGTATTAAAAACCCTTCTACAGTAGTGTATGAAGACATATATATAACAAATGAAAACATTAAGACGTGAATGTTTCTTATCACAAATAAATCAAATTTCTACTGTCCTTACTGCGATGAGAAAATATCAACCCCTCCCAACATTTTTTCATCGCAGTAAGGACAGTAGATATTTGATTTATTTGTGGAAAGAAACATTCGCGTCTTAATGTTTTCATTTGTTATATATACACAAGTAGATGACACGTTATGACACTCTTGTAGAAAGGATTATAATATTCGAAAGCTTGAGAGAATATATAAACAAAGCAAGAAACTTATCCTCCGTGTACTTTATTTTATACTTTCTTTTATAGCTAGCTGCTAGTAAATTGGGAAATAGAGATGTTTAGGAGACAGTATACTATATAAGTGTGTGAAAATTAAATGTTTTCAAAGTTTGGAATATTTGAATGAACTTATATATTTATAGCAACAATGGAGATTAATACGATTGAATGGAAAAAAAAATTCTAAGAGAGTTACTGGAGATATAGATCTAATAATTTTAAGACACTACAATTTTAGAGATTATAGAAATAAGGGAAAAAAAAGATTGAATCTTCCAAGCCCGAATTATGTTTCAAAATCTAGTTCAACGTGAATGTAAAAGTTAGCACTTGTACCAAGTTTCACTATGAGAAGGACCAAGAAAATGATCGGAGCAACGTCGAATATGCAAAATCTGATCGCTGATTTACGTTGCGAAGGTTCAAGAAGTTGATTATAACAGAACTACACGGCTGCAACATCTGGAGGCTGGTTTTAGCGGCTGCACGTGGTGTTTGCTCGAAGAATTGACCGAAGCGGAACCGCGGTTGCATGATCTGGTGGCTGTTTTTAGAAGCTGCACGCTGTGTTTGCTCTAATAATAAACCAGGGCGGCCGCAAGAAATGGCCTGTGATTTTAGAGCCCGCACGTTGTGTATGCTCAAAGAATTGACCAAGGTGACTGCAAGAACTGGCTTCTGATTTTAGAAGCTGCACGTTGTGTATGCTCAAGGAATTGACCAAAACGTCTGAAAGAGCTAGCCTCTGATTTTATAGCCCGTTGTGTAAGTTCAAAGAATAAATCAGGGCGGCGCCACGGCTGCAAGAACTGGCCGCTGGTTTTAGAGGTCGCAGATTGATCGAGGAAGTGATCAGGGCTGCATGATTTGGCAGCTGATTTCCAATGCGAAAGCTCAAGGAATGAACAGGATTTCACTACTTCTGTAAGTTCTGAAGATCTAATAATTGTTCCCTCAATACACCAGTCACTTTATGTGAACTTTACACGCCAATAGCTCTAGAGATATTATTGGCTGATTATAAGCAGTTGAAAGTCACGTTTTATCAATAAAATATCCAATGAATGTACGTAAACTTGACGAAACCGTATTTTAACGCAATCACAATCTACCACTATCATAAAAATAATGTATATGTATGTGGGGGGTAATTTAAACCAACAACCTCATATTGTCTATAACTTATAACAAGATTTTCATGTTTTATAATTGAAACACATCTGTAAATGATTATACGCATTATTGACATGTGTCATTACATCATATGTAATGTACTTTGTACAAACTGAGGATAAATAAATAAAACTCTGTAATAGATTAAGAGTTGAGCTGAAGCAAGAGATAGGAGTCAAAAACGTCTAAAATCAGATGTAGCAGTCCCAAAACAACATCTAAAGATAGATAGGAAACTGTTAGGACGGCGCCAGTGTAGAATTTCGCCAGACGATCCACGCTCTTGTCGCATCTGCTGAAATGCAATACTTCCTTTCTCGGAAAAGATATATAAGGCCTCCGTCCTAGCCAAAAATATAGTCACTTCACCATCAGCGAAAGCCCTCGTCGGTTGTCATCAAGGTCCTTCTCATCCACCATGTAGACCAGTAAGAACTCTTCTATCTCCATCTTTCGCTCCTAGCTAAACTTTTATCTGTTCACGGGACTTTCCTAGTGCAACTGTGTCTTCGTTTTTTGTGTGGACATTCCCAAGCTTTCCACTCTGCCTCGACCACGACTGCCTGTACTCTGTGAGAACTGTTAAAGGTCTCCCAAGGTGCAGAGAGTTACTGGAAAACTCTCCACGCCCTGACTGTCCCTCTCGGTTACTACAGGTTTGCCCTTTTCGGTTACCATACCACATCGAGAGACCCTCGGTTACCACATATGTATATTTTTTTGTGAGGAGGGGAGAGATAAAATATATTGAATTTATAATAATCATTTTTAAAAATCAACATAAAAAAAATAGATGCGTCCAAAATTGAACCCTAAACTTTCCCTCTAGTCACGCATTCTACAATTGCGCCATCTGCCCTACCAAAGTGTACTTCGGTAGTGATGACGTCATTGGGGATGAAGAGAAATAGGGGGCGACAAGGACTAGAGTCGAGCCTATCATTTATTTATAGAGTGAGATATAAACGACTGGCAGGGCCTCTGACAGAAAGCACAACCAGCGCTCCGGCCCCATTCATGCATAATGTTCATGATCGACGAGAATTATGAAAGTCATTAGAGAGATCTCCAAGTGTGCGCGGGAACACTAAACTTTCGTTACAAATTCTACGTCATGAAAGAAGAAATTGCAGTCAGTGCAAACCCAGCACAATAATAGCTACCGAGCAGTAAATGACTCCTCAGCAAAGTGAAGCTTCCGGAAAAACGTGTTGTTCGTTGATTCTTCTTTGACGAGAAAAAATATCCCCCAGGATCAGAAGTTCAACAAGAAAAACGATGGATCGTGGGGCTCCAATCCTGATGATTTTCCTCGTGCCTAAGCTGTCCCAAGTAACAAAGGCCATGTACTGCCACCCCACTTCTTTACCCAAGGCCTTCGAGTAAATTCCAGAGTCGACGTCGGGGTGCTAAAAAGAGAGCAGCAAAGCTGTCAATAGACAGCGAGCGAAATGACAGATGTTACAATGGAATAATACATCTGCCCATAGAACAGCTGTTTACACAATACTGGATGGCAGCCAACGTGTAAGGCTTACTTGAGCATAAAACCAATAGATATCATAATGTAACGAATGGAGACATTAAAAAAGACGCGAATGTTTCTTTTCACAAATAAATCAAACTTCTACTGTCCTTACTGCGATGAAAAAATGTTGGGAGGGCTTGGCTCATCAGTGGTGAATCCTCCAAGCGGTTTCGTCAATTTTTAATCTACCAGACCGCTTCTTTAGAACTACTGTATTGGATCATTCTGCTTATATATGCTGCACTGAAGGGTGAAATCTTAGACATGGTATTTAAGCAAACTATGAACATAAGCTTTTAGGACAGTAGAATTACATTTAAATATTTGCATCGAGCAATGCTCTTCCGCAAACAATAAGGACAAGTTCATCGCAGTAAGGACAGTAGAAGTTTGATATATTTGTGAAAAGAAACATTCGCGTCTTAATGTCTTCGTTCGTTATATATAGATGGCGCGTTATTGCTTTGTATTAAGATATCATAATAGCGATACACTGAAAGCTGCCATTGTATCTTCAATGTCTAATCTTAATATGGAGCATTTAATTCAGACTCTTGTTAACGTTTCTAATCACGTATTCAAACCTTTATTGAAGCAGATGGAAACTATTTCGGTTAGCGTATTTCGTATAAATGCATTTATTCAAAGACTCTTCTTTTTATATGTTGTGATTCTCGTGAGGTGTATGGATGATTTTCATCCGCGATTCCAATTGTCTATACAAATATATTCTACTCCAAGTACAATAATAAAATAGAGCTAGGGTAGATTTGTTGGGGCGGCTGCAGGTGTGTTACAATATATTTATAATTCAAGAATTAATTACTAAATCACATTAAATTTAGCCAGTAATTTTATTATCGTTTTTATACGAAAACAAGCGTGTTCTTCGTCTACAACAATAACATGAGAATTGATGATGATAATATTTTTTTAAGAATTAAGCTGTTGTTTTAATTTTGGTATTTACAATTATTGATTTAAAATAATAAGAAATAAAATTATATGAAATAAAATGATATGATTCCCTACAGATTAACCAAATATATTGTGGAAGAGAGAGTAGATAGTGTATTCTCTCTCTCTATCTTATATCTAAATACAGTACAACCTGTCAACAGCGGTCTAGGCATTCGCAATCAGCGACCTTGCTATAGTTGACCTGTCTCTGACAGGGTCCATTTTATCGCAAGAAATGTGATGACATTTTCAAAAGTTGTTCGCGTTAAGGGTGACCGTTGTTGACAGGCGTTTACTGCATTCATATATGAAAATTGTTTTGAAAATAGAGCAATCCACAAATAAATCTTCAATTAAAAAGGCATATATTGGATCAAAATATCATTTATTTTACCAATATTTAAGTTGGATGAACGCTAACCTTTATCAAATCTTCATTAATTATAAATTAAATAAAAATGAAAATCTTGATTAATTTCTGGAAGTGAAGACAATTTTACAAATTAATTTATATTATAATGGGATATATATATATTGTGAGAATGTGAGTATATGGATCACTAAATTCTCACATAAACTTCAATGTAAAATCCACAAAGAGAATAGCACCTACCATTTGAAAATATGTTAATGGGAAAATTATAGAAAAACAAAGCTCGAAATAATTATTTTAAAATAAAAAAATAAAATTGATAAAAGACCTTTTTGAGCGCATTTAGTAGTTTAATAAAATTAACTTTATTTTCTATTTATAGATTTTTCTTTTTCCCACATAATTAACACATAATATTTATATACAATATTTAACGAAATATTTTACAAAATTAAAATATGTTCATTACCAAATACACATATAAATATCGATATATTAATAAATATAGAGAATATATGATATAATTTTCAAAATGCTGGTTTATTATTTTATAAATTTTACATATTTGATAACTAGTTACAAAATCCGTCAATAGATGGCGAAGGAAGTAAGCCGGAATTTACTCTGAAGCTATCTCTCGAAAATGCTCAATGGTTTACCAGAAATTATAACCTTCCACAAAATATGTGCGTTATAAATAAAGAAATGGCATCCTTTTTTTTTGTGATATATTTTTGTGGGTTAAAAAAAAATAAATACTTGACAATTGTATATAGAAATATGTTGCTATACTTTATATTTTTAAATGCATTTTTAAAAGGAAAGATGGCCACTTTTGATACATGAATAACATCCTCCCGAAACTTTATGTTGTCATATATTTATACATATCCTGGGAAAGTATGAAATGACAGAATATCTAACCTTGAAGAAAACATAACTTGATGACTTTTGAGAGATTGTGGTCCTTTGAACAATGTTGTGAAGAAAAGTCAGGTAATCGTTTCACAAAACACTGATGCGAAATTCGGTAGAAGAATTCGCAGTGATGATTCTTTTGTGGGCTGTTGTAAGTGTGATGTATTGGCGAATTAATTTAATATTTGTTTTTATTTATTTGTTGTCACAGAGTTGATGATGATAATTGTGTATATATGCATATATATACAAGGTATGTCCCATAAGTTCCCGGACTGGGTCCATAAAAAAATAAATAAATGAAAAATGTAAATGAATTTGACTGTTTATTATAGAAAAAATATCTGGCTACACGGTGGTACCAATATCGAGGCGGTACTTGCGCGCGCGCCAAGGTTATTCTAATTTATTTAAAGGTCACATCTAGCGCTGCGGCGATTTTATGATGGAACAAAAATTGAAGCAGAGGATTTGCATAGAATTTTGTGTGAAACTTCAAATATCAGCAACCGAAACTTTTGAAATGCTTAATAAAGCATTCCCCAAATGACGCCCCAAAGAGAACAACTGTTTCTGAATGGCATTCTAGATTTAAAGCTGGCAGAATTTCCATTGAAGATGATCCTCGTCAAGAACGCCCAAAATTTCAAAGGACTGATGAAAATGTGCAAAAAATCACCGATTTGATAAAAGAAAATCCTCGAACCACTTTGCTGGAGCTAGAGCAAGACACAGGCATCTCTAAAACAACGATTGGAAGGATCGTAACCGAAGATTTGAAGCTCAAAAAGACTCCTGCAAAATGCATCCCAAGATTCCTCACCAATGAGCAAAAACTGTGTCGGCTTGCAACCTGTGAGGACATGATGGAAATGACAAGAACGGATCCAGAATGGAAAGACAAGATAATCACAGGCGACGAGACATGGGTCTATGGCTATGACCCTGAAACCAAACCTCAATTTGCCGAGTGGAGAGGTTAGGGTGAGCCTAGACCCAAAAAATCCAGAAACAAGGTGTTGCTGGTCGCTTTTTCGGATAACAAGGGCATTGTTCATCACGAGTATCTTCCTGCAGGCCAAACAGTTATTAAGGAAATGTATTTGGGCATTCTTCGCCGTCTAAGGGAAACGATACGAAAAAAAAAGGCCAGAAAAATGAACTAATGGTGGCTGGATCCTACACCATGACAATGCTCGCCCTCACACAGCGCACTTGATGACTAGCTTTTTGGCGAAAAACGGGACACAAATCCTACTTCAACCACCCTATTTCCCAGACATCGCACCAAATTACTTTTTCCTGTTCCCCAAACTTAAAGTAGTTCTAAAAGGAAGACATTTTGACACCAGGGATGACATAATAGAAAAATCGCCGTTAGCATTGAAGAGCATTCCAAAAGAGGCTTATAAAAACTGTTTCGACAATTGGGACAAACGATGGCGCTGGTGCGTTGAAGCAAGGAGGGATTACTTTGAAAAGTTTTAATAGAAAATATTTTTAAAAATCTTACCATTTTTTTTTATGGACCCAGTCCGGGAACTTATGGGACATACCTTGTATATAGTGTTTGTGTTTTTAGCAGTGGACTATTTTTCTAGTATGGAATTGTTTTAACTTTGTTTGTTTCTTGGCATTAAAGATATATTCTATATTCAAGTCTTATCTGTGGAAACATTGCATTGGCGACGAGGTTTAAGAGTAAGTACCCAGGCGATGGTATAGGGTAATATGAATAATTTTGTTTAATATTAAAGAAGTAATAAGTTATTGGAAATTTACATAAGAAAAATTATTTCATGATGGCTCATTACCATTTTAGAGAATTTGAAGAAAAAAATGATAATTTTTGCTCATTTATCGAGCGTTTGGAGCAGTTTCTAATTCTAGAAGAAGCAAGTGAAGAAAAGAAAAAGGCCTATTTGTTGACGCTAATTGGCGGGAAGGCGTATGAAACATTGAAAAATTTATGTAGCCCAAAGTTGCCTAAAGAGTATAAATATGAAGAATTGATTGAGAAACTGGTTGAATATTTTTCCCCAAGGCGATCTATAATCGTAGAGAGATTCATGTTTTTTGGAAGAATACAAAAGGAAACGGAAAGTGTTTCAGAATATCTGGTGGAAATCAAGCGGCTAGCCTCAACGTGTGGATTTGGCGAATTTTTAAAGGAATCCTTAAGAGACAAATTGGTGTGCGGACTGAGAAATGCAAAAATCCAGAGGAGGATCTTGTCTGAAGGAGATGTGCCGTTGGCAAGAGTAGTTGAAATTGCGTTGTCGATGGAGGCAGCAGAAAAAAATACCAGAATATTCCATGTCAATGAGCCTGCAGATAGCGTGGACAAAATACGCGCAGAAGTCGGGAATAGATATAATAGAGAGCAAAAGAGAAAGTGCATACATTGCGGGAGGTTGCATAAAGACTTATGCAGATTTAGAGAGGCGACCTGTTTCAGATGCGGGAAAAGAGGTCACTTGGCAACCATCTGCAGGAGCCGTGGGGAACATACAAGCGAAAGACAGGTGAGCCGGTTTCTGAACCAGAGAAAGATTAATCAAATCGAGGATCAGGAGGAGGAAGAATCCGTTCAAAGAATGGTCTTCATGAGGACGTATGATTATAGAGTCAAGTATGCTACGAATGACCCTCCCTATGTGATTAAGATGAGAGTAGAGGACACTTTGATGACTTTTGAAATCGATACGGGTAGCTGTCTGACTTTAATATCGGAGAAGGATTTCAAGAGATACCTCCCAGACGTGCAGGTAAAAGAAGCGGGAATAATTGTTAAGACCTATGACGGAACTGTGGTACCGATTCTGGGTGAAATAGATGTCAAGGTCGATTTTCGGGGAACGATCGCTAAGCTTAGAGCTGTCGTGGTGAGAGGAGAAAGGAAGGCCTTGTTGGGGAGAGAGTGGATCAATGTTTTGAAAATTGGAAATTATTTTGTGAATCAGAGATGCCTTTGGAGGACACGTTGGCGGAATTATTGAGTGAACACCAGGTTGTGTTTGGGGAGACAACAGATCCGATAAAGGGATTCACGTTTGCAGTGAATATTCAGGATGTAAACCCCATATTTCATAAGGCCCGACCAGTTCCCTTTGCAATTAGAACGGCGGTAAACGAGGTACTAGAAAGAATGGTGGAGAAGGACTACTTGTATCAAGTACCCAGCAGCAAGTGGGCAACTCCAGTGGTGGTTGTGCCCAAGAAGAATAAAGAGTTTAGGATTTGCTGTGATTTCAAAGTGACTTTAAATAGGTTTTTGGATACTGCGGCCTATCCGCTGCCTACTCAGCAGGACCTGTTTTCCGTATTGGCTAGAGGGAAGTATTTTTCTAAACTAGATCTGAGCAATGCATACCTTCAATTAGAGGTAAACCCTAGCACCCAGCCACTCCTGACTATTAATACGCATAAGGGGTTTTTTAGGTTTAAAAGAATGCCTTTTGGATTGGCAAATGCCCCTAGTTTTTTTCAGTCAGTTATGGATAGAATATTGGCGGGAATTAATGGGGTTATTTGTTACATTGACGATGTACTCGTATCCACGGCGTCAGTGGAGGAACATATGGCAGTATTAAAAACTATTTTTGTTCGGTTGCAGAAGCACAACATAAAATTAAAAAGGGAAAAATGTGAATTTCTGCGAAGAGAAATACAGTATTTGGGACATCTCATCAAAGAAGATGGTATTCGGCCTTTAGAGGACAAGATACAAGGGCTACAGAAAGCCAAAAGCCCGACAAATGTCTCGGAATTGAGATCTTTTCTGGGATTAGTGAACTATTATGGAAAGTTTATTCCGAATTTGCCAGAGCTGTTGGAGCCACTTCACAAGCTGCTGAAAAAGAATAGTTATTGGAAGTGGACAGGGAAGTGTGAGGAGGCGATCTCGGAGTGTAAAAGGAGAATTACCTCCGAGAAAGTGTTGGTGCCATATGATGCCACGTTACCTTTATCTTTGGCCACGGACGCATCTCAGATTGGAGTGGGGGCGGTGCTGTCCCATGTTATCGAGGGCCAAGAGAAACCAATCATGTTTGCCTCACGAACACTTTCTGGGGCCGAACGTAATTATTCACAAATAGAAAGAGAAGCTCTAGCAATGATATATGGTGTGACTAAGTTCCACCAGTTTATCTATGGAAGACAATTTACCCTGATTACAGATCATAAACCTTTGGTGTCTATTTTGGGGCCGAGAGCAGGGATTCCCACTTTGTCTACTTCAAGATTGCAGAGATGGGGACTGACTTTGGCGGCTTATACATATGAAATTAAATTCCGAAGAACTCAAGATCATGGAAACGCAGACCTTCTCTCACGGTTGCCAGTAGAGAGTGACGAAACACCGGTTTTGAATCAAACGTTCATATTATCATACGTGGAAGATTTGCCGGTTACAGCAGCAGAAATAGGTGTGGAAACTAAAAAAGATGAAGTATTGTCAGTGGTGAAGCGCTATACGCAGCAAGGCTGGCCTGAAAGAGTTGGGGAATACCTCAGACCCTACTTTCAAAGAAAGTTGGAGTTAACTATGGACGGGGAATGCTTATTGTGTGGGGAATGCGAGTGATCATCCCGTCTTCTCTTAGGAAAAATATGTTCTGTTGTCTAAACGAGACCCATTCGGGGATGGGCAAAATGAAGGCGGTTGCTAGGTCGCATTTTTGGTGGCCGAATCTTGACAACCAGATTGAATGCATGGTAAATGGGTGTAAAAATTGCCAGCAAACTCAGACAGGCCCAAGTAAAGTAAACTGGAGACCGTGGGTGTGGGCAACCAGGCCCTGGCAACGGATCCATATGGATTTTGCATTTAAAGATGGAGTGAATTTGTTAATTGTGGTGGATAGCCACTCAAAATGGGTCGAGGCGATCCCGATGAGAGAGATAACCGCAAGAAAGACGATTGAACAGTTTAGAAGATTGTTTTCAGCGTATGGGTTACCAGAGGAAGTGGTGTCGGATAATGGCCCACAGTTTACAGGGGTAGAGATGAAGAGTTTTTTCGAGAGAAATGGAGTCAGACAAACTCTGATTCCAGCATACCATCCACAGAGTAATGGTTTAGCGGAAAGAGCGGTTCAATTGATAAAGATGGCCTTGGAAAAAAATAAAAGGAAGTTTGAAGATACCATTCAAGATACACTGTCAAGAATTCTCCTCACGTATCGATGCACGCCGCATGAGACAACTGGGAAGACCCCATCAGAGCTGTTTATGGGTCGGTCTCTGCGGACCAGACTGACATTGATACACCAGAGCCTGGACAATAGGGTGAGGGAACGACAGGCCAGGCAGATGAGGTATGATCGAGGAAGAGGCCAAGAGGAGTTCGAGGTGGACGATAAGGTGTGGTGTAAGAATTTTAGAGGTGTCGGATGAATTCCAGGAAGAATAGTGGGCAGAAAGGGGAGCAGAGTCTATACAGTTTTGATAAATGGACAGGTGAAGACCTACCACCGAGATCAGATAAGGAGAAGATGGACTAGTGGTGAAGAGGGAGATGAGGCCAGAGAGAAAAGAGAGGAGGAAGATGACCCAATATGGATGGCTCCTGAGAGTATGAACAGCCGGAGGGACAGAGAATCGTTTTCGTCGGAAACAGCTGGATTGCCGCAGGATCCAGTGTCCGGGGACCAAGGTGTGGAGATTGGAAGCAGCCCAAGGGAATCCGCGTGTTCCTCAGACAAAGAAGCCCGGACGGAGGAGAGGCCACTGCCAAGAAGAAACCCTCCAAGGGATCGGAGACCTCCTGTGCGATATCAAGGCTTGTAGGAGGAAGATGGTGTGATGTATTGGCGAATTAATTTAATATTTGTTTTTATTTATTTGTGTTGTCACAGAGTTTATGATGATAATTGTGTATATATGCATATATATAGTGTTTGTGTTTTTAGCAGTGGACTATTTTTCTAGTATGGAATTGTTTTCACTTTGTTTGTTTCTTGGCATTAAAGATATATTCTATTTTCAAGTCTTATCTGTGGAAACATTGCAGTAAGGATTTAAATCAGATCACTAAATAGAAGAAAGGAGAGTGTAAAAGTCTCCTTCAAACTGACATTATTCATGACATGTTAAGAGGACAGAGGAAAAGACCCAACTGGTCAGCAGACCACGCCGTGCTCTCTTCCTTTGTTGCCGGCTGGCGGGTATGTTTGTTTCGATGTCACCCAATCCGTCTGGCCGACGTCCCGAAGTGGATCTCATTATTCCACAAATGTCATCGGGAGATCTAACACTAGATTGACCATCAAGTAAAGGACTGGGTGAAGGAAGAGAAGATAGTTAATGAGGTGGGATGTTTTTAGAAAAATATTGCTGAAGTATTTAAAAATGTATATATTGTGATAGTAAGGATAAAAGCCAGACGATAAAAGCCAGACCTCTTGAGCTCTGGGTCTTGATCGCCTGATCTCGATCCCTGTAATGATCTCTTAACTATTTTTGAAGCCTGCGGCGCCTTAGTTGTGCTTGGTGCTGCCTTGGTTCCCTCAAAACGGCGCGCACTAGCCCTCCTCTCCCCCGGGGTGCCCACGGCCTCGCCGTCGCCTCTCCAGCCCTCTCCTTGGCCCTCCATTGCGGCGGGCGCTTGGAGACTCCTAACTATGAGTTATGCCTTAAAATGCTTATCCTAAAGCATGTAGAAGGCACAATAATAGTATATTGTGATAGTTAGGTATAAATAAGCAAGTATTCTATCCTCCGTAATTATATTTCTTTATTAGTTCCTTACTTCTGCCAGTTAATCTTTGTTTTTTTTTTGAGAATATAAACTATTTATAAGGCGTCTGGTGTATTAAAAAATGAAATAATTTTAAAATTTCTGCTGTCATAATTTCAACAATAAAAATATTAGGAGGGCTGCCACATTAGTGGTGAACCTCTCAGTGGTTATGCCAGTACGCGCTCTATTGACATGTTTAATTTTATTAGTTATATTCTCCTTTAAATACATATATTTTTGTTTTATTTTCGAATCTATTTACATATTCATATGGTGTGATAATTGCATATCTACAATTTTCTCCAATTATTTCAGTATATATTTTCATGCTTGTTTTAGAGGTATAATGCAGTTTATACTATCTCTAAAAGATAAGGTTCTGATATCTACTGTTGGTAAAATTTGAGAAGTTATAAAATCTTTATTCCAAGACAACGACAAACAAAATCGCTTGAATGCATGCAATGTGGTAGTGTATTATTCTACAAAAAAAAAGTCGATTAGAAAAAAAAAATTGTTGGAGATCGGAAAGTGGGAAATTTGCACAATCTGCTATATATAGTTCTCAGCAAAAGCTGGCAAGACTCGAATCAAGATGTCCAAAGAAAACGTTCTCAATTACATATTCATGGAATCTGAAGGTCTTAGCTTTCTACAATGTCATGTTTGGATAAAAGTGTGTTGTGTACCAGAAAACATTTTACCATTCTATGAATAATTTGAATATGTGTTGGCCCCTCTCGCCACAGCTTCCGTATAATATTATCAAGGAAATATATAAAGAGTTTATGTAATAAAATAATTAAAAATAGGGTATTTATCCCTAAGATTGTTGTATAGATACAAACTGTTAACTGTTTATACAAGCACGAAAACAACCAATCACGCATAAGCGTTTAGGAAAAAAAATAAAAATGCCGGCCTCTAAAACGTAAAAGAGTAAAATCTTGTGTGTGAATATATGCAACTAAGGTATTTAAATGGATGCTGTTTCGTTCTCTCTTGCAAATCGCTATATCCTTTTATATCACAAAAAGATAAGAGTGTATAGGTGTAATTTAAACCGTCAAGTATTTTAGTTATCAATGCTTAAGGCAATAAACTCGAAATGATTATTAACACTTGTTATTAAATTAAATTTTATTGCCCTCTATCGTTAAAATTTTACACAAAATGAATTTACTGGCAATGCGTTTCTTTTTAAATCTCTACAGACCTTACTGCAATGATATGATTTAATGAATGAGAGGGCTTGGCTCATCAGTAGTGAACCCTCTCACTTTTGGCGAAACCGCTGAGAGGGTTCACTACTGATGAGCCAAGCCCTCTCATTCATTAAATCATATCATTGCAGTAAGGTCTGTAGAGATTTAAAAAGAAACGCATTGCCAGTAAATTTATTTTGTGTAAAATTTTAACACTTGTTATAAAATGACCAATTAATAGAAAAAAAAGATTAGTTATTAAAAAAGCAATATCAGTTGAAAAAGATAACACTTTCATCAAAGATAATTTATCATTAATGTTTGATTTTTATTTTGTCGATAAGTTTTCGCGCTCTATGTTGTTTACGTGTCATTCTTTGGGCTATGCAAATTTAGAGAAAATTCGAGAGAGAGAGATACCAATATGTACTTTAAATAGTGAAAATATAATTTCAAAGAAGTTTTAAATCAATTTTAAATGATTAGTTCTTCCAAATCTGGGGATGTGGGACTTCACTGTTAAAGAAAACAACTTTTTATGTAAGTAATAGTTACCTAAAATTATTCGAAAAAGAAAAATAAACAATATTAAAGTAAATAGTTTCTTTTAATTTTGATTTTCACAAGCTTTCTAGCAAAATTTCTGCTCTTCAACGGGCATATACTTCTATATACAATATCAAGATGAACTTTGTACAGTAAAATCCTACACGCTACGACTCTTCCATTAAATGACGTCGCGTGTTATAGAGATATCGACACACAGCTGTGAACAATAATCAAGCCATAAATAGTCAATAGGAGAATATTTTATTATTCACACTTCTGTATATTCTATAATTTAAATAAATAATTATATGAAAAACACATTATAGATAAAAAGAAAATAAACTACTTTTTCTCCATATTCGACATTTTTCGATTGCAGTCAGTCCAATCGGTATTTGCTGTGAAAATTTTTGTTATTTGGATGGTAGCAATGGCCACGTTTTCTGAACATATTCTCAAAGCCTACGTCAAAATGCTACAGAATTTACTGATTCTGCTACTTAAGCCTGCGAGAAATTCCAGAAAGAAACATATCAAGTTATGGGCGTTATGTTTTGTGTACTTCACTCCCAAATTGGGACAGGCAGCGATGGAATATGTGATGTCCCCTCACTGGGAATGGATGACTTACTTTCTTGTTTCAGCGATGTCTTACATTACAATAGCAGATGGAATCATTGCCATGAAAATCTATGCTAATGCTCAAAATATCATTTATTTGTTTGAACAAAGTCCTCTGATTCTTTCAAACAAATTGCTGTATGTTTTAACTATCTTTTGTAACCTTCTGATGATCTCTTACTATCCCTGCGAGATTTACTTAATTCCAAGCAGCATCGATGTTGAGTTGTCCTGGTGGCTTCAAGGTTGGATCTACTTTGATGATTTTCTCTATTATATTGGTGACTTCATCGCTATGGTTTGTTTCGCCAATTATTCACTTATTTGTATCCGGCTTTATGATGGCTATAGAGAAATCCGTAACATGGATCCAAGCAAAAATTTAAACGAAATTATTGTGAAATACAGCATTCTCTGTCACTTTGGTTGCATTTTAAATGACATTTTTTCCTTTGTCATTTTAATGTTCTTGATTCAATTCATGATGACAATTATTATGACGCTTGTCTATTTCAAGAGTAGCCTCATGAACTTTGACCTAATTAGCTGTATCTACACAGCATGGCAAGGATGTAAGTTCGTGTTTGCGGCTCTTGTGGGATCGTTCCTCAACTTGGAAGCCTCCAGAGCTCTGTACTTCATGATGGAGAAGACTTCAGGCACGAAGAGATTCTGGAATCGCCGCGATGCTGATATCAACACCCTGAGACTGCTCTGTCTCAGGTATCACAACAAGGACATCAAGATATCTTGCAGTCATATCCAGCAGCTAAACATTAACTACGTGCTTTCAACCTTGGGAATGGTGGCCAGTTACTTTGTCCTGGCATTCCAGCTAACTGGAAGAGTGTGATACGTGCGCGTGCGTTTTTTCAAAATTCTGAAAACTCTATTTCTCCAGGTATGTGTGATAGTTCCAGACTGTGTATTATCAATAAAAATTGAGTTTAAATATATTTGTGAGAGAATATATTAATTTAAAAAAGAAATATAATTTACCAAATAAATTTGGAATACAAGTTTGGCTTGGATTTAAACAAACATGGTAGTATAGTGGGGAAAAAGAGATATTATTCGATACCAAGTCTATAAAAGCATTAAAATTCTAAGTAGACATTAGCTAATTATTGTCCTGATATACATGCTAAAGGTACAACTTCTTTAAGTTTTGTTCATGAGTGTGTGTCTCCAATTACAGATAGAATCTCTTAGAACTTGATATTTGCTACCTAGATAAGAGGAATCTATTCTTTAACATTAATTAATTATTTAATTATACATTTTAATTATTCTCTCTTTTATATTTAGGAACATAGAGAGATATTAACAAAAGATAGTTACGCCATGAAAACCTAGACATAATTCTAAAGTCGTCTAAGCAGGTTATGCATTTCTCTCTAGCATATACATCTACGGATTGTATAAGTTTGGGGTGTGAGAAATGGAAACTTTTGTTTAAGTCTAACATAAATATGGCTTTATAGAAGTGAAAATGATGGAAAGAGAGAGAGAAAAAATATATATAGAGAACCATCACATGTAGAAATTATTTGCGAATCATCTGTATAAACGGATTTAGCGTATTAAAAATAGAATTAATAAAAAGGAAATCGCATTCATCCAAATGCATAAAAACAGAAAAATATAGGCATCAAATATTTTCTATCAATCTATCCATCAAATCATATTTATACCCTTATATAAATCAATCAAAATTTAAGACAATTTATTAAAGAGGGAAGAAAAACAATAGATGTATAAAAATTCAATGAATTAATAATTTAAATTTTTTTTTTATTATACAAAAATTCTCCAAAACATAAAATAAAATTTTCTTAAAAGAAAATAATAATAATGAAGGTATATATATCCTGACCAGGAGCACATGTGCTTTTTAGATGGCAGAGCGCCATCTAGTGGAACTGAAACCAACTAAACATTGATTTTAACTGTTCCCTGATATTTGGCCAACCCAATTTCTTTATAAATCAAGAAAAGCCATCCACGAAAGCGTTTCGCGCTGTTGGAGCTCGTCAGCGTATATATATATATGTATATATAATATGTATAATCAAATAATAATATTAAATGCTAAAAAAATTAAAAATATTAAAAATTCACCACAAATAGAATTTATATGAAATAATTGAAATATAAGGAAAATAATTTGGAGCTAAGTCAGCCTGCCACTGAGTAGCGCTCCCAGTCTTAATGACAAAGGCATTATATTTCACCCAGTCATGATGGTTGAGATAAGAAAGAAGAAGACTGAACCACCTGTAATCAAAACTCACTGTGTCAAACAAAGTTCGGCCTTGTCGAATAAATATATGTCCCCGTTGAATGTCCCGTGATTTTCGAAAATATTACCTTCTCGAAAAGTCCACGTTTCCAGTTAAATTTTTTCCTGCAATCTAGAAAAAAAAAATAGCAAGCCAATTTCTGAGCATTGATCAGTATCTACCACCCGCATGAGAGCGAGTTCATGGCTGGAAAGATGGAAAACTCATAGTTCATTTATAACGTAAACCTTGAAACATAAAAATATTTAGTTCATCCATAATACAGTACTTTTTCCTGCAGGTATAATACTTTTGAAATCTTCTTCATTTTTCGTTTTTATTCGGCTTTTTGAAGGCCCCCATAGATCAGAGTCTCGAGGCTACCTAACCTCCTTGATGCGCCTATGGATGGAGATTGTTGACAATCACTGCCTTGTGCCATGACTTGTCGCATCCCGGAGAATGAGCCTGAAATAACTACTATTACGTCACAAGTAAATTCTTTGAGGACATTAATGGATGGAAGAGGAATAGGTAAATATTAAGCATTAATACGTATTTATGCAAATAGATTAGGGCGTCAATTATTTGCCAAGTTTTGCTTAGAAATACAGTCTACTCTCGTTATAACGCCACCATCCGGATTTTGCAAAAAAGCGGCGTAAGGCGAGGGTGGCGTTGTATCGAACACGTTTAAAATGTGAAATTTAAAGATACAATAAATTATTTATAACAATTACTAATAACAATTTATACTTTAAAAAGTCAATATATATAGAATGCCGGCATTAATTAATTAATATGACAAATTGGAATAATTAATTCATTTTTATTCATTAAAAAGTAATTACATTTTCTTGAAGAAGTCTGTGATCACAACTTGTGTTTTCTCTCCCTCACTTATGGCATAGACACGGCGTAACAAATCCGCAGATAGATTGACGTCGTCAGATGTTGCTCTCTTGGAGTGCTCAATAAACAACAAAACTGTCTCAGCAGCTGTTCTGGTTTCCCTTAACGATGGTAGGCGCTGGGTCACTGTTGCATCATCATCCTCGCCAAGTTCTTCTTTCGCTGTAACAGTGGACACCAGAAAATTGTCATCTGTTAACTTCTTTTCCGCCTCCTGGGAATCATCAATGTATCTTTGTGTTGCTGAGACCATCATTAGGGACGCAGTGAGACGTAGCGTTATCTAACAACATTAGGATACGACGTCCTTCAGAGACAAGCTGCTTGTTGAACTGCAGTAGCCATTCTTGAAAGATGCTAGAGGTCATCCATGCTTTGCTGTTAGATATGTAAGTGCAGTAGAAGTGTGGACTAAAGTTTCTGAAGCATCGAGGCTTTGCCGATTTTCCAATAATCAGCAATCGCCGCTTGTCTGTTCCAGTAGAGTTGCAGCACAGTAGAACAGTGATCCGTTGCTTCATCCTTTTGACACCACGGCAGTTTTCATCTTTGTGAGCAAGTGTTCGGTCAGGAATGAGCTGAAAAAATACTCCTGTTTCGTCTGCCATGTATACGTTGGCTGGGTCATATCCGGAGTTCGCCAGAATACTGTTCAAATTTGTAAGGTGTTCATCAATGATAGCTGGAGAAATCGATGCGCCTTCCCCACAGAGCCGTCGTTGCGAAATATGGAATCTCCCTTTAAATCGCTGCAGCCACCCACTGCTGTACGTGAAATTTTCTGGTACGTCCAACTGCTCGCCAAGTTTTTTTGCCTTTTCTCTTAGAAGGTCATCAGTAATAATAATATTATTGGCACGCTTTTAGATAAACCAGTTGAAGAGAGCGTCTTTCAAGTCAAATTTTCCGACTCTTTGAAGAACCAACAGTATAATTTCCCCACTTCTCAGCCTGAGTGAGAATATCACGGACAGTTGTTCGTGGAAGTAAGAAACGCTTTCCAATCTCATTCTTCGACATCGTAGGGTTATTTCTTGCCAACTGGCATATCTCCTTCTTCTTTTCAATGGTGATCGACTCACGTTTACGCTTTTGGGAACTCTTCATACGACAATAAGGTTGTTGTGTTGATGTTAGCAAAGGATGAAGCGACTGTGTATGTCCCAGGAACAAGCAGGAAAAGGGTCTGCTGGCTGTTCACACAATCTGTTATCTGTTGTGTCTGTGGTATCTGTTATCAGCAAACAAAGTCCGGCGCCGTTGGCGTAAAAAATGCATACAAGAAAGGGGGAGCGGGGGGTGAGGGACGTTGTGAGCGGCGCTATAACGAGTGGTTTTTGCTACTTGGGATACGAAAAATCAGCGGCGGAAGGCGAACAGCGAGGGAATGGCGTTATATCGAGAAAAATACATTGATGCCGATTGGGACAAAACGAAAAAGCGGCGTAAGGCGAGGGTGGCGTTATATCGAGTGGCGTTATAACGAGAGTAGACTGTAGTATTATCATCCTCTATTTCCCTACCCTCAATTCGTCTGACCTTCACAGAACAATGTGTTAAAACATCACGCGTATCATTTTAGGATAAGTGCAACTATACATACGCGATAGTAACGAAATACTCAACATTTACATCTTTCTGGGTGTTTTATCCCGACTTTTATAAAGACTTTTATACAGAGTTAATGAATTTTTTACTTTAATAGAAATAACCATACTGCGTTACGCCCCCTTCCATTAAAACAGTGTCACGTGATCTAGCGAAGTCGCTTCTATCTCTAGAACATGAATTGTCCATCAGGATACTACTATATACACACATTTCTAGTTTTTATTATTACAAGTTGAGAAGTTTTTGGAAAAAATAATTATTGGAGAAATAAAAATTCAGCAACTTTTGCATATTCAATATTTTTTCGATTACAACGACATAGCGATTTATAATTGCTGCAAGAGTTTCTGGGGTTATAACAATGTCGATGCTGCCCGAACGTATAATCAAAGCCTATATCAAGATGCTACAGAATTTGCTGATATTCCTACTCAAGCCTGCGAGAACATCTCGAAGGAAAAATATCAAACTGGGAGTTTTATGTTTCATCTATTTTATACCAAAGTTGGGAAACACAATGGTGGAGATCGAGACAGCCTCTCACTGGGACTGGATGACTTGCTTGCTCCTTTCTTCGATGACCTACCTGACAATAGCAGATGGATTCATCTCCTTGAAAGTCTATGCAAATTTTCACAAAGTCCTTTACTTGTTCGAGCAAAGTCCTCTGGAGCTTAAAAGCAAGCTACTGTATGTAATATCTTTCTTTTGCAATCTCTTGATAGTGGCTTATTATCCCTACGAGATGTATTTTATTCCAAACAGCTTCAATCCTTTGTTAACTGGGTGGTATAAGGTCTGGGCCTATCTCGACAATACCATGTTTTATATTGGCGACATTACCTCTATGGTTTGCTACGCCAATTATTCTCTTATCTGCTTCCGACTTTGCGAAGGCTACAGAGAAATTTGCAACATGGACTCGAACAAAGATTTGAACGAAATGATTGCGAAGTACAGCTTTCTTTGCAAACTTGGTAAAATAGTCAATGACATTTTTTCTTTTGTCATTTTAATGTTTTTGATTCAATTCATGATGACCATAATCCTGACGCTCATCTTTGTCAAGAGTAACTTCATGAATATTGACTTGCTCGTCTGGATCTATACGGCGTGGCAAGCTTTCAAATTCGTGTCTGCAGCCCTTGTGGGATCGTTCCTCAACTTGGAAGCCTCCAGAGCTCTGTACTTCATGATGGAGAAGACTTCAGGCACGAAGAGGTTCTGGACACGATGTGATGCTGACATCAACACGCTGAGACTGCTCTGTCTCAGATATCACGATAAGGACATCAAGATATCTTGCAGCCGTTTTCAGCATCTGGACATCAACTACGTGCTCTCAACTTTGGGAATGGTGGCCAGTTACTTCGTCCTGGCATTCCAGCTCACTGGAAGAGTGTGACATTTCCTTACACATATGTATCCACCTATTACCCCAGGTACTCTAGACTTATTCCAGTCTGTAGTCTTTGCTTGAAACATCGGAATTTTAAGTATCAAAAATATATCTATGAGTACACCTCAATAATATTACTGTGCATCCTCATTATTATGTATTTCATCAACAATGAACTTTATCGCAAGGTAGATGCACTCTTAGAATGTATAATTGGGATCCATTTAGAAAGCGTGGTACACGATAAAATACTTTTATGTGATTTTTCATAGATAACAAGTATATTAGAATAATTAAAGTCTTCTATATTTCCTAAATAGATTTTGGACTCACCCCGAGATTTTAACATAAATAGCCTGAGACTCTGCTTCAGGTATCACGAATCAATATCCTATAGGGTACGGGATAATTTACGTATTTGAGAGAAAAAGATCATCCAGAGATGAATGTCTTGCTAAAAATGTAATATATTTACTCGAGGTTTCGGGTCTGGGAGGTCTTCTACAAGAGTAAGGTTCATTATAACGCCGCCTCATGAATTCCTAATGAACCTTATTCCTAAAGAAGGGCTTCAAGGTCCGAAAGACCCAGTTTATTAAATTACATTTTTTTTGAAAGAAATTCTCCCCTGGATGAACTTTTTCATCTCTCAAATGATATTATACAAGGAATTATTTTTTGAGAATTATTTCGTGTATTTATGGTACCTAAAATATATCGCCAGATTCTGAACAAATTCAGTAATGCGCACAATTATGTCCGAATCATATTACCTTCAGTTTCAACGTGATATCAGTAACAGCCAATGGAAGTCCAATGGAATCATAAAAATATTCAGAAATAATTTTAATTAAAGAAAATAGAAAATCAAAATACAGTTAAAAACAGAAACATAGTGATCAAATACAGATTTATTAACTTTGCATAACAAAAATACGACGATAGAGATGATAATTAAATATAAATTTTCAAATCTTTCTCAAAATCTGATTGAAGGTCGCGTTGAAGGTGATACTAGATCATGAAGACCTTGAACTACATTTGTAGATTACTTGAAGAGAGACATCAAATCAACTTCTTACACGATTTCAGAAATATAGATTGATTGTCTCTTGGATGAGCTTGATTAAGAAGCCCATTAGTCTCAGAACTGATTCATTTAAACCTGAACATACCTGAACATTATAACTTTCCTCAACTCCGCCTTTACTGGTTCCAAGCCCGGATGAAAAAGGAGGAGGGTGAGCAGTAACAAGCTCACTAAAAAATCTGGGCTCAGCTGGCCCGGCTGATAGTACCCTGTAAGGGCTCCTAATCCAGGGATACAGGATGAGCAGCGTTTTGTACTCCATTTTAGGAGCGGCTGCACATGGAGTCTGTTCCTCATGTCAGAGGCGGCCATTTCTTTTGGAGCTAAGTCGGCCTGCCACTGAGTAGTGCTCCCAGTCTTAATGACAAAGGCAGACGCATTCTACTTCACCCAATAAAGATGGTTGTTAAGTCTCAAACTTTACAAGCTTGACACCCTAGTATGATTGAGTGGAGATAAGAAAGAAGAAGATAACTTTCCTCTTGATATTTACATATTTACATGTATATCGTCTGCCTTTATCTAGATATATGTTTTTAGCTCTTATCTTAAAATGTCATCTTCATATCTTGATAAGATATATATTCAAACACACATTAGCGCGCCATCTATCAACAAGAAATGGTACTATTTATAATTTGATGTTTCCTTTGACACATGAAAAGAGATTCCTACGGTCCTTGGACGTACAATGGGAAATTTTGGGGAGGGAAACCGCTGGAAAGGTCCATCATAGATGAGTCAGGCCCCTTCCCAATATTTTTCCATTGCAGTAAGGACAGTAGGAAGAATTTTATTTGTAGAAGAAGAAAAAAATGTGCGATAAATATAGAATCAATTCTTGTATAAGCTAAATGTAGCGCATACACTTTTTTTGCCAATGTTATTCTTAGGGAAAAATATAAAGCGAAACTTTATTTACATTTTTAAATTTAAGGAGGGCAACAAAGAATTCTGTATTTATTACGTATTTCATTCACAATTTTTTCTTTTCAAATACATTATTATCCTCTCATAGTGATCACATATTTTACCCGACCTATCACATCACGCCCGTGGTTCACCAAGAGTCTTTCCCCCCCAAGTCTGGACACTGTCATCCTGCGTGAAATGGACCCTCTCCCATTGCCTTGTTTGGTATTCTACTTTGTGCCCGTTAGGTAATGTTTCCAGTAATTCGGTCTATGTTTTCTTCTGACAATAAAATTCCCTCTTTCCATCAGTGATTTAACGGAGGAAAAGAAACGTCCGTTTCTCTCTGACTCAGATTTTATGCCCCAGTGGAGCTGCGAAGTGGAAACTTCAAACCAGCAAATGATTTTAACAAATTCAAACAAATCACGAATTATTTTTGTTTATCACCACAGTAAAAAACGTAATGGTTCTGATAAAGAATGAGCCACAAACCAGTTTTGACAAAACGAAAAGCCCCCAACCTGTTTATATATATATATCTCCCCCCCCCAGAACAAGTATTTATATTGAAGAAAATGTTGAGATGTTTAAAAAAATTGTTGTGAGGATAAAAATGAATATGCGAGATAAAGATGAAAGAAACTAAGGCTTGGGGAATATTCAGCGAAAAAAAAAAAATGATGACCAAGGTTTTTCTGTCTGGATTAACGCTATAAACTCGGATACTCATACTATAGTTGTTTACTTCAGATTCTTTTACATCCTACACAGTGCAAAACACTTTTGAAAACTATCTAAATATTTTAATAGAGGTATGTAGGTTTCTATATCACGGCTTACACGGGTTTGAAAACATTCGTTAATACATTTTTATAAACTTGGTTTAATTTTACATATATAGTATTTATCAAGGGGTAATATATATTATCCAATAATTATGTTTCTCAAGACAATACAATTTATCATAACATAAAAAAGTCGATTATATACTCATGTATGAAAAAACAATAGAAAAAAATAAAAAGGTCGGGTGTTGATATTAAAAATAAAAAAAGGCATATCCTGACCAGGAGCACATGTGCTTTTCAGAAGGCAAAGCGCCATCTGGTGGAACAGAAATCAACTAATCATTGATTTAGCCTGTTCCCTGATATTTGGCCAACCCAAATACAGCCTACTCCACGCTGACGAGCGCCAACAGCGCGAAACGCGTTCGTGGATGGCTTTTCTTGATTTATCAAGAAATTGGGTTGGCCAAATATAGGGAACAGGCTAAATCAATGATTAGTTGATTTCTGTTCCACCAGATGGCGCTCTGCCTTCTGAAAAGCACATGTGCTCCTGGTCAGGATATGCCTTTTTTATGATTATTATTTTTTAATACTTATGTATGTATACATACTTGTGTATACCGAAATCCTTTCCCTCTAGCCATCAATTTTTCTATTTGGAAATCCGATTTAATTGACAGATTTCTAACCATCCTCAATGAAAGATGAAATAATGGTATCATTCTACCACGAATAAGACGTGTGTCTTATATAGTAAAGACTTTTATAAAATAAATAAAGCTTCCAGGGTTAAGTTTCTTGTACAACTTTTTATTTTCAAGCTTTCGGACTTGTCAGTCCTTCAACAGGATTATCACGTTAACAAATTAATAATAAGTACTATTTTTATATACACATTATTATATGAGAAACAATAGAAATTCGTGGATGGCTTTTCTTGATTTATCAAGAAATTGGGTTGGCCGAATATCAAGGAACAGGCTAAATCAATGTTTAGTTGATTTCTGTTTCACCATATTGCGCTCTGCCTTCTGTAAAGCACATGTGCTCCTGGTCAGGAGATATGTCTTTTTTTTATTTTTACATTATTATATATATAAAAAAGCTATAAAACGAAGAGAAAAATTCTTTTAATAAAAATGCATAGGCTACTAGCTTTCGGGCTCCAAGCCCTTCAACGGGTACAACATATTGAGAGAAAATAACGCTATATATACAAGGTGCGTTCATTAATTTCCAGGACTGCTCTGTATATCTTTGAAAATATAAAACAAATAAAAAAACTAATTTAATATTTTTCAAAATATTACCCTCCTGCCTCAATACACCCGTTCCATCTTTTTTTTCCAATTGTCGAAGCAGGAGATAAAATCACTTTTTGAGAGGTTCCTCAAGGTTGCCTTCGATTCAGCTTGTATCATATCAACGTTGTCAAATTTCCGTCCTTTCAAGTTCATTTTCAATTTAGGATAGAGGAAAAAGTCATTGGGGGCTAAGTCGGGGGAATAGGGTGGATGAGGGATCTGTATGGTTGAATGCTTGGCCAAGAACTGCAAAACAACATGGGCTGTGTGCGGCCGCGCAATACCGACCTGAAGTATCCATTCATTGTTTTGCCATCTTTCAGGTCTTTTAAGGCGCACTGCGTCCCTTAAGCACCTCATTATCCCCAAATAAACAGATAGTCCAGTCTCTGAAAATAATTCTTCTGTTAGATTTAATTAACTCCTTTATTTTGAGCTTGTTTTCCTCGCAACGAAATGATCTTGGACGCCCAGTATGCTGATCATCGTTTACCTTTTCCCGACCTTTTTGGAAGCGTGAAAATCATTCAAAAGTTCTTAAAGGGATAAAGCTGCATCGCCAAAAGCTTCTTTAATCAATTCATACGTCTCAGTAGCACTTTTTTTCAATTTAAAACAAAACTTAATGCAGATTCTCTGCTCTTCGAAAATGGCCATTTTAAAATTTGAAATGCGAACTTTACAAGGAAGTTGTTTTGTTCTATTTTTAGATCGGCGCGTGCGCCACGAGACTCGTGCTTTCAGTCAGGTGTGGTCGAATGTCCAATATTCAACTCTGTAAAAAAATATTTTCTCTAGCTTTTTTATTTATTTTATTTTTTAACCAGTCCTGGAAATTAATGAACGCACCTTGTAGTATCGATATGTGAAGAATCTGCATATATAACTACGTATGAGGTAAAGATATCAGATTAAGTTATGGAAATAAGGCTTTTTTAGAAATATTTGACGACCTTAGGATATGATAATAGTTAAAAAATTATGACAGATTTAGCATACCATAAATAAAACTATTGCAATTAATAAGAGAACACATGATCATCTCAACGTGACGCTAAAATAAAAAACCTAATAACAGTGAGGGAATTATTGTATGGCCCGCCATCAGCGTAATCATCAGACTATGAAAAATAGGGGTCGGTGTTTGGGTGGGGGGTGGGGAGTTTGTTTGCGGTGGGATTAATGGCAAGATCAGGGAAGAGAAATGAACGGCCTAAAGGTTATTACATATATCTAGGTACTGCAATGGTATGTCGATGTGTCTGTTAATGCTATGGTTACTGATGGATAATATAGCTTCAATAATTAACCTTTGATACTTGGTGTTGACATTAGAGTATAGGGTGGTAGGGGAGGAAAGGTTGAATGAGTGGCCGGTGGTGTTAATATGGTTGAATATAAGCGATCTATTGTCTTTGTTGGCAATGCATCTACCGTGCTCAGTCATCCTGATGGCCACGGACCTACCAGTCTCGCCTATGTAAGATGCACTGCAATCGTTACAAGAGACTGAGTAGACCGAGCCACCAGAGGACTGAGCAACGGTAGATCTAGGTAATCTGGTGATAGGATGTCTGAGGATGGCGCCGATACTATTGCTATTAGAAAAATTGCAGACTAATTGCAAGGTTTTTAAAATGTAAATATATTTTTTGAATAGTTTTTCTAGCGCTTTTTATCACATGATAAGACACGTGTGTTAGTATTGATCATCCCCAAAAGTTGTGAAATATTCTTACACAATAGTAAACCTTTATGATGACCAGGACAGAGAGAAGTACTGCACATCATTGATGTCATCTTCAGAGAAAGCCTTTTTTTGCATAAAAAAACTTAGGTCACAGCGATTTGACAGAAAATAATGCTGAATTAGAGCTTTAATTTTGTTTTTTCTTTAATAATTCCAGAATTGGCCAAATATTAATTAAGAAACGGTATTTGGCCAATTCTGGAATAATTAAAAATCAACGATTAGTTGATATTTATTCCGATAGATGGCGTAAGCCATCAGCAACTTTTAGTTGCACGATCAGGAAATGCCGTTTTTCTTAATTTATCCACCTGATCCAAGTACAAATTCACTTTTGTACTATTTTTTTCATATATACAAAAGTTCCATTGGAATTTTACAGCGACAGAAAGAGAAGCGTCTGATAGAAAATTTCAGAGAAAAAAGAAAAAGGTCCAGAATTCCACATTTAAATGAATGTTGATTGAAAGATTGGCCTCCAAGAAAAAAACAAAGCCACCTTGTTTTGCAAAAAGTAGAGAAAATTACAAAATATGAAAAACATTTCCCCCCGGGGAGCAAAAATAATAATAATTCCTAAACCTTTATAAGTGAAAATGCTCATTAAACTCTATTAAAGGTATTTCAGAAAAACAAAAAACAAATCTAGATAAACTATCTGTTTGGAGATCAATGTCTAACGAATTAAGAATGAAGAAAGGATAAATCTAGGTGAATCTTTGACTCCTTCACAATTTCTATAAAGTCAATGGCAAGTTGTTGGGATTGACTTGCTTTATTTCAATCAAAACTGCTATTTGAGTGTGGTATATTTTATTATTTTCCTCCTCCTTCCGTGCCTTTTTCAGCTGAGGGTGGGCCACATGGTCTCTCCATATCTCCCTCCTTCAGTGCTCTTCTGATGTGGGCCACATGGTCTCTCCATATCTCCCTCCTCCAGTGCCTTCCTCTACTGAGGGTGGGCCACATGGTCACTCCATATCTCCCTCCTTCAGTGCCTTCCTCTACTGAGGGTGGGCCACATGGCCTCTCCATATCTCCCTCCTTCAGTGCTCTACTGATGTGGGCCACATGGTCTCTCCATATCGCCCTCCTTCAATGCCTTCCTCTACTTAGGGTAGGCCACATGGTCTCTCTATTTCTCCTTTTTTCAATGCCTTCCTCAACTGAGGGTGGGCCACATGGTCTCTCTATTTCTCCTTTTTTCAATGCCTTCCTCAACTGAGGGTGGGCCACATGGTCTCTCTATATCTCCCTCCTTCAGTGCTCTACTGATGTGGGCCACATGGTCTCTCCATATCGCCCTCCTTCAATGCCTTCCTCTACTTAGGGTAGGCCACATGGTCTCTCCATATCTCCCCCCTTAAATGCCTTCCTCTACTGAGAGTAGGCCACATGGTCTCTCTATTTCTCCTTTTTTCAATGCCTTCCTCAACTGAGGGTGGGCCACATGGTCTCTCTATATCTCCCGCCATCTGCTTTATTCCCTCGTATATGCGTCGTTCAGTCCATTGTTTCATGTCGTTCATATACTCTCGTGGTATAATTTCTAAATACCTTGAAAAGCTCAAATTAAGGAATTTGACAGATAAAGTAATTATCAACCACACGATCTCCATTTTTGATAAACACGACACTCCCTAAATCATTCGAAGTTATAATGGGCCACAATTTATGAATATTATAGGATCATATTTTGAAAATTCGTTCAAGATTTATTATCTCGGCATATTACCTCTAGTCCAAAGTTTCCCATAGCTATGGCGAAGACAATAAAACAAAGCCTAACGAGAAAGAAGGATGCCTACAATGTTATTCATCAGCGCAGAGTTATTAATGGGGGTAGACAAATAAGGACATTAATTCCAATTATTCCATAAAATTCGATATACCAGAGAGTGATTAAATCGGAAGATGGTAGAAGACATCAGCAAAAAGAGGAATAAGATAGAACACGTGCAGCTCGTCGTCAGCTGCCAATGCTGAAATCTGGTGGAAATATTTTGACTGGACGGAACTGTCTTCTCTAAGGATCAAACACAGAAGTAAAAACACCTCGTGGGAAGTTTAAAAAAATCATTCAAAACCTCCCCAAAAGAAAAGAAGCTGGCACCTTGCAAAAAATCACAGATATTTAAAAATAATAAATACTCTTCTCTCTCTGGATATGCCGCGTCTTCGCCCGGGGCGAAACTTCTTGTCCATCCCCAAGAGACTCCAACCCCTGAGCCTCCTGTTCCAGCGCCGAGCACCAGCCGGGTGCTGTCACGACCAGAGCCCTCGACCATTGCTGAGTCAACGGCGGCTACTGAAAAAGAAGTCCAAGGCATGGCCGCATCGTCCATCCAGGCTTCTACACCTGTGGTCCAAGTCATGTGTCACCCTCAGACCCCTCTGGAGGAGCTCGAGGAGCAGTTGGTGGAACTCTATTTAAAAATAGACGGATATTCTCTCCTATCCTCCATCTTTGGAGAGGTTCCTGAGCATATAGTACTGGGGGCGATCCTATATTTCCCTGAGAGGGAGCAACTCCTCAGGCAGCTCTCGCAGAAAAACAAGACCATTCTGTGCGAATTCTTCAACATGGCAATTGAGCATGTAGGGGACAACACCTCCATTATGGCCAAGCAACTATTCGGACTCAGGGCGGCTTGTAGCCCTTGATATAATCTAGACGTCCCTCGGGGAAGGCCTCGAGTCTGATGTTATGTATATATTTTATTATAATGCTGATAGCTGTAATCTTGTAACTTTGTTTTGATGTTGACTGGAAGTCAATAAAGTATGTTTCTCTCTCTCTCTCTCTGGATGGAATCTTTTCTCTCACACACAAATGACCTCTTATAGATATAACTACACCGGAAGAAGCATTCCTAGGAAGAGACTTGTTTATAATATTGAAATTCTAGATCTCTGAATATAATGAAGACGAACATATAAGATCAAATAACTAGACCATCAACGGCCTTAGAAAGCTGTACCATGAATACGTCCACGAAGACCCGATCAAGTAACCTGTTAGATTGTACCTTCAGTTTTCACAAATAAGAGTAAATATTTTAAAAAATACTTTTAGGTATGGACTATTTTGCTGTTCACTTAGCAGAGTAACTTATCGGGGTATAAAAATAAGGATATCAATTCCAATTATTCAATAAAAGTCAATATACCAAAGAGTGATAAAATGAGTAGATAGTAGAAGATATCAGTAAAGAGAATTTAAAATAACTAATTAGTTTGTGAAAATACCCAATACATAAAACATTAATGAAGCTGTTTAAATAATTGACATGCCCTCTGAGTCTCGTCCAATAAAAATTCTCACATCGCGTGTAATGATAGCAACTCATTAATAAATATCACAAAAAGTGAATTGCCAATGAAGATATAGTTAATTCCTCCCATCGGTAGATTCTCATATGACAATCAGTTGAAAAGTTCTCGAGTTATCAGAAATAAATAACATAGATTTCCATATTTGATGTTTTCGCAATAACACAACAACCAGTTAATAATAGCCTAGAAAACTTCAGTTATTTTATTGGATCTGATGGCGAAGCTGTATGAACGCATTCTAAAAGTCTACATCAAATGTTATCAAAATTTGCTTATTCTGCTACTTCAGCCGGAGAAAACTTCAAGAAAAATTTCTCTCAAGCTATGGATTTTATGTTTTATATATTTTATCCCCAAGTTGGGAAACACAGCGGTAGAATATGCTATATCACCTCACTGGGACTGGATTAGTTACTTACTCTTTTCTTCGATGTACTACTTGACCATATCAGATGGAATTGTCGTCATGAAAGTCTACGAAAAATTTCAAAATATTATCTACTTATTTGAACAGAGTCCTCCTGCTCATACCTGCAAGCTACAGTATGTTTTAATTTTCTTCTGCAACCTCCTCATGGTCTCTTATTATCCCTATGAGATTTACATGATTTTTATTGGCGTGGATGTTGAGTTGTCCCGGTGGCTATTGGGCTGGTTATATTTCGACAACTTCATGTTTTATATTGGAGACTTCATCGCTATGGTTTGTTTATCCAATTATTTGATTATTTGTGTTCAGCTTTGCGAGGGATATCGAGAAATACGTAACATGGACTTAAAGAAAGATCTGAACGAAATGATCGTAAAGTATAGCTTTCTCTGTCATATTGGTAAAATGTTGAATGATAGTTTTTCCTTTGTCATCTCCATTTTCCTATTTCAATTCATGATGACTATCATTCTGATGCTTATCTATTTCAATAGTAAACTTATGGACTTCAACCTGCTCCTTTGGATCTACACCGCATGGCAAGGGTATAAGTTCGTGGCTGCGGCTCTTGTGGGATCGTTCCTCAACTTGGAAGCCTCCAGGTCTCTGTACTTCATGATGGAGAAGACTTCAGGCACGAAGAGATTCTGGACTCGCCGAGATGCTGACATCAATGCGCTGAGACTGCTCTGCCTCAGGTATCACAACAAGGACATCAAGATATCTTGCAGTCATATCCATCAGTTAAACATCAGCTACGTGCTCTCAACCTTGGGAATGGTGGCCAGTTACTTTGTCATGACTTTCCAGCTCGCAGGAAGAGTGTAAAATGTGCTTTCTCATATATCTGAACGTTTTAACACTCTAGGTATGTATTTTAGCCTTGTATAAAAATGAAATGTTACCAAAGAAATTAAACTTTAAATGTCACCCATCACATATATAAAATTGTTCTAGCTTCAAATTTCTTTGCACGTTATCAGATTACCAATATTGAAATGTAAATATGTATATTTTCATATTATATATTGCGTATTTGAGTGAGTGAATTCCAGACAATTATGACGACAGATAGGTAGATATACAGCCAAACATTCTATTCGGGATCCAGAAGATTACATCCACGGCGTCTCTTTGGCAGAGCATCTCGCAGTGTAAAGGCTTCGACCGCTCCCTAATATATAATTTTTCAGAAACTTGATAGAATTTGATTTCAAGTTCGACCAGAAAGGGTCAGCATATCACTCAGGACTCCACGGTTACTGAGGTCAGAGCGTTCTTATGGCTTGCTCGCTCTTGCTCTTCATGATTGTAAAGTGCTCCCTATGAAACTCCTGCCTCTTGGCGTATCCTTCAACCCATCAACGACTGTTCAATTCAACATCTCTCAACTCATCGTAAACTGATCATATTTTAACTCCACTGGGCAAGACCTGGCCGAGAAAAGTAAATACTTTATCACATGTACATATCTTTGTATTTTAATAATATTCTTTGTATAAACATCTAATATATGCATATGCTTTATATGATGTAATATTTTAATGGAGATTTGAAGCTAGTTATCAGAATAGTTGTATTGTTGAGGATTCAGCACGGAGTAAATTTTCTTGAATGCAAAATTAAAATGAAACAAATTTCTTGGACAACCGGGAAGTACAAACAGATATTCTGTAATCTAATTGAGACTGTTCAATGAATGTCTGGTGGCAGTTATGAGAATTCGAAACTTTTAAAGACGTGTATGATTATTTTAAAAATCAAACAATTTTCCCCATTAATTTTTCATTGCAGTAAGGGCAGTAGAGAGAAAATTGTTTAATTTTTAAAATAATTATACCCGTTTATAATAGTTTCGAATTATCATTTATAAATTCGTAGATTCAATTGTCAAAGTGTCCTATAAAACTAACAGATCAATACAATTATCCTTAATCCCAAATGCTAATGAGTAAAAAAGCCAACAAATATCAGCAGACCCAGCACACTAGCTCACGGGCCCATTATTTATTCATCATAGATTAGGGGGTGATAACAGGATGGAAAGGGATGATAAGATTTTATTCTAAGCTCAACAAAAACTTGGCTGAAGTCTTTACCTGAAATTCGTATATTAAAATGTATAAATACACATTTGAACGTATTATCTACCTATCTACTTCCTATGTAACTTACCTTTATTTTTGATCAGCATTTGTTGGTTTGAGTTTGTTTAAAAAATATATGGCCCTACATAAACCAATTTTTTTTCAATTCCCGACGTTTCCGACAAGAGTTACTGAAACGTCAGGAATTAAATAATAACACTGATAGACAAAACTTAAGGAAGTTGTACCTTATAGCATATATATATATCGGGATTCAGAAAATATCTCTCAGAGTTATTTTCTGAATCCCGATATATATATGCTATAAGGTACAACTTCTTTAAGTTTTGTCTATCAGTGTAATTGGTTGATGTATAGCCTTACCTTAGTTTGTTTCCATGCATAGACTATAAATGAGGTATGAAGAAGCTATGTGGCGTAATGGACGAGGGATAATGATAGCATGAAATATTGAAGAATTTCTCCGTCAAATGGAAGACTATATAACAGTGGTGAAAACCTATCAAATTATTTATATATTCTACTAGCGGATGTGTACCCGGCTTCGCCCGGGTTTTATCCGAGTGAAAGTTTGCCTAACGAATATTATATATTATGAAGTATAATAAACAATGATTAAACAAAGATTAGTTTTAATTATTAATCAAGATTGTGTGTGAATATGTGAGAAATATGTAATATTGTTGTTGTTTTCTTGGCCGACTGTTTTACATATGGTGTTATCTTAAAATTGCTTGTTTTGAATATTTTTTTAGATTGAGTTGAATGAATTGCTGATTTTTTTTTGTATTTATATATAAATAAAATTAACTCTGTTGATTTTTTTTGTATTTAATCGATAACAGCGAAGTTACGCATGTTAAAGTTAGGAAAAATATTTTGATGTTAAGCAAAACCGGCTCCATCTCGTTTTACATAAATGTTGAAAATTTGGTCGAAATTGATGCATTGTAACGAAAGTTTTTAGTGAACAACACTTATGAAATTTGCATTTTATTAATATAGAAGACAAATGATTTTTAAAAGTCAGAAAACTTTTAACATGTCATGTTTAAAAAAAATTGACAACTTGATTTGCTAGTAGAGGTGGGTGGCTTTTTAAGACATAGCTGGTGTAATATGGTAGAACTTGGGTAATTCGAACGTATTTATTTCGTATTTTGGTCCCTAGAATTTCCTAGGGATTTTTTATGTATTCATGTACATTAATAATATTTCAGTTTTAAACTTTTTTATATTGTATGTATATATATATGTGTTATATTAAATTATTATTTTATTTAAAAAATTATATTTCATAGATTCAAATACTCTGCTGAATCGCGACCGCCAGAGGTCACGCTTCCCTTATAAAACTTCATTGTTGTAGTTTCCCGATGGCAGTGTTGGGTTTTTTAGAGTAATTATAGTGAACAAAAATCCGCAAGTAAATAATATGCCACCGATTGTAATTAAATCGACGATCGGACCAACCGGCGAGAAACTATGCATAATCGAAGCCTCCTTAATAACGAAGATCCTAGACAAATGTGGAATCGAGTATAAGCTTGAGGAAACGGTTCAATCAAAGAAGAGAACTCGCGGCTCCCAATCGGATGACTCAAGATCGCCAACTAGGAGCGAGCGTAATCTGAAGACGCCTAGAATGGACATCGATGTACAAAGTCCCGCCACTGGAATTTCTCAACAAATGAACACAGCTCACCCACCTCAAGACGATGAAGAAAATAACGACAACGATGGCCCATGGACCACAGTCACTAACGTGAAAAAACCGAGAATTCCTCCTGTTATTGCAGAAAATGTAGCAGATTGGAAGCTTCTTTGCCAAGAACTAAAAGGCTTGTGCACGGAACCATTCCAAGTCACGATTTCTGGCAAAAAGCACATAATTAAATCGAAAAACATAGGCGACTTCAAAAAAATCAGGGAGTATGTACAAAAAAATAATGGAGGATATTCCTACAGACTACAGGAGGAAAAACCACTGAAAGTGGTATTGAAGGGGGTAACAACAGCCTTCAAAGAAGAAGACGTCGTAACTGAACTGGTCTCAATGGGCTTCACTGAGGTCATTGTCAAAAGACTCCATAGACAATCGACCAAAATACCGATGAATATAGTCCTAGTAGAGCTACCGAAAAATGAACAAAATAAACGAATCTATGGAATAACCGAAATACTTTACCAAAAAATAGTCGTGGAATCATTCAGGACTACAAAACGAGTGACCCAATGCTTTAACTGCCAGGGCTTTGGGCATGGCCAGCTAAACTGTTTTTTGAAGCCCAAATGCGTCAAGTGTGCTGAAGAACACCATTCGAAGGATTGTCCAAGAAAGTCGAAGCAGCTCCCACCAAAGTGCGCTAACTGTGGAGAGGCGCACACAGCCAATTACCGCGGATGCCAAAATTTTCCGAAGCCACAACAACAGCAGCTAAAGCCTCCCAGACAAAACTCCCCTAACACCATACCTCAAGCAAGCTCCACTAAAACAGAAGAAGCAACTGTTGAAAAACAAAAGGCAAGTTACGCTGAAACTGCAAAAAAGAAAACTACTCGTTCTGACACCAGGGAACTGTGCGAAAAGTTATTAGAAATTATCAAAACTTACTTAAAATGAAAGGCAAATTACCTTTGAAAATCGTTTTCTGGAATTGCAACGGAATCAAACTCAAAAAAGAAGAATTTCTACATTTTTTAGAAGAAAACTCAATAGACATGGCACTGCTCAGTGAAACACACTTAAAACCATCTGTCGACCTCAAACTCAGAAACTATCAGACAATAAGAGACGATAGAATCGTTGGAAGGGGCGGTGGAACGGCAATAATTCTAAAAAACTATCTTAAATATAAAAAAGTGCTGATTCAAACATCTAACATGGAAAACACCACAATTCTAATGAAACCAGATGGAAGGGCAGTAGTGCAGATATCGTCAATCTATAAGAAACCCGATCTACCACTCCTGGAGGAAGATCTGAATCTCTTGTTAGAGAATAATCAATCAGTAATCGCTGCAGGAGACTGGAACTCCAAGCACCCTCTTTGGGGCTCAAGAACCTCCAATAATAGCGGAACCGTGCTTCATAATTTTTCCGAAAAAGAAAACCTGGACATTGTCGCACCTTCTTCACCCACGCACTACAGTCCTTTGGGTAATCCAGACTTTCTAGACATCGCAATTCTTAGAAACATCCCCTGGACTTCGAGGATTAAGACCCTGGATGCCTTATCTTCAGATCACCTCCCAGTAATCCTAGAGCTGACCTGCCCGAAGGATGAATTCACGACTAGGGCTTGCCGACTCACTAACTGGGTACACTTCCAACAAGACTTAATTTCCAGTACGCCTCCTAGAGTACCCTTGAAAACGGAAGCCAATATTGACTCAGCAGTGACCATACTAAATTATAAAATCTACAACAGCTACTCGAAAAACACAGTTATATCATCCTCTTCATCAAAACAGAACCCCTCGACCAAGGCCTTGATAAAAGAAAAGAATAAAGCTCGTAAGAGATGGCAAGCAACCTGGGATCCAGCACATAGAGCCATTTATTTAAACCTACAGGGAAAAGTTAACAAAGCCCTCAAATCCGACTCCACCGAGAACTGGAATCAATTCATACACAAGATTGAATCAAGCCCAAAGGACTTCTGGAGAAAAACAAAACCCATCAGGAAAAAAACGGAAAGGATCTCAAGCTTAGTAACGAACGGCAAAACCTTATTGACCGACAAAGAAATCGGAAATGAACTTGCAGAACACTTCTCCAACCAGTTCTCCAAGGAAAAAGAAGACCAACCAAATATAACTTATAATCACCAACAAGAAAAAATGCTCACAATGACGACACCAAATGAAGTCAAAGAAGTGATTAAATACTTAGCTAACCACAAAGCTCCTGGCCATGACAATATCACTCCGCAAATGGCCAAGAATCTTCCCATCAAATGGATTGTATTTCTAGCTGGAGTATTCAACGCCGCACTGCACTTGTGTTACTACCCCAAAGTCTGGAAGCATGCTATCATAATTCCAATTCCAAAAAAAATCCGCTAAATCCCCTGAAGATCTAAGACCTATCAGCCTCCTCCCCACCATCGGCAAAATTTACGAAAGAATTATTTTACGTAGACTTCAGATGTACTTGGACAACTCTAACTTCATCATCCCGCAGCAATTCGGATTTAGAAGGGGGCATTCAACAACTCACCAACTCATTGCAGTTCTGGACTACATCCAGATAAGAAGATCCCACAAGGAAGTGGTAGGTGCTGTCTTTCTAGATTTTGCGAAAGCATTTGATAAAGTTTGGCATAATGGCCTTATAAAGAAACTCACAAAACACCAGTTTCCAAGTGACATTATCAATTTTATGCAGAATTATCTACAGGGTAGGACATTTTCAGTCAAGCAAGGAAATTTTATAACTGAACCAAAGCCAATCCAGACTGGAGTACCTCAAGGCTCTATCCTCGGACCCTACCTTTTCAATATTTACATTAATGACATCCCACTGCACTCTAAATGTAAACTTAAGCTCTTCGCAGATGACACAGCAATTTTATTTAACTCTAAATCAGTCAACCTATTGGTTACTCAGCTTCAGAATTACCTAAATGACATAATCAAATGGTGCGATGAGTGGAAACTAGACATTAACCCAACTAAGACTCAAGCAATACTTTTTCCCCCAAGAGATAACAAAAAATTCAAGCCACAAACCAACTTGACAGTAAACTCAAGCACTATTAGTTGGGCCGACCATGCCAAGTACCTTGGTGTCACTTTGGATTCGAAATTAAAATTTAACCTACATGTCCAAAACACCATAAGAAAGGCAAAGATAGCCAAAATATCTCTATCAAGCCTGCTCAATTTTAAAAGTAATTTAACAACAAAGCATAAATTCACGTTGTACAAAACCTGTATTCTACCCATCATCACGTACGCACTACCAGTCTGGGGCAAATATATCACACCTACGGATAAAAAAAGAATAGATGCCTTCATGAGGATTTGCTTACGAACCACTATAGGAGCCCCATTCAATCTTTCAAACAAAATTCTCAAAGAAGATCTCAACCAGCCTAATCTAGAAGAGATTTATCAAGACTCTGCAACCAGACTATTCTCTCAATTTCAAAAAAATCATCAAATCCAACTATACAAGAAATTGTTCAAAATCAAGGTGACCTCAGCCACCGAATCCGACGACCTGGACCCAATGGCTAGCTGACAGCCAAACACCCAACAACTGCCCTCCTGTAAGGTTCCGGGGGCCACTCCAGCATTACAACTCGCAATGTGTAAATAATCTGGACAAGGTGACTCGCGAGCTGTGCTCGAATGTAACACCTGCAAATTGAGATGAAATAAATAAATAAATAAATTCCCGATGGCCGGCTCAAACCTTTTGTACATTATGTAAATAAGTTTTTCATTTTCTAGATTCTTCGCCTTAAGCCAGGCATTACTTTTATCAAATTATGTTTTTTTTCTATATTCCATAAGTCAAAGCTATTTTTGATCAAAACTATTTTATTTATTATACTTTCAAGATTTTTAACCACGACTGCATTACCATAGCATAATCCTCAAGATAATAAAAAATCAACAGAAATCTCATTATTTTTATATAGCATATATATATACATACAATTATTGCACATATTCTAAATATACGGTAAAAATGTAAATTTACAGCAACTAATGCTATTCTTAATAAAGGAATTGATCGAAAATTCGAGGTTTTATTGTTTTAAGCCTTTTATTCAATGCGTTTTTAATTCGAATTTTTGAATAATTCGATTTTTTTGGTCCCTTGGGCTTCGAATTATCCAAGTTCTACTGTATATATATATATATATAGGAAGTTCACATAAAGGCACACAATGTGTTGTATGTGGTGTCAAAATTGACAATGATATTGAGCGCTTAAAAAAATAAATGACTCGTAATGATAATGTGTAAAGTGATCCTGAAAATAAAAATGTTGTCTCCATAAGATCTGCATGAAGAAAGGTATTGTCTAATATATAAAAATATTCCTGTATGACACCCCTCTCTTATAACCATCTTCTCAGCGGCGAAGTACGCGATCTACGTTTTCTTCGAAGTAAGTTTGAAGTAAAATATCTCGATACTTAAAATTACCATAGGTATTTAGGTAACATCCGTCTATAAACATTGAGCTAAGATGTTGTGAATTTGTCTTTAAGAGACCTAAAGGAAAGGAATATGAGTGAAAATAGATTTATGGTGAGATACTCATGACTATGGCGGCCCTGAGTGAAAAAAATACAATAGTGTTGTGTGTAAAGAAATGAAAGCATTAAATCACGAATGTTTTTTTTTTTTTACACATAAAACAAACTAAATGTCATTACTGCAATGAAAAATATTGGGAGGGTTTGACTCACTAGTGGTGAAACCTCCCAGCGGTTTTGTCAATTTAATCTTCACGCGCGCTTCTTAGAGCTCTAATACTGTATTGAACGATGTAAAAGAGACACTCGTGATCTGATGCTTTCATTTCTTATATAAGGTTGTCCTAAAAGTTCGTGTTTTTATTAAAACGTTGTTTTTCTTATTACTTGGCGAATAATATTATTACGGCGAATATATATACATGTATACATAATAATACATAATACAATTACTTTAAACATAATACAAAGATGTCCAGGGTAGCCTAGTGGACATGCCATCTGCCCGGTAAGCGAAACACTGTGGGCTCGATTCCTATCCTTGGACACATTTATTTTTTCGTTCATCATTACTCTTCACAATTCATCTTTTGATACTTCATTCCTAAGGATAGGAATAGTCGTTATTTCTATTTATAATAATTAAAATTACGATTTTTCGTTCTGTAAAAAGAAAAAAAATTGCGGTAAAGCTTGTTAAACATCGTTCTATAATCATAGCCACATTATATTGTATTATAATACAAATACATTATACATAACGGCGAATAATATTGGTATTTCAATTTTTTGCAAGTGTTTACGAACTTTTGGGGCAACTTTGTATATAGATGGCGGATTATTGCCTTATGAAATACAACAGTGAGATGAATACAGAAGCACATTGTCCCAGTTAGATGAGTTAAATGAATTTTCTTTGTATTTTCTCAACTGAGGCGATACCAACACAAATAAACATTCTGCCAGAACTACAACATCAACCATTTTTTATTAAAACATTTCATTTCACATAGACTTGCTAGTTTCCAGAGTGAAACAGCAAACAAGGGTAAACTTTTATCAATAAATAAATAAATAGGTAATCACATCTATATATATGGAATCACACACACACACACACACAAAATCCTTTGTTAACTGGGTGGTATAAGGTCTGGGCCTATCTCGACAATACCATGTTTTATATTGGCGACATTACCTCTATGGTTTGCTACGCCAATTATTCTCTTATCTGCTTCCGACTTTGCGAAGGCTACAGAGAAATTTGCAACATGGACTCGAACAAAGATTTGAACGAAATGATTGCGAAGTACAGCTTTCTTTGCAAACTTGGTAAAATAGTCAATGACATTTTTTCTTTTGTCATTTTAATGTTTTTGATTCAATTCATGATGACCATAATCCTGACGCTCATCTTTGTCAAGAGTAACTTCATGAATATTGACTTGCTCGTCTGGATCTATACGGCGTGGCAAGCTTTCAAATTCGTGTCTGCAGCCCTTGTGGGATCGTTCCTCAACTTGGAAGCCTCCAGATCTCTGTACTTCATGATGGAGAAGACTTCAGGCACGAAGAGGTTCTGGACACGATGTGATGCTGACATCAACACGCTGAGACTGCTCTGTCTCAGATATCACGATAAGGATATCAAGATATCTTGCAGCCGTTTTCAGCATCTGGACATAAACTATGTGCTCTCAACTTTGGGAATGGGGGCCAGTTACTTCGTCCTGGCATTCCAGCTCACGGGAAGAGTGTGACATTTACTCACACATATGTATCCACCTATTACCCCAGGTACTCTAGACTTATTCCAGTCTGTAGTCATTGCTTGAAATATCGGAATTTCAAGTATGAAAAATATATCTATGCATACACCTCAATAATATTACCGTACATTCTTATTTTAATGTATTTCATCAACAATGAACTTTATCGCAAGGTAGATGCAATTCTAAAATATATAGTTGGGATCCATTTAGAAAGCGTGGTACACGATAAAATACTTTTATGTAATTTTTCATAGATAACAAATATTCAGAATAATTAAAGTCTTCTATATCTCCTAAATAGATTTTGGACTCACCCCGAGATGCTGGCATAAATACCCCGAGACTCTGCTCTGCTTCAGATAATACGAATAAGATATCCTATAGGGCACTGAATTATTTCGCGTCATTTGAGAGAAAAAGATCATCCAAGAGATGAATATCTTGCTAAAAATATAATATATTTACTCGAGCTTTCGGGTCTGGGAGGTCTTCTACAAGAAAAAGGTTCATCATAACGACGCCTCATGAATTCCTAATGAACCTTATTCCTATAGAAGGACTTCAAGGTTCGAAAGTCCCAGTTTATTAAATTATATTTTTTAAAAAGAAATTCTTCCCTGGATGAACTTTTTCATCTCTCAAATGATATTATACAAGGAATTATTATTTTTGGGGAATTATTTCGTGTATTTATGGTACCTGAAATACGTATATCGCCAGATTCTGAAAAAAATATGAAATACGCACAATTATGTCCTAATCATGTTACATTCAGTTTCAACGTGATATCAGTAACAGCCAATGAAACTCCAGAATCATTAACATTTTCAGAAATAATTTTAATTAAAGAAAATAGAAAATCAAAATACAGTTAAAAACAGAAATATAGTGATCAAATACAGATTTATAAACTTTGCAAAACAAAAACACGACGATAGAGATGATAATTAAATATAAATTTTTCAAATCTTTCTCAAAATCTGATTGAAATTCGCGTTGAAGGTGATACTAGATCATGAGGACCTTCTTGAACTACATTTGTAGATTACTTGAAGAGAGATACCAAATCAACTTATTACACCATTTCAGAAATATAGATTGATTGTCTCTTGGGTGATCTTGATTAAGAAGCCCATTAGTCTCATAACTGATTCATTTAAACCTGAACATACCTGAACATTATAACTTTCCTCAACTCCGCCTTTACTGGTCCCAAGCCCGGATGAAAAAGGAGGAGGGTGAGCAGTAACAAGCTCACTAAAAAACATGGGCTCAGCTGGCCCGGCTGATAGTACCCTGTAAGGGCTCCTAATCCAGGAATACAGGATGAGCAGCGTTTGTACTCCATTTTAGGAGCGGGTGCACATGGAGTCTGTTCCTCATGTCAGAGGCGGCCATTTATTTGGGAGCTAAGTCGGCCTGCCACTGAGTAGTGCTCCCAGTCTTAATGACAAAGGCAGACGCATTCTACTTCACCCAATAATGATGGTTGTTAAGTCTCAAACTTTACAAGCTCGATACTGTAATATGATTGAGTGGCGATGAAAGAAGAAGATAACTTTCCTCTTGATATTTACATATTTACATGTATATCGTCTGCCTTTATCTAGATATACGTTTTTGAGCTCTTATCTTAAAATGTCATCTTCATATCTTGATAAGATATATATTCAAATATTAGCGCGCCATCTATGAACGAGAAATGGTATTATTTATAATTTGATGTTTCCTTTGACAAATGAAAAGAGCTTCCTACGGTGCTTGGACGTGCAATGGGAAATAATGGGAGGGAAACCGCTGAGAAGATCCACCAAAGATGAGTCAGGCCCCTTCCCAATATTTTTCCATTGCATTAAGTAAGGGCAGTAGGAAGAATTTTATTTGTAGAAGAAGAAATAATGTGCGATAAATATAGAATCAATTCTTGTATAAGCTAAATGTAGCGCACACACTTTTTTTGCCAATGTTATTCTTAGGGAAAATATAAAGAGAAACTTTATTTACATTTTTAAATTTACGGAGGGCAACAAAGTGTTCTGTATCTATTACGTATTTTATTCACAATTTCTTCTTTTCAAATATATTTCTTATCCTCATATTGATCACATATTTTGCCCGACCTATCTCATCACGCCCGTGGTTCACCAAGAGTCTTCCCACCCCAAGTCTGGGCACTGTCGTCCTGTGTGAAATGGACCCTCTCCCATTGTATTGTTTGGTATTCTAATTTGTGCTCCTTAAATAATGTTTCTCAGTAATTCGGTCTATGTTTTCTTCCGACAATAAAATTCCCTCTTTCCATCAGTGATTTAACGGAGGAAAAGAAACGTTCGTTTCTCTCTCACTCAGAAAAATCCAGTGGAGCTGCGAAGTGGAAAATTTTAACCAGTAAGTGATTTTAACAAATTCAAACAAATTATTCATTTTTTAAAATTTATCACCACACTACAAAACGTAATGGTGCCAATAAAAATGAGCCACATAACACCAATTTGACAAATTCAAACGAAAAGCCTCCAACCTGTCTATATATACTTTTTTTTCCAGAACAAGTATTTATATTGAAGAAAATGTTGAGATGTTTTAAGAAGATTTTTGTATATAGTGAGAACAAGAGAAAAAGGAATATGCGAGATAAAGATGAAAGAAACTAAGGCTTGGGGAATATTCAGGGAAAAATGATTTCCAAGGTTTTCCTGTATACAGAAGTTGTTTACTTCAGATTCTTTTACATTGTCATCCTACACTTATTCAGTTTGGAATGTCAAAAAAGTGCAAAACACTTTTGAAAACTATCTAAATATTTTAATAGGTATGTAGATTTCTATATCACGGCTTACACGGGTTTAAAACATTCATCAATACATTTTTATAAATTTGCTTTAACTTTACATATATAGTTTTTATCAAAAAAAGGGGTAATATAGATTATCCAATAATTATGTTTCTCAAGACAATACAATTTACCATAACATAAAAAAAAGTCGATCATATACTTATGTATGAAAAAACAACAGAAAAAAAATAAAATAAAAAGGTCAGGTGTTGATATTAAAAATAAAAAAAGGCATATCCTGACCAGAAGCACATGTGCTTTTCAGAAGGCAGAGCGCCATCTGGTGGAACAGAAATCAACTAATCATTGATTTAGCCTGTTCCCTGATATTTGGCCAACCCAAATACAGCCTACTCCACGCTGACGAGCGCCAACAGCGCGAAACGCGTTCATGGATGGCTTTTCTTGATTTATCAAGAAATTGGGTTGGCCAAATATCAGGGAACAGGCTAAATCAACAATTAGTTGATTTCTGTTCCACCAGATGGCGCTCTGCCTTCTGAAAAGCACATGTGCCCCTGGTCAGGATATGCTTTATTATTATTATTATTATTATTATTAAATAATTATGTATGTGTATATACCTGTGTATACCGAATTCTTTTTCTTCTACCCTTCAATTTTTCTATTTGAAAATCCGATTTAATTGGCAGATTTCTATCCATCCTCAATGAAAGGTGGAATAATGGTACCATTTTACCACGAATAAGACATGTGTCTTATATAGTGAAGACTTTTATAAAATAAATGAAGCTTCCAGGGTTAAGTTTCTTGTACAACTTTTTATTTTCAAGCTTTCGGACTTGTCAGTCCTTCAACAGGATTATCACGTTAACAAATTAATAATAAATACTATTTTTATATACACATTATTATATGAGAAACAATAGAAATTCGTGGATGGCTTTTCTTGATTTATCAAGAAATTGGGTCGGCCGAATATCAGGGAACAGGCTAAATCAATGTTTAGTTGATTTCTGTTCCACCAGATGGCGCTCGGCCTTCTGTAAAGCACATGTGCCTGGTCAGGATATGTCTTTTTTATTTTTATATTATTATATATATATATATAAAAAGACTTATTGCAAGGTTTTTTAAATGTGAATATATTTTTTGAATAGTTTTCTAGCGCTTTTTATCACATGATAAGACGCGTGTTTTAGTATTGATCATCCCAAAAAGTTGTGAAATATTCTTACACAATAGTAAACCTTATGATGGCCAGGACAGAGAGAAGTATTGCACATCATTAATGTCATCTTCAGAGAAAGCTTTTTTGCATCTAAAAAGCTTAGGGCACAGCGATTTGACAGATAATAATGCTGAATTAGAGCTCTAATTTTGTTTTTTCTTTAATAATTCCAGAATTGGCCAAATATTAATTAAGAAGCGGTATTTGGCCAATTCTGGAATAATTAAAAATCAACGATTAGTTGATATTTATTCCGATAGATGGCGAAAGCCATCAGCAACTTTTAGTTCCACGATCAGGAAATGCCGTTTTTCTTAATTTATCTACCAGATCCAAGTACAAATTCACTTTTGTACTATTTTTCACATATATACAAAAGTTCCATTGGAATTTTACCGCGACAGAAAGAGAAGCGTCTGATAGAAAATTTCAGAGAAAAAAGAAAAAGATCCAGAATTCCACATTTAAATGAATGTTGATTGAAAGATTGGCCTCCAAGAGAGAAAAAAACAAAGCCACCTTGTTTTGCAAAAAGTAGAGACAATTTCAAAATGGAAAAACATTTTCCCCCGGGAAGCAAAAATAATTATAATTCCTAAACCTTTACAAGTGGAAATGCTCATTAAACTCTATTAAAGGTATTTCAGAAAAAAAAAAAAAAACAAATCTAAAGAAACTATCTATTTGGCGATCAATTTCTAACGAATTATAAATGAAGAAAGGATAAATCTAAGTGAATCTTTGACTCCTTCACAATTTCTATAAAGTAAATGGCAAGTTGTTGGGATTGACTTGATTTATTTCAATCAAAATTGTTATTTGAGTGTGGTATAGCCTATTATTTTCCTCCTCCTTCCGTGCCTTCCTCAGCTGAGGGTGGGCCACATGGTCACTCCATATCTCCCTCCTTCAGTGGCTTCCTCTACTGAGGGTGGGCCACATGGTCACTCCATATCTCCCTCCTTCAGTGCCTTCCTCTACTGAGGGTGGGCCACATGGTCTCTCCATATCTCCCTCCTTCAGTGCCTTCCTCTACTGAGGGTGGGCCACATGGTCTCTCCATATCTCCCTCCTTCAGTGCCTTCCTCTACTGAGGGTGGGCCAGATGGTCTCTCCATATCTCCCTCCTTCAGTGCCTTCCTCTACTGAGGGTGGGCCACATGGTCTCTCCATATCTCCCTCCTTCAGTGCCTTCCTCTACTGAGGGTGGGCCACATGGTCTCTCCATATCTCCCTCCTTCCGTGCCTTCCTCAGCTGAGGGTGGGCCACATGGTCTCTCCATATCTCCCTCCTTCCGTGCTTTCCTCAGCTGAGGGTGGGCCACATGGTCTCTCCATATCTCCCTCCTTCAGTGCCTTCCTCTACTGAGGGTGGGCCACATGGTCTCTCCATATCTCCCTCCTTCAGTGCCTTCCTCTACTGAGGGTGGGCCACATGGTCTCTCCATATCTCCCTCCTTCAGTGCCTTCCTCAGCTGAGGGTGGGCCACATGGTCTCTCCATATCTCCCTCCTTCAGTGCCTTCCTCTACTGAGGGTGGGCCACATGGTCTCTCCATATCTCCCTCCTTCAGTGCCTTCCTCTACTGAGGGTGGGCCACATGGTCTCTCCATATCTCCCTCCTTCAGTGCCTTCCTCTACTGAGGGTGGGCCACAAGGTCTCTCCATATCTCCCTCCTTCAGTGCCTTCCTCTACTGAGGGTGGGCCACATGGTCTCTCCATATCTCCCTCCTTCAGTGCTCTACGGATGTGGGCCACATGGTCTCTCCATATCTCCCTCCTTCAATGCCTTCCTATACTGAGAGTGGGCCACATGGTCTCTCCATATCTTCCTCCTTCAGTGCTCTACTGATGTGGGCCACATGATCTCTCTATATCGCCCTCCTTCAGTGCTCTACTGATGTGGGTTACATGGTCTCTCCATATCGCCCTCCTTCAATGCCTTCCTCTACTGAGGGTGGGCCACATAGTCTCTCCATATCGCCCTCCTTCAATGCCTTCCTCTACTGAGGGTAGGCCACATGGTCTCTCTATATCTCCCTCTTTCAGTGCCTTCCTTTACCGAGGGTGAACCACATGGTCTCTCTATTTCTTCTTTTTTTTTTCAATGCCTTCCTCAACTGAGGGTAGGCCACATGGTCTCTCTATATCTCCCTCTTTCAGTGCCTTCCTTTACCGAGGGTGAACCACATGGTCTCTCTATTTCTTCTTTTTTTTTTCAGTGCCTTCCTCAACTGAGGGTGGGCCACATGGTCTCTCTATATCTCCCGCCATCTGCTTTATTCCCTCGTATATGCGTCGTTCAGTCCATTGTTTCATGTCGTCCATATACTCTCGTGGTATAATTTCTAAATACCTTGAAAAGCTCAAATTAAGGAATTTGACAGATAAAGTAATTATCAACCACACGATCTCCATTTTTGATAAACACGACACTCCCTAAAACATTCGAAGTTATAATGGGCCACAATTTATGAATATTATAGGATCATATTTTGAAAATTCGTTCAAGATTTATTATCTCGGCATATTACCTCTAGTCCAAAGTTTCCCATAGCTATGGCGAAGACAATAAAACAAAGCCTAACGAGAAAGCAGGATGCCTAGAATGGGGGTAGACAAATAAGGACATCAATTCCAATTATTCCATAAAACTTAATATACCAGAGAGTGATTAAATCGGAGGATGGTAGAAGACATCAGCAAAAAGAGGAATAAGATAGAACACATGCAGCTCGTCGTCAGCTGCCAATGCTGAAATCTGGTGGAAATATTTAGACTGGATGGAACTGTCTTCTCTAAGGATCAAACACAGAGATAAACACACCTCGTGGGAAGTTTAAAAAAAATTCATTCAAAACCTCCCCAAAAGAAAAGAAGCTGACACCTTGCAAAAAATCACAGATATTTAAAAACAATAAAATACTCTTCTCTCTCTCTCTGGATGGAATCTTTTCTCTCACACACACATGGCCTCTTATAGATATAACTACATCGGAAGAACAGGAGGCATTCCTAGGAAGAGACTTGTTTATAATATTGAACTTCTAGATCTCTGAATATAATGAAGACGAACATATAAGATCAAATAACTAGACCATCAACGGTCTTAGAAAGCTGTACCATGAATACGTCCACGAAGACCCGATCAAGTAACCTGTTAGATTGTACCTTCAGTTTTCACAAATAAGAGTAAATATTTTTAAAAATACTTTTAGGTATGGACTATTTTGCTGTTCGCTTAGCAGAATAACTTTTCGGGGTATAAAAAAATAAGGATATCAATTCCAATTATTCAATAAAACTTAATATACCAAAGAGTGATAAAATGAGTGGATAGTAGAAGATATCAGTAAAGAGAATTTAAAATAACTAATTAGTTTGTGAAAATACCCAATACATAAAACATTGATGAAACTGTTTAAATAATTGACATGCCCTCTGAGTCTCGTCCAATAAAAATTCTCACATCGCGTGTAATGATAGCAACTCATTAATAAATATCACAAAAAGTGAATAGCCAATGAAGATATAGTTAATTCCTCCCATCGGTAGATTCTCATATGACAAGCAGTTGAAAAGTTTTCGAGTTATCAGAAATAAATAACATAGATTTCCATATTTGATGTTTTCGCAATAACACAACAACCAGTTAATAATAGCCTAGAAAACTTCAGTTATTTTATTGGAGCTGATGGCGAAGCTGTATGAACGCATTCTAAAAGTCTACATCAAATGCTATCAAAATTTACTTATTCTGCTACTTCAGCCTGAGAAAACTTCAAGAAAAATTTCTCTCAAGCTATGGATTTTATGTTTTATATATTTTATCCCCAAGTTGGGAAACGCAGCAGTAGAATATGCGATATCACCTCACTGGAACTGGATTAGTTACTTACTCTTTTCTTCGATGTACTACTTGACCATATCAGATGGAATTGTCGTCATGAAAGCCTACGAAAAATTTCAAAATATTATCTACTTATTTGAACGGAGTCCTCCTGTTCATACCTGCAAGCTACAGTATGTTTTAATTTTCTTCTGCAACCTCCTCATGGTCTCTTATTATCCCTATGAAATTTACATGGTTTTTATTGGCGTGGATGTTGAGTTGTCCCGGTGGCTATTGGGCTGGTTATATTTCGACAACTTCATGTTTTATATTGGAGACTTCATCGCTATGGTTTGTTTATCCAATTATTTGATTATTTGTGTTCAGCTTTGCGAGGGATATCGAGAAATACGTAGCATGGACTTAAAGAAAGATCTGAACGAAATGATCGTAAAGTATAGCTTTCTCTGTCATATTGGTAAAATGTTAAATGATAGTTTTTCCTTTGTCATCTTCATTTTCCTATTTCAATTCATGATGACTATCATTCTGATGCTTATCTATTTCAATAGTAAACTTATGGACTTCAACCTGCTCCTTTGGATCTACACCGCATGGCAAGGGTATAAGTTCGTGGCTGCGGCTCTTGTGGGATCGTTCCTCAACTTGGAAGCCTCCAGAGCTCTGTACTTCATGATGGAGAAGACTTCAGGTACGCAGAGATTCTGGACTCGCCGCGATGCTGACATCAACGCTCTTAGACTGCTCTGCCTCAGATATCACAATAAAGACATCAAGATATCTTGCAGTCATATCCATCAGTTAAACATCAGCTACGTGCTCTCAACCCTGGGAATGGTGGCCAGTTACTTTGTCATGACTTTCCAGCTCGCAGGAAGAGTGTAAAATGCGTTTTCTCACATTTCTGAACGTTTTAACACTCTAGGTATGTATTTTCAGCCTTGTATAAAAATGAAATTTTACCAAAGAAATTAAACTTTAAATGTCACCCATCACATATATAAAATTGTGCTAGTTTCAAATTTCTTTGCACGTTATCATATTCACAATCTTGAAATGTGAATATGCATATTTCATATTATATATTGCGTATTTGAGTGAGTGTCACATACAATTCCAGACAATTATGGCGACTGATGGTAGACAAACAGCCAAACCTTCTATTCAGGGTCCAAAAGCTAACATCCACGGCGTCTCTTTAGCAGAACATCCCGCAGTGTAGAGGCTTTGGCCACTCCGCAATATAATTCCAAAAACTTGGTAGAAATTGATCTGAATTTCGACCAGACAGAGTCAGCATATCCCTCAGGACTGTGAACTTAGGTCAGAACGTTCTTATGGCTTGCTCGCTCTTGCTCTTCATGATTATAAAGTGCTCCCTATGAAACTCCTGCCTCTTGGCGTATCCTTCAACCCATCAACGACTGCTCAATTCAACATCTCTCAACTCATCGTAACCTGATCATATTTTAACTCCACTGGGCAAGACCTGGCCGAGAAAAGTAAATACTTTATCACATGTACATATCTTTGTATTTTAATACTATGTATAAACATCTAATATATGCATATGCTTTATATGATGTAGTATTTTAATGGAGATTTGAAGCTAGTTATCAGAATAGTTGTATTGGTGAGGATTCAGCACGGAGTAAAGTTTCTTGAACGCAAAAATAAAATGAAAAAGGTTTCTTGGACAACCAAGAATTACAAATAGATATTCTGTAAGCTAATTGAGACTCTTACATGAATGTCTGGTGGCGAATTTCACGAGTATTAATAAAGTGGATATCTGTGGTCTCTAAGATTTAACACTTATAAATTATGAAAATTCGAAACTATTAAAGACGTGTATGATTATTTTAAAAATCAAACAATTTTCCCCATTAATTTTTCATTGCAGTAAGGTCAGTAGAGAGAAAATTGTTTAATTTTTAAAAGAATTATACCCGTCTATAATAGTTTCGAATTATCACTTATAAATTCGTAGATTCAATTGTCAAACTGTTCTATATATAACTAACGGATCAATACAATTATCCTCATCCTGAATTTTAATGAGTACAAAAACCGTCAAATAACAGCAGACCCAGCACACTAGCTCACGGGCCCATTATTTATTCATTATAGATTAGTCGAGGGGGTGATAACACGATGGGAAGGGATGATAAGATCTTATTCTAAGCTCAACAAAAACTTGGCTGAAGTCTTTACCTGAAATTCGTATATTAAAATGTATAAATACACATTTGAACGTATTATCTACCTATCTACTTCCTATGCAACTTACCTTTATTTTTGAACAGCATTTGTTGGTTTGAGTTTGTTTAAAAAATATATGGCGCTCTACATAAACCATTTTTTTTTCAATTCCCGACGTTTCCGACAAGAGTTACTAAAACGTCAGGAATTAAATAATAACACTGATAGACAAAACTTAAAGAAGTTGTACCTTATAGCATATATATATATCGGGATTCAGAAAATATCTCTCAGAGTTATTTTCTGAATCCCGATATATATATATGCTATAAGGTACAACTTCTTTAAGTTTTGTCTATCAGTGTAATTGGTTGATGTATAGCCTTACCTTAGTTTGTTTCCATGCATAGACTACAATGAGGTATAAAGAAGCTATGTGGCGTAATGGAGAATTGACGAGGGATTATAATAGCATGAAATATTGAAGAATTTCTCCTTCAAATGAAAACTATATAACAGTGGTGAAAACCTATCAAATTATTTATATATTCTAAGACAAATAATTTTTAAAAGTCAGAAAACTCTTAGCATGTCATGTTTAAAAAAATTGACAACTTGATTTGCTAGTAGAGGTGGGTGGCTTTTTAAGACATAGCTGGTGTATAATGGTAGAACTTGGGTTATTCGAACGTATTTATTTCGTATCTTGGTCCCTAGAATTTCCTGGGGATTTTTCATTAATTCATGTACATTAATAATATTTCAGTTTTAAACTTTTTTTATATTGTATGTATATATATGTGTTATATTAAATTATTATTTTATTTAAAAAATTATATTTCATAGATTCAAATACTCTGCTGAATCGACCGCCAGAGGTCACGCTTCCCTTATAAAACTTCATTGTTGTAGTTTTCCGATGGCCGGCTCAAACCTTTTGTACATTATGTAAATAGGTTTTTCATTTTCTAGATTCTTCGCCTTAAGCCAGGCATTACTTTTATCAAATTATGTTTTTTTTCCTATATTCCATAAGTCAAAGCTATTTCTGATCAAAACTATGTATTTTATTTATTATACTTTCAAGATTTTAACCACGACTGCATTACCATACCACAATCATCAAGATAATCAAAAATTAACAGAAATCTCATTATTTTTATATAGCATATATATATACATACAATTATTGCACATATTCTAAATATACGGTAAAAGTGTAAATTTACAGCAACTAATGTTATTCTTAATAAAGGAATTGATCGAAAATTCGAGGTTTTATTGTTTTAAGCCTTTTATTCAATGCGTTTTTAATTCGAATTTTTGAATAATTCGATTTTTTTGGTCCCTTGGGTTTCGAATTATCCGAGTTCTACTGTAAATATATATATATAGGAAGTTCACATAAAGGCACACAAAATATTGTATGTGGTGTCAAAATTGACAATGATATTGAGCGCTTAAAAAAATAAATGACTCGTAATGATAATGTGTAAAGTGATCCTGAAAATAAAAATGTTGTCTCCATAAGATCTCCATGAAGAAAGGTATTGTCTAATATATAAAAATATTCCTGTATGACACCCCTCTCTTATAACCATCTTCTCAGCGGCGAAGTACGCGATCTACGTATTCTTCGTAGATCGCGAAATGCGTGGTGTCGCTGGAGACCCACTGGCGATTCTCCACCAAACTCTGCAGCGCTGGCAGAGGCGCCATATTCATTGTACATAGTGTATATAATCCATATTATCTTTTTTTTTTAAATAGTGCAGACTGTGCACTTTGCATGTATTGGCAAGATGTCAATGAAATTATTTTAATTGTCATTGTCTTATAATAATAAAATATAATTTTTAAGCAGATATTTTGGCAGTACATTTTAATCCATTTATTTTCAATATGCATAACTTAAATATATATATTTGCATTTATGCCTTTGATAACTTTATTCACTTTTTTACATAGATGTCATTTTTCGCTACCATCTTCATATTAGTTAGTTTAGCATGTAGAAGGCGTAAAAATTGTCACACATATTAGTTAGTCTCTTCCTCGACTTGTCCAGTGGACGGGTGTCATCTGAGACAATAAACTTTTATTGCCTGCTGTGTTTCCTCGCGGCACCCCAGAATGTAATCGCAACAATATTTAAATTAAAGGATTTTTTGTCTCACTTTGTATTTTACTTTTTGCTAAACTTGCTGTAGTTGCTCGCCTGGAAAATGCTTGTTTGTATATGTTAATTTAACTATGTGATTTAATGACCTGTTTTTGTAATAAACCGATGTGTTTATTGAAGTAAAAGCTCTTGATACTTAAAATTACCATCGGTATTTAGGTAACATCCATCTATAAACATTGAGCTAAGATGTTGTGAATTTGTCTTTAAGAGACCTAAAGGAAAGGAATATGAGTGAAAATAGATTTATGGTGAGATACTCATGACCATAGTAGTCTTGGGTGAGAAAAATACAATAGTGTTGTGTGTAAAGAAATGAAAGCATTAAATCACGAATGTTTTTTTTTTACACATAAAACAAACTAATGTCATTACTGCAATGGAAATATTGGGAGGGTTTGACTCACTAGTGGTGAATCCTCCCAGCAGTTTCGCCAATTTAATCTTCACGCGCGCTTCTTAGAGATCTAATACTGTATTAGACGATGTAAAAGAGACATTCGTGATCTGATGCTTTCATTGTCTTATATAAGGTTGTCTCAAAAGTTCGTGTTTTTCTTAAAACGTTGTTTTTCTTATTACTCGGCGAATGATATTATTACGGCGAATATACATAATAATACTTAATACAATTACTTTAAAAATAATACAAAGATGTCCAGGGTAGCCTAGTAGACATGCCATCTGCCCGGTAAGCGAAACACTGTGGGTTCGATTCCCATCCCTGAACACTTTTATTTTTCCGTTCATCATTACTCTTCACAATTCACCTTTTCATACTTCATCTCTAAGGATAGGAATAGTCGTTATTTCTCCTCATAATAATTAAAATTACGATTTTTCGTTCTGTAAAAAGAAAAAAAAATGCAGTAAAGCTTGTTAAACGTCGTTCTATAATCATAGCCACATTATATTGTATTATAATACAAAGACATTATACATAACGGCGAATAATATTGGTATTTCAATTTTCTGCAAGTGTTTACGAACTTTTGGGGCAACTTTGTATATAGATGGCGGATTATTGCCTTATGAAATACAACAGTGAGATGAATACAGAAGCACATTGTCACAGTTAGATGAATTAAATGAATTTTCTTTGTATTTTCTAAACTGAGGCGATACCAATACAAAGGAATATTCTGCCAGAACTACAACATCAACCATTTTTTTATTAAAACATTTCATTTCACATAGACTTGCTAGTTTCCAGAGTAAAACAGCAAACAAGGGTAAACTTTTATCAATAAATAAATAAATAGGTAATCACATCTATATATATGGAATCACACACACACACACACACAAAATCCTTTGTTAACTGGGTGGTATAAGGTCTGGGCCTATCTCGACAATACCATGTTTTATATTGGCGACATTACCTCTATGGTTTGCTACGCCAATTATTCTCTTATCTGCTTCCGACTTTGCGAAGGCTACAGAGAAATTTGCAACATGGACTCGAACAAAGATTTGAACGAAATGATTGCGAAGTACAGCTTTCTTTGCAAACTTGGTAAAATAGTCAATGACATTTTTTCTTTTGTCATTTTAATGTTTTTGATTCAATTCATGATGACCATAATCCTGACGCTCATCTTTGTCAAGAGTAACTTCATGAATATTGACTTGCTCGTCTGGATCTATACGGCCTGGCAAGCTTTCAAATTCGTGTCTGCAGCCCTTGTGGGATCGTTCCTCAACTTGGAAGCCTCCAGAGCTCTGTACTTCATGATGGAGAAGACTTCAGGCACGAAGAGGTTCTGGACACGATGTGATGCTGACATCAACACGCTGAGACTGCTCTGTCTCAGATATCACGATAAGGACATCAAGATATCTTGCAGCCGTTTTCAGCATCTGGACATCAACTATGTGCTCTCAACTTTGGGAATGGTGGCCAGTTACTTCGTCCTGGCATTCCAGCTCACTGGAAGAGTGTGACATTTCCTCACACATATGTATCCACCTATTACCCCCAGGTATTCTAGACTTATTCCAGTCTGTAGTCATTGCTTGAAATATCGGAATTTCAAGTATGAAAAATATATCTATGCATACACCTCAATAATATTACCGTACATCCTTATTTTAATGTATTTCATCAACAATGAACTTTATCGCAAGGTAGATGCACTCTTAGAATGTATAATTGGGATCCATTTAGAAAGCGTGGTACACGATAAAATACTTTTATGTGATTTTTCATAGATAACAAGTATATTAGAATAATTAAAGTCTTCTATATTTCCTAAATTGATTTTGGACTCACCCCGAGATGTTAACATAAATACCCTGAGACTCTGCTTCAGGTATCACGAATCAATATCCTATAGGGTACGGGATAATTTACGTCATTTGAGAGAAAAAGATCATCCAGAGATGAATGTCTTGCTAAAAATATAATATATTTACTCGAGCTTTCGGGTCTGGGAGGTCTTCTACAAGAGTAAGGTTCATTATAACGCCGCCTCATGAATTCCTAATGAACCTTATTCCTAAAGAAGGGCTTCAAGGTCCGAAAGACCCAGTTTATTAAATTACATTTTTTTTAAAGAAATTCTCCCCTGGATGAACTTTTTCATCTCTCAAATGATATTATACAAGGAATTATTATTTTTTGAGAATTATTTCGTGTATTTATGGTACCTGAAATATATCGCCAGATTCTGAACAAATTCAGTAATGCGCACAATTATGTCCGAATCATGTTACATTCAGTTTCAACGTGATATCAGTAACAGCCAATGGAAGTCCAATGGAATCATAAAATATTCAGAAATAATTTTAATTAAAGAAAATAGAAAATCAAAATACAGTTAAAAACAGAAACATAGTGATCAAATACAGATTTATAAAGTTTGCATAACAAAAATACGACGATAGAGATGATATTTAAATATAAATTTTCAAATCTTTCTCAAAATCTGATTGAAGGTCGCGTTGAAGGTGCTACTAGATCATGAGGACGTTCTTGAACTACATTTATAGATTACTTGAAGAGAGATATCAAATCACCTTCTTACACCATTTCAGAAATATGACTATAGATTGTTTGTCTCTTGGATGAGCTTGATTAAGAAGCCCATTAGTCTCAGAACTGATTCATTTAAACCTGAACATACCTGAACATTATAACTTTCCTCAACTCCGCCTTTACTGGTCCCAAGCCCGGATGAAAAAGGAGGAGGGGGAGCAGTAACAAGCTCACTAAAAAAACCTGAGCTCAGCTGGCTCGGCTGATAGTACCCTGTAAGGGCTCCTGATCCAGGGATACAGGATGAGCAGCGTTTGTACTCCATTTTAGGAGCGGCTGCACATGGAGTCTGTTCCTCATGTCAGAGGCGGCCATTTCTTTTGGAGCTAAGTCGGCCTGCCACTGAGTAGTGTTCCCAGTCTTAATGACAAAGGCAGACGCATTCTACTTCACCCAATAATGATGGTTGTTAAGTCTCAAACTTTACAAGCTTGACACCCTAATATGATTGAGTGGCGATGAGAAAGAAGAAGATAACTTTCCTCTTGATATTTACATATTTACATGTATATCGTCTGCCTTTATCTAGATATATGTTTTTAGCTCTTATCTTAAAATGTCATCTTCATATCTTGATAAGATATATATTCAAACATTAGCGCGCCATCTATCAACAAGAAATGGTACTATTTATAATTTGATGTTTCCTTTGACACATGAAAAGAGCTTCCTACAGTCCTTGGACATGAAATGGGAAATATTGGGTGGGAAACCGCTGGAAAGGTCCACCAAAGATGAGTCAGGCCCCTTCCCAATATTTTTCCATTGCATTAAGTAAGGACAGTAGGAAGAATTTTATTCGTAGAAGAAGAAAAAATGTGCGATAAATATAGAATCAATTCTTGTATAAGCTATATATAGCGCACACACTTTTATGCCAATGTTATTCTTAGGGAAAAATATAAAGTTAAACTTTATTTACATTTTTAAATTTAAGGAGGGTAACAAAGAATTCTGTATTTATTACGTATTTTATTCACAATTTTTTATTTTCAAATAGATTTCTTATCCTCATATTGATCACATATGTTGCCAGACCTATCTCATCACGCCCGTGGTTCACCTTGAGTCTTTCCCCCCCCAAGTCTGGACACTGTCGTCCTGCGTGAAATGGACCCTCTCCCATTGTCTTGTTTGGTATTCTAATTTGTGCTCCTTAAATAATGTTTCTCAGTAATTCGGTCTATGTTTTCTTCCGACAATAAAATTCCCTCTTTCCATCAGTGATTTAACGGAGGAAAAGAAACGTCCGTTTCTCTCTGACTCAGATTTTATGTCCCAGTGGAGCTGCGAAGTGGAAACTTCAAACCAGCAAATGATTTTAACAAATTCAAACAAATCACGAATTATTTTTGTTTATCACCACAGTAAAAAACGTAATGGTTCTGATAAAGAATGAGCCACAAACCAGTTTTGACAAAACGAAAAGCCCCCAACCTGTTTATATATATATATATCTTCCCTCCCCCCAGAACAAGTATTTATATTGAAGAAAATGTTGAGATGTTTAAAAAAATTGTTGTGAGGATAAAAATGAATATGCGAGATAAAGATGAAAGAAACTAAGGCTTGGGGAATATTCAGCGAAAAAAAAAAAAGATGACCAAGGTTTTCCTGTCTGGATTAACGCTATAAACTCGGATACTCATACTATAGTTGTTTACTTCAGATTCTTTTACATCCTACACAGTGCAAAACACTTTTGAAAACTATCTAAATATTTTAATAGGTATGTAGATTTATATATCACGGCTTACACGGGTTTAAAACATTCATCAATACATTTTTATAAATTTGCTTTAACTTTACATATATAGTTTTTATCAAAAAAGGGGTAATATATATTATCCAATAATTATGTTTCTCAAGACAATACAATTTATCATAACATAAAAAAAAGTCGATCATATACTTATGTATGAAAAAAACAACAGAAAAAATAAATAAAATAAAAAGGTCGGGTGTTGATATTAAAAATAAAAAAGGCATATCCTGACCAGGAGCACATGTGCTTTTCGAAGGCAGAGTGCCATCTGGTGGAAAAGAAATCAACTAATCATTGATTTAGCCTGTTCCCTGATATTTGGCCAACCCAAATACAGCCTACTCCACGCTGACGAGCGCCAACAGCGCGAATCGCGTTCATGGATGGCTTTTCTTGATTTATCAAGAAATTGGGTTGGCCAAATATCAGGGAACAGGCTAAATCAATAATTAGTTGATTTCTGTTCCACCAGATGGCGCTCTGCCTTCTGAAAAGCACATGTGCCCCTGGTCAGAATATGCCTTTATTATTATTATTTTTTTTTGAATACTTATGTATGTGTATATACCTGTGTGTACCGAAATCTTTTCCCTCTATCCTTCAATTTTTCTATTTGGAAATCCGATTTAATTGACAGATTTCTATCCAACCTCAATGAAAGGTGGAATAATGGTACCATTCTACCACCAATAAGACGTGTGTCTTATATAGTAAAGACTTTTATAAAATAAATAAAGCTTCCAGGGTTAAGTTTCTTGTATAACTTTTTATTTTCAAGCTTTCGGACTTGTCAGTCCTTCAACAGGAGTATCATGTTAACAAATTAATAATAAGTACTATTTTTATATACACATTATTATATGAGAAACAATAGAAATTCGTGGATGGCTTTTCTTGATTTATCAAGAAATTGGGTCGGCCAAATGTCAAGGAACAGGCTAAATCAATGTTTAGTTGATTTCTGTTCCACCAGATGGCGCTCGGCCTTCTGTAAAGCACATGTGCTCCTGGTCAGGAGATATGTCTTTTTTATTTTTATATTATTATATATATAAAAAAAGACTTATTGCAAGGTTTTTTAAAATGTAAATATATTTTTTGAATAGTTTTCTAGCGCTTTTTATCACATGATAAGACGCGTGTTTTAGTATTGATCATCCCAAAAAGTTGTGAAATATTCTTACACAATAGTAAACCTTATGATGGCCAGGACAGAGAGAAGCACTGCACATCATTAATGTAATCTTCAGAGAAAGCCTTTTTTTGCATCTAAAAAGCTTAGGGCACAGCGATTTGACAGATAATAATGCTGAATTAGAGCTCTAATTTTGTTTTTTCTTTAATAATTCCAGAATTGGCCAAATATTAATTAAGAAGCGGTATTTGGCCAATTCTGGAATAATTAAAAATCAATGATTAGTTGATATTTATTCCGATAGATGGCGAAAGCCATCAGCAACTTTTAGTTGCACGATCAGGAAATGCCATTTTTCTTAATTTATCCACCTGATCCAAGTACAAATTCACTTTTGTACTATTTTTTCACATATATACAAAAGTTCCATTGGAATTTTACAGCGACAGAAAGAGAAGCGTCTGATAGAAAATTTCAGAGAAAAAATAAAAAGGTCCAGAATTCCACATTTAAATGAATGTTGATTGAAAGATTGGCCTCCAAGAAAAAAACAAAGCCACCTTGTTTTGCAAAAAGTAGAGAAAATTTCAAAATGAAAAACATTTCCCCCCCGGGGAGCAAAAATAATAATAATTCCTAAACCTTTATAAGTGAAAATGCTCATTAAACTCTATTAAAGGTATTTCAGAAAAAAACAAATCTAGATAAACTATCTGTTTGGCGATCAATGTCTAACGAATTAAGAATGAAGAAAGGATAAATCTAAGTGAATCTTCGACTCCTTCACAATTTCTATAAAGTCAATGGCAAGTTGTTGGGAATGACTAGATTTATTTCAATCAAAACTGTTATTTGAGTGTGGTATAGCTTATTATTTTCCTCCTCCTTCCGTGCCTTCCTCAACTGAGGGTGGGCCACATGGTCTCTCCATATCTCCCTCCTTCAGTGCCTTCCTCTACTGAGGGTGGGCCACATGGTCTCTCCATATCTCCCTCCTTCAGTGCCTTCCTCAGCTGAGGGTGGGCCACATGGTCTCTCCATATCTCCCTCCTTCAGTGCCTTCCTCTACTGAGGGTGGGCCACATGGTCTCTCCATATCTCCCTCCTTCAGTGCCTTCCTCAGCTGAGGGTGGGCCACATGGTCTCTCCATATCTCCCTCTTTCAGTGCCTTCCTCTACTGAGGGTGGGCCACATGGTCTCTCCATATCTCCCTCCTTCAGTGCCTTCCTCAGCTGAGGGTGGGCCACATGGTCTCTCCATATCTCCCTCCTTCAGTGCCTTCCTCTACTGAGGGTGGGCCACATGGTCTCTCCATATCTCCCTCTTTCAGTGCCTTCCTTTACTGAGGGTGGACCACATGGTCTCTCCATATCTCCCTCCTTCAGTGCCTTCCTCTACTGAGGGTGGGCCACATGGTCTCTCCATATCTCCCTCCTTCAGTGCCTTCCTCTACTGAGGGTGGGCCACATGGTCTCTCTATATCTCCCTCCTTCAGTGCCTTCCTCTACTGAGGGTGGGCCACATGGTCTCTCCATATCTTCCTCCTTCAGTGCCTTCCTCAACTGAGGGTGGGCCACATGATCTCTCTATATCTCCCTCCTTCAGTGCTCTACTGATGTGGGCCACATGGTCTCTCCATATCTCCCTCCTTCAGTGCTCTACTGATGTGGGCCACATGGTCTCTCCACATCTCCCTCCTTCAGTGCCTTCCTCTACTGAGGGTGGGCCACATGATCTCTCTATATCTCCCTACTTCAGTGCTCTACTGATGTGGGCCACATGGTCTCTCCACATCTCCCTCCTTCAGTGCCTTCCTCTACTGAGGGTGGGCAACATGGTCTCTCCATATCTCCCTCCTTCAGTGCCTTCCTCTACTGAGGGTGGGCCACATGGTCTCTCCATATCTCCCTCCTTCAGTGCCTTCCTCTACTGAGGGTGGGCCACAAGGTCTCTCCATATCTCCCTCCTTCAGTGCCTTCCTCTACTGAGGGTGGGCCACATGGTCTCTCCATATCTCCCTCCTTCAGTGCTCTACTGATGTGGGCCACATGGTCTCTCCATATCTCCCTCCTTCAATGCCTTCCTATACTGAGAGTGGGCCACATGGTCTCTCCATATCTCCCTCCTTCAGTGCTCTACTGATGTGGGCCACATGGTCTCTCCATATCTCCCTCCTTCAATGCCTTCCTCTACTAAGGGTGGGCCACATGATCTCTCTATATCGCCCTCCTTCAGTGCTCTACTGATGTGGGTTACATGGTCTCTCCATATCGCCCTCCTTCAATGCCTTCCTCTACTGAGGGTGGGCCACATGGTCTCTCCATATCGCCCTCCTTCAATGCCTTCCTCTATTGAGGGTAGGCCACATGGTCTCTCCATATCTTCCTCTTTCAGTGCCTTCCTCTATTGAGGGTAGGCCACATGGTCTCTCTATATCTCCCTCTTTCAGTGCCTTCCTTTACCGAGGGTGAACCACATGGTCTCTCTATTTCTTCTTTTTTTTTTCAGTGCCTTCCTCAACTGAGGGTGGGCCACATGGTCTCTCTATATCTCCCGCCATCTGCTTTATTCCCTCGTATATGCGTCGTTCAGTCCATTGTTTCATGTCGTCCATATACTCTCGTGGTATAATTTCTAAATACCTTGAAAAGCTCAAATTAAGGAATTTGACAGATAAAGTAATTATCAACCACACGATCTCCATTTTTGATAAACACGACACTCCCTAAAACATTCGAAGTTATAATGGGCCACAATTTATGAATATTATAGGATCATATTTTGAAAATTCGTTCAAGATTTATTATCTCGGCATATTACCTCTAGTCCAAAGTTTCCCATAGCTATGGCGAAGACAATAAAACAAAGCCTAACGAGAAAGAAGGATGCCTAGAATGTTATTCATCAGTGCAGAGTTATTAATGGGGGTAGACAAATAAGGACATCAATTCCAATTATTCCATAAAACTCAATAAACCAGAGAGTGATTAAATCGGAAGATGGTAGAAGACATCAGCAAAAAGAGGAATAAGATAGAACACGTGCAGCTCGTCGTCAGCTGCCAATGCTGAAATCTGGTGGAAATATTTAGACTGGATGGAACTGTCTTCTCTAAGGATCAAACACAGAGATAAACACACCTCGTGGGAAGTTTGAAAAAAAATCCATTCAAAACCTCCCCAAAAGAAAAGAAGCTGACACCTTGCAAAAAATCACAGATATTCAAAAACAATAAAATACTCTTCTCTCTCTCTCTGGATGTTTTTTTCCTCTCAAACACACAAATGACCTCTTATAGATATAACTACACCGGAAGAAGCATTCCTAGGAAGAAACTTGTTTATAATATTAAACTTCTAGATCTCTGAATATAATGAAGACGAACATATAAGATAAAATAACTAGACCATCAACGGCCTTAGAAAGCTGTACCATGAATACGTCCACAAAGACCCGATCAAGTAACCTGTTAGATTGTACCTTCAGTTTCCACAAATAAGGGTAAATATTTAAAAAATACTTTTAGATATGGATTATTTTGCTGTTCGCTTAGCAGAATAACTTTTCGGGGTATAAAAATAAGGATATCAATTCCAATTATTCAATAAAAGTCAATATACCAAAGAGTGATAAAATGAGTAGATAGTAGAAGATATCAGTAAAGAGAATTTAAAATAACTAATTTGTTTGTGAAAATACCCAATACATAAAACATTAATGAAGCTGTTTAAATAATTGACATGCCCTCTGAGTCTCGTCCAATAAAAATTCTCACATCGCGTGTAATGATAGCAACTCATTAATAAATATCACAAAAAGTGAATAGCCAATGAAGATATAGTTAATTCCTCCCATCGGTAGATTCTCATATGACAAGCAGTTGAAAAGTTTTCGAGTTATCAGAAATAAATAACATAGATTTCCATATTTGATGTTTTCGCAATAACAGAACAACCAGTTAATAATAGCCTAGAAAACTTCAGTTATTTTATTGGAGCTGATGGCGAAGCTGTATGAACGCATTCTAAAAGTCTACATCAAATGCCATCAAAATTTACTTATTCTGCTACTTCAGCCGGAGAAAACTTCAAGAAAAATTTCTCTCAAGCTATGGATTTTATGTTTTATATATTTTATCCCCAAGTTGGGAAACACAGCGGTAGAATATGCTATATCACCTCACTGGAACTGGATTAGTTACTTACTCTTTTCTTCGATGTACTACTTGACCATATCAGATGGAATTGTCGTCATGAAAGTCTACGAAAAATTTCAAAATATTATCTACTTATTTGAACAGAGTCCTCCTGTTCATACCTGCAAGCTACAGTATGTTTTAATTTTCTTCTGCAACCTCCTCATGGTCTCTTATTATCCCTATGAGATTTACATGATTTTTATTGGCGTGGATGTTGAGTTGTCCCGGTGGTTATTGGGCTGGTTATATTTCGACAACTTCATGTTTTATATTGGAGACTTCATCGCTATGGTTTGTTTATCCAATTATTTGATTATTTGTGTTCAGCTTTGCGAGGGATATCGAGAAATACGTAACATGGACTTAAAGAAAGATCTGAACGAAATGATCGTAAAGTATAGCTTTCTCTGTCATATTAGTAAAATGTTAAATGATAGTTTTTCCTTTGTCATCTTCATTTTCCTATTTCAATTCATGATGACTATCATTCTGATGCTTATCTATTTCAATAGTAAACTTATGGACTTCAACCTGCTCCTTTGGATCTACACCGCATGGCAAGGGTATAAGTTCGTGGCTGCGGCTCTTGTGGGATCGTTCCTCAACTTGGAAGCCTCCAGAGCTCTGTACTTCATGATGGAGAAGACTTCAGGCACGCAGAGATTCTGGACTCGCCGCGATGCTGACATCAACGCTCTTAGACTGCTCTGCCTCAGATATCACAATAAAGACATCAAGATATCTTGCAGTCATATCCATCAGTTAAACATCAGCTACGTGCTCTCAACCCTGGGAATGGTGGCCAGTTACTTTGTCATGACTTTCCAGCTCGCAGGAAGAGTGTAAAATGCGTTTTCTCATATATCTGAACTTTTTAACACTCTAGGTATGTATTTTAGCTTTGTATAAAAATGAAATTTTACCAAAGAAATTAAACTTTAAATATCACCCCCCCCATCACATATATAAAATTGTGCTATTTTCAAATTTATTTGCGCGTTATCATATTCACAATCTTGAAATGTGAATATGCATATTTCATATTATATATTGCGTATTTGAGTGAGTGTCACATACAATTCCAGACAATTATGGCGACTGATGGTAGACAAACAGCCAAACATTCTATTAAGGATCCAGAAGCTAACATCGACGGCGTCTCTATAACAGGACATCCCGCAGTGTATAAGCTCCAGCCGCACTACAATATAAATCCAGCAATTTGGTAGAATTTGATCTGAATTTCGGCCAGACAGAGTCAGCATATCATTCAGGACTGTGAACTTAGGTCAGAACGTTCTTATGGCTTGCTCGCTCTTGCTCTTCATGATTTGTAAAGTGCTCCCTATGAAACTCCTGCCTCTTGGCGTATCCTTCAACCCATCAACGACTGCTCAATTCAACATCTCTCAACTCATCGTAACCTGATTATATTTTAACTCCACAGGATAAGACCTGGCCAAAGAGCAAACATTTCATCACATGTACACATGTATCTTTGTATTTTAATACTATTCGTTGTATAAGCATCTAATATATGCATATGCTTTATATGATGTAGTATTTTAATGGAGATTTGAAGCTAGTTATCAGAATAGTTGTATTGGTGAGGATTCAGCACAGAGTAAAGTTTCTTGAACGCAAAAATAAAATGAAAAAGGTTTCTTGGACAACCAAGAATTACAAATGGATATTCTGTAAGCTAATTGAGACTCTTACATGAATGTCTGGTGGCGAATTTCACGAGTATTAATAAAATGGATATCTGGTCTCTAAGATTTAACACTTATAAATTATGAAAATTCGAAACTATTAAAGACGTGTATGATTCTTTTAAAAATTAAACGAATTTTCCCATTAATTTTTCATTGCAGTAAGGGCAGTAGAGAGAAAATTGTTTAATTTTAAAAGAATTATACCCGTTTATAATAGTTTCGAATTATCACTTATAAATTCGTAGATTCAATTGTCAAACTGTCCTATAAAACTAACAGATCAATACAATTATCCTTAACCTCTAATGATAATGAGTACAAAAGCCGTCAAATAACAGCTGACCCAGCACACTAGTTCACGGGCCCAATATTTATTCATTATAGATCTTGTCGAGGGGGTGATAACACGATGGAAAGGGATGATAAGATCTTATTCTAAGCTCAACAAAAACTTGGCTGAAGTCTTTACCTGAAATTCGTATGTTAAAATGTATAAATATACATTTGAACGTGTTATCTACCTATCTACTTCCTAATGTAAATTACCTTTATTTTTGAACAGCATTTGTAGGTTTGAGTTTGTTTAAAAAATATGACTCTACATGAACTAATTTTTATTCAATACAAGACGTTTCCGACAATATTTATTGAAACGTCAGGAATTAAATAATAACACTGATAGACAAAACTTAAGGAAGTTGTACCTTATAGCATATATATATCGGGATTCAGAAAATATCTCTCAGAGTTATTTTCTGAATCCCGATATATATATGCTATAAGGTACAACTTCCTTAAGTTTTGTCTATCAGTGTAATTGGTTGATGTATAGCCTTACCTTAGTTTGTTTCCATGCATAGACTATAAATGAGGTATGAAGAAGCTATGTGGCGTAATGGACGAGGGATAATGATAACATGAAATATTGAAGAATTTCTCCTTCAAATGGAAGACTATATAACAGTGGTGAAAACCTATCAAATTATTTATATATTCTACTAGCGGATGTGTACCCGGCTTCGCCCGGGTTTTATCCGAGTGAAAGTTTGCCTAACGAATATTATATATTATGAAGTATAATAAACAATGATTAAACAAAGATTAGTTTTAATTATTAATCAAGATTGTGTGTGAATATGTGAGAAATATGTAATATCGTTGTTGTTTTCTTGGCCGACTGTTTTACATATGGTGTTATCTTAAAATTGCTTGTTCTGAATATTTTTTTAGATTGAGTTTGAATGAATTGCTGATTTTTTTTGTATTTATATATAAATAAAATTAACTCTGTTGATTTTTTTGTATTTAATCGATAACAGCGAAGTTACGCATGTTAAAGTTAGGAAAAATATTTTGATGTTAAGCAAAACCTGCTCCATCTCGTTTTACATAAATGTTGAAAATTTGGTCGAAATTGATGCATTGTAACGAAAGTTTTTAGTGAACAACACTTATGAAATTTGCATTTTATTAATATAGAAGACAAATGATTTTTAAAAGTCAGAAAACTTTTAACATGTCATGTTTAAAAAAAATTGACAACTTGATTTGCTAGTAGAGGTGGGTGGCTTTTTAAGACATAGCTGGTGTAATATGGTAGAACTTGGGTAATTCGAACGTATTTATTTCGTATTTTGGTCCCTAGAATTTCCTAGGGATTTTTTATGTATTCATGTACATTAATAATATTTCAGTTTTAAACTTTTTTATATTGTATGTATATATATGTGTTATATTAAATTATTATTTTATTTAAAATTATATTTTATAGATTCAAATACTCTGCTGAATCGACCGTCAGAGGTCACGCTTTCCCTTATAAAATCTCATTGTTGTAGTTTCCCGATTCCCTTTTTCATTTTGGTTAGCAGCCCCGTAAAATAAAGATATTTTCTTTCTCTTTCCCGATGGCCAGCTCAAACCTTTTGTACATTATGTAAATAAGTTTATCATTTTCTAGATTCTTCGCCTTAAGCCAGGCATTACTTTTATCAAATTATGTTTTTTTTTCTATATTCCATAAGTCAAAGCAATTTCTGTTCAAATCTATTTTATTTATTATACTTTCAAGATTTTTAACCACGACTGCATTACCATAGCATAATCCTCAAGATAATCAAAAATCAACAGAAATCTCATTATTTTTATATAACATATATATACATACAATTATTGCACATAATCTAAATATACGGTAAAATATAAATTTACAGCAACTAATGCTATTCTTAATAAAGGAATTGATCGAAAAATCGAGGTTTTATTGTTTTAAGCCTTTTATTCAATGCGTTTTTAATTCGAATTTTTGAATAATTCGATTTTTTTGGTCCTTGGGTTTCGAATTATCCAAGTTCCACTGTATATATATAGGAAGTTCACATAAAGGCACACAATGTGTTGTATGTGGTGTCAAAATTGGCAATGATATTGAGCGCTTAAAAAAATAAATGACTCATAATGATAATGTGTAAAGTGATCCTGAAAATAAAAATGTTGTCTTCATAAGATCTCCATGAAGAAAGGTATTGTCGAATATATAAAAATATTCCTGTATGACACCCCTCTCTTATAACCATCTTCTCAGCGGCGAAGTACGCGATCTACGTATTCTTCGTAGATCGCGAAATGCGTGGTGTCGCTGGAGACCCACTGGCGATTCTCCACCAAACTCTGCAGCGGTGGCAGAGGCGCCATATTCATTGTACATAGTGTATATAATCCATATTATCTTTTTTTTTAAATAGTGCAGACTGTGCACTTTGCATGTATTGACAAGATGTCAATAAAATTATTTTAATTGTCATTGTCTCATAATAATAAATTATAATTTTTAAGCAGAGATTTTGGCAGTACATTTTAATCCATTTATTTTCAATTTGCCTAACTTAAATTTGTATTTATGCCTTTGATGATAACTTTATTCACTTTTTTACATAGATGTCATTTTTCGCTACCATCTTCATATTAGTTAGTTTAGCATGTAGAAGGCGTAAAAATTGTCACACATATTAGTTAGTCTCTTCCTCGACTTGTCCAGTGGACGAGTGTCATCTGAGACAATAAACCTTTATTGCCTGTTGTGTTTCCTCGAGGCACCCCAGAACGTAATCACAACAATATATTAAATTAAAGGATTTTTTTGTCTCACTTTGTATTTTACTTTTTGCTAAACTTGCTGTTGTTGCTCGCCTGGAAAATGCTTGTTTGTATATGTTAATTTAACTATGTCATTTAATGACCTGTTTTTGTAATAAACCGATGTGTTTATTGAAGTAAAATATCTCGATACTTAAAATTACCATAGGTAACATCCATCTATAAACATTGAGCTAAGATGTTGTGAATTTGTCTTTAAGAGACCTAAAGGAAAGGAATATGAGTGAAAATAGATTTATGGTGAGATACCATAGCAGTCTTGGGTGAGAAAAATACAATAGTGTTGTGTGTAAGAAATGAAAGCATTAAAGTACAAGTGTCTCTTTTAAACATAAAACAAACTAAATGTCATTACGAATAATCACGAAATTTCTCTTAATGAATTGTAAAAAGCTATAAAACGAAGAGAATTTTTTTTTAATTAAAATGCATAGGCTACTAGCTTTCGGGCTCCAAGCCCTTCAACGGGTAAATGTCATTACTGCAATGAAAACTGCAGTAAATGTCATTACTGCAATGAAAAATATTGGGATGGTTTGACTCACTAGTGGTGAATCCTCCCAGCGGTTTTGTCAATTTAATCTTCACGCGCGCTTCTTAGAGCTCTAATACTGTATTAGACGATGTAAAAGAGACACTCGTGATCTGATGCTTTCAGTTCTTATATAAGGTTGTCTCAAAAGTTCGTGTTTTTCTTAAAACGTTGTTTTTCTTTTTTATTGGCGAATTATATTATTACGGCGAATGCATAATAATAAATAATAAAATTACTTTAAACATAATACAAAGATGTCCAGGGTAGCCTAGTGGACATGCCATCTGCCCGGTAAGCGAAACACTGTGGGCTCGATTCCCATCCTTGGACACATTTATTTTTTCGTTCATCATTACTCTTCACAATTCATCTTTTCATACTTCATCTCTAAGGATAGAAATAGTCGTTATTTCTGTTTATAATAATTAAAATTACGATTTTTCGTTCTGTAAAAAGAAAAAAAAAATGCAGTAAAGCTTGTTAAACGTCGTTCTATAATCATAGCCGCATTATATTGTATTATAATACAAAGACATTATACATAACGGCGAATGATATTGGTATTTCAATTTTTTGCAGTGTTTACGAACTTTTGGGGCAACTTTGTATATAGATGGCAGTTTATTGCCTTATGAAATACAACAGTGAGATGAATACAGAAGCACATTGTCACAGTTAGATGAGTGAAATGAATTTTCTTTGTATTTTCTAAACTGAGGCGATGCCAACACAAAGGAATATTCTGCCAGAACTAAAACATCAACAATTTTTTTATTAAAACATTTCATTTCACATATACTTGCTAGTTTCCAGAGTAAAACAGCAAACAAAGGTAAACTTTTATCAATAAATAAATAAATAGGTAATCACATCTATATATATGGAATCACACACACACACACAAAATCCTTTATTAGGGACTTGCACAGATTCTCCCAATTGGGTAAGGTAATAATCATCTTGTGTTATTTACATAGAAATTGAACTGGCTTTACTCTTCGTCTCAAAGTCATTCACTTGTTGACTGGTACTTACATAATTATGATATAAAAAATTACATATAAGGAATCTTGAGGTTGAGACATATCAATTACTTAAGATCTTCTAATTATATTCTATTTCATTATTTTACAATATTCTTAAATTTTCTGCTGATTTTGGCAGAACCTTTGAAGATAACTGATAAATTGGATCTTCTCTCACATTAGGCAAATATAAGAAGAAGTTTTAAATTGGCTTTTGACTATGGACTGATTTGTTTTTTGCTTGGTAAGGTAACCAATTACTTTAACTTAATTATACATCTTTTTAATTGAATAAATTAATTTATTATTAAGATATATATACGCGCACTATATTTAAAAAAGGTTTGTTTGATTAAACAATACAAAGAATTAATTGAGATGCTATATACAGTATATGCTGAAAAAATTCACCTGCCATCTAATGCTCCTTCCATTAATAATTTCCACATCGCGTGTAGAGAGAGCAGTAACCCACTAGTAAAAAAAAAACACTAAAAAGTGGATATCAAATGAAGAAAAAGTAAAATTCTCTCAACGCTAGACTCTCATATGACAACCAGTTTAAAAGTGTTCGATTTTACAAAAACCTAAATTTCCATATTTGATTTTTTCACAATGACAGAAAAATCAGTTTAGAATAGCTCTGAGAACTTCAGTTATTTTATATGCGCCAATGGCGACGTTGTCTGAACGCATTCTCAAAGCCTGCATCAAATGGCATCAAAATTTACTTATTCTGATACTTCAACCTGCGAAAAGTTCAGGAAAGAATACTATCAAACTATGGAGTTTGTGCTTTATGTACTTTATCCCCAAATTGAGTAACGCAGCGGTGGAGTATCAGATACTACCTCACTGGGATTGGATGATATACTTACTCGTTTCTACGATGACTTACGTCACTTATAGTGATGGAATTGTCGTCATGAAAATCTATGCAAATTTTCAAAAGATTCTCTACTTGTTTGAGAAGAGTCCTTTGACTTTTAAAAGCAAGCTACAATATGTTTTGGTTTTCTTTTGCAACCTCCTCATCATGTCTTACTATCCCTTTGAAATTTTCGTTATTCAAAATGGCTTGGAAGTTGAGTTATCTTGGTGGCTTTTGGTATGGATCTATCTCGACAACTTCATGTTTTATATTGGAGATATCATCGCTATGGTTTGTTTAGCCAATTATTTTATTATTTGTGTTCGGCTTTGTGAAGGCTATCAAGAAATACGTAACATGGACGTAAAGAAAGATCTAAATCAAATGATCGTAAAATACAGCTTTCTTTGTTATCTTGGTGAAATGTTAAATGACATTTTTTCCTTTGTCATCTTCATTTTATTAATTCAATTCATGATGACTATCATTCTAACCCTTGTTTTTGTGAGTAATAACTTTATGGACTTCAACCTGCTTCTTTGGATCTACACAGCATGGCAAGGGTGTAAGTTCGTGTTTGCGGCCCTTGTGGGATCGTTCCTCAACTTGGAAGCCTCCAGAGCTCTGTACTTCATGATGGAGAAGACTTCAGGCACGAAGAGATTCTGGAATCGCCGAGATGCTGACATCAATGCACTGAGACTGCTCTGTCTCAGGTATCACGATAAGGACGTCAAGATATCTTGTAGCCATCTTCAGCAGTTAAACATCAGCTACGTGCTCTCAACCCTGGGAATGGTGGCCAGTTACTTTGTCCTGGCTTTCCAGCTCGCAGGAAAAGTGTAAAAATACATATTTACATATATCTGATTGCTTTAATACTCTCCAGGTATGTAATTCTTGTTCCAGACTGAATTTTTGCGAAGCCCTATCAAGCTTTAGATATCAGCTAGTGTTAATATTCAATCTTCTTTGTTCACAACCTTATTTATAATCTTAAAATGTAATCATATGTATGTCATAGTATACATCTTATATTATAACTCGCCATAACATTCGGGTACTTGGTTGAGTGTTAACTAAAATTCATACGGAGGGGAGGGGCGACAATAAAGGCTAGATATTCTATTTAGAATCCAGAAGCTGCTTAAAACGGCGCTTCTTTGAAACGTCCCCCTATAGTGTAGAGATTAGCACTGTACCAGTCATTGCAAAATATAAGTTCAGACAGGGAACCCTCTGATCTGACAGTTCGACCAGAAGGAATAGTACTAAAGGCTGTGATCCGTTGTCTGCAGCCATCTTATGGCCGGCTGGCTAGTGCCCTATAACATTTTCGAGGTGCTCCCTTTGTAGCTTGGTTCATTCTTCAATCTACTCAAATTATCTACATGACTCGACTTTGATTCAACTTCATATTTTAATTTGTAAGGAAAAGTCCTGGTCGGAAAACAACATGTAGATTGCTTTGAACTATAATACTATCCTTGTTATAAACACATCATATATGCATATGTTTTATTGGAGATGTGGGGTTTATTATTATAAGAAAGGTATTGTTGACGATGCAGTACAGGGAGAGAAGCTTCAAGAATTAAACATTTGAACTATTTATGAAACGCAAATGTTTCTTTTAAAACAACAACAAAAAAAAACTTTCTACTGCCCTTACTGCAATGATAAAAAAGGAGGACCCAGCTCTCTCATCAATGGTGAAATCTTCCAGCAATTTGCCAGTTTTGTGTATAGAAGCTGCCAACTATCAGGGGACTTTGTACAAAGCTGTATTTTATTCTATACTTTACTCGCAGGTCGAGGGGGTAATAACTTAAGGTTCGGTTCCAGAATCACTTTATTAGGCACCGCTCTACAAGAGCAACATAGTTTATGATATTTGTAGCAATGAATAATATGCAAAGGTTATTCAGATATTAAACAAAATGTTAATGCGGGATTCGATCCCGGTTCATCGCTGTCGGGAATCGATGGTGTTACCCACTCGTCCACCGACTCTTTTAATTAAGTGAGGAAAAGGGGTGATATGGTCTCGCGCGTATTGGGAACAACAAAGTCTTACCTGAAAACTCTTTAATGTGGAAATCATATCTCTAATTACATAATTACAACAATGAACTTTTGCCTTATATACAATTTTTGTAACAATTATCTTTGGCAATGTGTTAATTTTCAAACATATCATCAAATATAATTTCTACAGGCCTTACTGCAATGATAAAAATTTCGAATGAGAGGGCTTGGCTTATCAGGGATGAACCCTCTCAACGGTTTCGCCAAATTAATCTCCAAATTATTGCCTTATATCTCTTGTTTTGAAATGAAAATTTTTCATTTTCATTTCATACTTTATAGCAATTCTTTTGTCTATCTCTTGTTTTGGAAACCTAGCCTTTTTGTTCCTATGTATAACCTAATAGGGGTGTAAAGAGTCAATATAAATCGTTATATGTGATGTACATATAATTAAGATACAAACAGCACAAAATGGTGTAGAATTCCCCCCCCCCCTTATAGAGGCAAATTTAGGAGGGGTAAACGCTTTTTAAATTATACACATACAAAAACAACAACAAAAAATGAAATTATTGAAAACTTTTTTATGTAACCTTTATAAAAATTTACAAATTAATTTGCTACCTTGGGTGGGTCTTTTTTTACAATATAGATGGTGATATACAAGGTATGATCAAAAAGTTCGGGGAATTAGTAAAAAAAAACTTTTCTGAAAGAGTTTTCGAAAAATAAAAATTATCGTCATAATCACGAGACCTCGTTCTCTCTCTCTACTAGAAAATATTTATTATCTTTTCGATATCTCTAATAATAAGAATTTTATAAGCATTTTTTAAAGAAAAGATGGATCTTAAAAGTGAACAAAGGGTATGCATAAAGTTTTTTCAAAAATTAGGAAAAACGGCGTCAGAAACGTTTCAAATGTTGAAATTGGCGTTCGGGGAGTCAGCCTTATCACAATCAACAACGTTTAATTGGTTTGCCCGTTTCAAATCTGGTAGAGAGTCAACCCAAGATGACGCACGCCAGGGAAGACCTCCTTTGGAAATTCATGAAGAACTGACCCAAAATATTGGTGCTTTAATAAAGGAAAACACTAGGACAGCGATCAGAGAACTAGTAGAAGAAACAGGGGTTTCATATGGAACGTGTCAAAAAATATTGACCGAGGATTTTGGACTTGAAAGAAAGTTTTCGAAATTTGTTCCCAAAAATGCTTCATCACGATAACGTCCCAGCATACAGCTCTTTCCGTGGGTGTTTTTTTGACTAAAAATAGCATGTTGACAATGCCTCATCCCCCGTACTCGCCTGATTCAGCACCAAATGACTTCTTTCTCTTTCCTAGAATGAAGTCAGTTCTAAAAGGACATAGATTTGTTATGGTTAATGCCACAAAGGAAAAATCGCTGAGCGTTTTGAGGGTCATTACTTCTGACGAATTTTCTGGGTGCTTCCGGAACTGGGAAAAAAGAATGAAACGCTGTATAGATTACCTCGGACAGTATTTTAAAGAATTTTAACCATTTTTTGTATATATTAATCTGATAAATCTTTTATTACACAATTCCCCGAATTCTATGATCATACCTTGTATATATATGTTATATCTTAATATAAAGCCCTAACGCGCCATCTATATACAACGAAAGAAGACATTAAGACGCGAATGTTCCTTTTCACAAATAAATCATACTTATACTATCTTTACTGAGATGAAAAAATATTGAGGGGTTGGCTCATCAGTGGTGAACCCTCCCAGCGGTTTCGCCAATTTAATCTATCAGACCGCTTCTTTAAAGCTCTAATACTGTATTGGATCATTCTGTTTTTATATGCTACCCTGAAGAGTAGAATCTTAGAAAAATGGTATTTAAACAAACTATGGACATAAGCTTTTAGGACATATATACATGTTATACAAGGTATGTCCCATAAGTTCCCGGACTGGTTCCATAAAAAATAAATAAATGAAAAATGTAAATAAATTTGACTGTTTAATTATAGAAAAAATATCTGGCAACACGGTGGTACAAATATCGAGGCGGTACGTGCGCGCGCGCCAAAGTCATTCTAATTTATTTAAAGGTTAGACCTAGCGCTGCGGCTATTTTACGATGGAACAAAAATTGAAGCAGAGGATTTGCATAGAATTTTGTGTGAAACTTCAAATATCAGCAACCGAAACTTTTGAAATGCTCAATAAAGCATTTTTCAATGATGCCCCAAAGAGAACAACTGTTTTTAAATGGCATTATAGATTTAAAGCTGGCAGAATTTTCATTGAAAATGATCCTCGTCAAGGACGCCCGAAATTTCAAAAGACTGATCAAAATGTGCAAAAAAATCACCGATTTGATAAAAGAAAATCCTCGAAACACTTTTCTGGAGCTAGAACAAGACACAGGCATCTCTAAAACAACGATTGGAAGGATCGTAACCGAATATTTGAAGCTCAAAAAGACTCCTGTAAAATTTATCCCAAGATTCCTCACTAAAGAGCAAAAACTGTGTCGGCTTGCAACCTGTGAGGACATGTTGGAAATGAAAAGAACGGATCCGGAATGGATAGACAAGATAATCACTGGCGACGAGACATGGGTCTATGGCTATGACCCTGAAACCAAGCGTCAATCTGCCGAGTGGAGAGGTCAGAATGAGCCTAGACCCAAAAAATCCAGGATAAAGAAATCCAGAAACAAGGTGTTGCTGGTCGCTTTTTTTTTATAGCAAGGGCATTGTTCATCACGAGTATCTTCCTGCAGGCCAAACAGTTATTAAGGAAATGTATTTGGGCATTCTTCGCCGTCTAAGGAAAGCGATTCGAAAAAAGGCCAGAAAAATGGACTAATGGTGACTGGATCCTACACCATGACAATGCCCGCCCTCACACAGCGCACTTGGTGACGAGTTTCTTGGCGAAAAACGGGACACAAATCCTACCTCAACCACCCTATTCCCCAGACATCGCACCAAATAACCTTTTTCCTGTTCCCCAAACTTAAAGCAGTTCTAAAAGGAAGACATTTTGACACCAGGGATGACATAATAGAAAAATCGCTGTTGGCATTGAAGAGCATTCCAAAAGAGGTTTATAAAAACTGTTTCGACAATTGGGAGAAACGATGGCGCTGGTGCGTTGAAGTAAGGGGGGATTACTTTGAAAAGTTTCAAAATATATATATTTTTAATATCTTACCTTTTTTTTTTTAAATGGACCCAGTCCGGGAACTTATGGGACATACCTTGTATATAAATATTTAATTTTGAATTATATTTCTAGAACAAACTCTCTATATAGTTGATTGCCAGATAGCACGGCTTTATATTATATTAACCTATTGTAGTTGTTTTTTTTTTGACGGCTCAAATATTTTTGTGTAAATATGTAAATACTTATTAGTTAAATATCTTCTTTATTCTTCAAGCCTCAAGTGTTAGGTATTTCTTCATCAATTGTTTTATTAGTGCAATTTCATCAAATAGTGATATAAAGTTGTTTTTTATTATTTTTTCCACGATGATACCACTGTATATATATATATTAGGCATGATATTCATGTATTCAAAATACAAGCAAATAATTTCTATCTCAGCAAACTTATTATAAAAGTATACAATAAAATTATAAATAATTCCTATATATCTAAAATTATCATAACATATATAGATATTTAATTAAAAAGGCATATTTGTGAATCAAAATATAATTTATTAACCAATAATTCAGTTGTGTGTGTGGCTGAACGCCAACCTTTTAGAAATATTGGTAATTAAATTTTATTTTGATCCAAAATATGCCTTTTTAATTAAAGAGCTATTTATGGATTGCTCTATTTAAAAATATATATATATACATATATATTGTAATTTAAACCAACAACCCCATAATGGTGTATAACAAGATTGTCGTGTTGTATAATAGAAACACCTCTGTAAATAATTATACGCATGATTGACATGTATCGTTACATCACAATATGTAATGTACTCTGTATAAACTGAAGTTAATAAAATAAAACTGTGTAATGGAATAAGAGTTGAGCTAAATAGCAGAGATCGAGATACTTAAGTCCAACAACATGTAAGAAAGAGGCCTAAAGATGTAGGAAGTTGCCAGGAAGTCGTTAAGAGTGTACAATGACCTCTCTTACATGATCCATATCCTTATTGAAACCGCTGAAGGCCCAGTACTTCCTCATCGACAGGATATATGAACCTCCGCAAAGTAGGAAATGAATAGCCACTTCACCATCCGCGGAAGCCCTCGTCAGTTGTCTCCAAGGTCCACCTATCGACCATGTAGACCAGTAATAGAACTATTCTTAAATCTCCATCTTTTGCTCCTAGCTCGACTCTATCTGTTCACGAAACTTTCCTAGTACAACTGTGTCCCTTCATTTTTTTTTATGTCTGGACATTCCCAAGTCTTCCATTCTGCCTCGACCACGACTGCCTGTACTCTGTGAAAACTGTAAAAGGTTTTCCGAAGTGCAGAGAGGTACTGGAAAACTCTCCACACCCTGACTGTTCCTCTCGGTTAACACAGTATTGCGAGAGTCGACAGGATACTACAACGACAGAATACCACAACGAAGAAGGATACCACAACGGCAGGATAGCACAACGAAGAAGGTAAGAAGCCTGTCCAGATAGTCGAGCTATGATATGATCGAACTAATGAGTCTTAATAAGTATAAAAAAAGGATGTTAAATAGATTTGAACTGTAAATATAATTGAAGGATGTCAATTCTTCTATTGTTTATATATATATATATAGTTTTGGGGATCGATCTAGGAAGTGATGGAGATGAGTGTCAAGGTTTACAAAGATAATAACAGTTTAGAAGAATGAATTGCTCGTGATGATAATGTGTAAAGTGTGAATCTCTTAAGATAAGAATTTATACTCCATAAGAGGATATGAAGAAATATATTTTGGTAATACCCATCAGAAAATGTTAAGATAAGAAGTTTTGAGATTTGTTTTAAAGAGCTCTGGGGAAAGGTATATAAAAACGCGTTTATGGTAAGGTAATTTACGTCAGTGAAGGTCTTGAGTGAGAAGCAAAAATACAATAATGATATAGACTATAGAAGTGTGGTGAATGTGCTTTTTTAAAATGCATTTTCTCACCTCAGAATATATTTATACAAAGAAATATTCTGCCAGAACAATTTAAGAAAAGAACAAATGAGATTTTGTTAAGATATATCCCGTTTTATAAACTTCCATTTGGAATCCTAGAAGAAGAAAAGAGCAAACTTTGCTAGGGTTTTCAATAAATAAATAGGGAAACAACTACGTCTATATAAGCATAGTTTGTAGAAACATAACCACTACATATCTTCTAAATATATTTTGATAAAAATTTGAGCCGAAAAAAGGAGTTAGTCCCTTTTCTATTTCAAAGATAAGTGAAAGAGAAATTAGTTTATTATTTAATACATAAGATATTGATATATAGGGTTTAAAATCGGAGAAATCGCGATTTTTATGCACTAATTATTAATATAGATAGAAAACAACATAGCACTACAAAATTTGAATAATAAAAAGGTGTTTGGAATGTAAGGACCAATTTTTATAATAATTGTGCGCGCGCGGATTTCAAATATATACGATATATACGGTATTATATTTTCTCATTCACGTGAGGAACTTTCATAAATAAGACTTCAATATATAAGGGAAATGGCTGTTTTAAAAACTTTGGTAAAAAGTATTCATTTTCAAAATAATTTTAAATGTTTTTATAAATTTAATATTTACGAAAATATCATGTATAAATATTCTAGTAACGTACAAGGTTCTTGTAACATTCCTTCAGGAACACAAAATGACCTATTCGCACTGAAACTTAATTTCTGCCATTATTCAGATGCATTATCTTGAGAATATTTCACTCAGTGCTGTATATTAAACATCTCCATTAATCAAGAGATATTGTTACAGTGAACCAAGCCAAATATGGAATGAAATTTGTTTCCCTTTCTGGACCACGAAAAAGAGGCATCACACAAGAAAGCTAATAAAATATTTTAACCTAGAACCTAAAGGCCAAATCTCAGTTTATACCATTCAATTCCTGATGGGATAAAGGTTCAGGCTCGTTGCTCTTTAGAACACTGTAAAAGTCATAGTCATATTTTTAACCTTCGTCTTAAGAGACTTCAAAAATGACTTATAGTTTCTCAGCATGTTTAGGTAAAGATATTGCTAAGCTGTGAGCAACAAGGCACATTTTCTGACTAAAGAGATTCAGGCGCTAATATTTCTTTCTTAATAAATAAACGGTACCTCTTCACATTACATGTGTAGAAGTAGCAATCATCGCTCTCTAATTTTTAGGTTCTCTTCAGTTCATAAGAACTACAAAACAGAAAGATATTTTCATAATATTTGACCACTTTCGGAAATCTTCTACACAATGATACACATTTTCTGTTGGTCAATGACTTGTTATGGTCACCAAGATTAGTATATCTAAATATACATAACATGCTTTATTCATATAATATCTGTTATATTTCTTATTGGAGTACCGAGTAGCTGTCCCCCTTTTAAAGTCATGATGGATCTTTTTCTGCGCTACCCAACATTCTTGGAGATGGTTGAGATTTACCCAATTTTTACCATATCCGTGGTACCATATTTCTGTCAACATTGAGCCATTTGGTGACTTCTGTCTGGGAGATAAATCTGTATTTTATCTTCTAATTGACGTCCATCGTAAAGCATAAGAAAAACTACAACGATGAAGCCATTATGTCATTTGTTCTATCAGGATGTGCAAAATATTTTAATAATTAGTTATGGTATGCTAACAGGGCTAGCGCATTTTAAAATTGATTAAAATTTTTCATATTTCCAAGATCAATAAATAAAATTGTTGTAACAGGTGATTTTATCATTACTATATAGACTTGTGAATTTCCAGACAAAAGCAACAAACAAGAGTAAGATTTTATCAATAAATAGGTAATCATCTATAAAGAGTCTTAGGGTTGAGACTTATTAATCACTTCGGGTTTTCTAATTATATTGTATTTCAATTTTAAAAATATTTTAGAATTTGCTGCTGCATTTGGCAGAACTTTCAAGAGACCTGTTAAATTGGATCTTCAGCGTAGGCGAATAAAAGATGTATTAAAATGGCTATTGACTTTTTGGACTGCTTTATTGTTCGCTTGGGGGATAGAGTAACTGATTACATCAACTTCATTATATATATTTACTTTTATCAGTTAAAAAATAAATTATTAGTAAATATATATTTTTTTAAATAGAGAAATCCATAAATAGATCCTTAATTGAAAAGACATATATTGGATGAAAATATAATATATTTACCAATATTTCAGTTGGCTGAACGCCAACCTTTTTTAAGGTATTATAACATATAAAATATTAACATTTATAATATGTTATAATATCTTGAAAAAGGTTGGCGTTTAGCCAACTGAAATATTGGTAAGTTAATTATATTTTGTTCCAATATATGTCGTTTCAATTAAAAATATTTTTGTGTAAAAAACCTAATGCCAATATTAATTGAGATCTTATACTAAAATAATTCAACCTCCAATGCCTTTTACATTAAAAATTCCAACATCGCGTGTAGAGATAGCGACCCATTAATAAAAATCACTTAAATGTGAATCACCAATGAAGATAGAGTTAAACCTTCCATCACTAGAATCTCATATGACAACCATTTGAAATGTTCACCATTTCACCAAAATAAATCCCCAATTTTAACATATATTTCCATATTTAATGTTTTTTGCAATTACAACTCAACCAGTTTACAATCGCCCTCAGTTCTAATTTAATGGTGTCGCGAGATGGCGACGTTGTCTGAACGCATTACCAGAGTTTGTATCAAATTGCAACAAAATTTGCTAATTTTGCTGGTTCAGCCTGTGAAAACTTCGAGAAAAATTACTATCAAGATATGGATTTTATACTTTATGTACTTTATCCCCAAGTTGGGAAACGCAGCGGTGGAATATGAGATATCGCCTCACTGGGATTGGTTCACGTACTTACTCGCAGTCTCGATGACCTACGTCACTATATCAGATGGAATTGTCGTCTTGAAAGTCTATGCAAACTTTCAAAATATTCTTTACTTGTTTGAGCAGAGACCTCTTGTTTTTACAAGCAAGCTACCGTATGTTTTAATACTATTTTGGAACATCCTCATAATTGTTTTCTATCCCTTTGAAGTTTACTTTTTTAAAAAAGGCCTGGATGTTGAGTTGTCCTGGTGGCTTTCGGGATGGATCTATCTCGACAACTCCCTGTTTTATGTTGGAGAATTCATCGCTATGGTTTGTCTCGGAAGTTATATGATTATTTGTTTCCAGATTTGCGAATGCTATCGAGAAATGCGTAACATGGACCTTAAGAAAAATCTGAATGAAATGATCGTGAGGTACAGCTTTCTCTGTCATCTTGGAAAAATGGTAAATGATATCTTTTCCTCTGTCATCTTTATTTTATTAGTTAAATTCATGATGACTATCATTCTAACGCTTATTTATCTCAGTACTAAATTCATGGAATTTAACATGCTCCTTTGGATCTACACAGCATGGCAAGGGTGTAAATTTGTTGTTGCGGCCTTTGTGGGATCAGTCCTCAACTTGGAAGCCTCCAGAACTCTGTACTTCATGATGGAGAAGACTTCAGGCACGCAGAGATTCTGGATTCGCCGGGATGCTGACATCAATGCGCTGAGACTGCTCTGCCTCAGGTTTCACAATAAGGACATCAAGATATCTTGCAGCCATATTCAGCAGCTAAACATCAGCTACGTGCTCTCAACCTTGGGAATGGTGGCCAGTTACTTTGTCCTAACATTCCAGCTCGCAGGAAAAGTGTAAAAATGTATTTTCTCATGTATATTTCAACGCTTTAAATCCTCTCCAGGTATGTATTCTTGTACCAGAATGAAATGTCCCCCGAATATATTATGCTTTAAATATCAGCCTTTGCATATAAAATTGTATCCTCTACAATTTCCTCTTGTTCATAACCTAATCTACAATCTTGATATGTGAATATATATTACATATTATACTTATATTCAAACCTGCCATACAATGTTATCCTAAAATGCCATAGATCTTAGTGAACGAGAGAGATAACCAAGCTAGATATCCTATTTAGGATCCAGAGGTCAATATCAGCAGTGCCTCTTTGACAGGTTCCCCATTATATTAGAGGCTCTCTTCCAGCCATTCCTAAATACAGTAGAATTGGATAATTCGAACGTATTTATATTGGTCCCTAGACTTTTAAGCCTTTAATTCAAAATGTTTTCAATTCGAATTATTTTGGCTCCCTTGGGCTTCGAATTATCAAAGTTAAACTGTATATGACCAGCAATCAGGGGATCCTGACACAGTTTGATCTGAAAGTTTGACCAGATGGAGAAAAGGGCCGTGATCACTTAAGACTTCTACAGCGACCTTATGGCTGGCTGGCTCTCGCTATTCACGATTTTTAAGATAAAAATTTTGCAAAGTATCTTATTAAAAATATACCTTTCTCACAATACTCAATTTCAAATAGTTTGTGTATTGCAATTTTCCCACTTTATAAGAATAGTTTGTTAGCATTGATCACTCTACCAGTGCAAAACATCTTTATACTGTACTAGCAATTTATGGTGGCCAGGACATGTATGCCTCATAAATATTGTTATATTTATAGAGAAAGAGATCCTATTGTGTGCTCAAAAAACCTTAGGGAACAGCGATTTGGCACATAATGATGCTGGATATTATTTTTAATATAGTTATTTGTGTGATTTTCTTTAATTTCTGTAAAGAAGTGTTTTAAAAAATTGATAATAAAATTAATATGTAATAAAAGCTGGGCGGGAATGAAAAATCATGTTGAATAATATGGACATTTCAAAAATATATTTTAAGATAACAAAACCAAGCCCCTATTTAGTTACAATCAGAAGTCGGTATATTGTTTTAAGAAGAGAATGACTGGTATATATAGAATATTTACAATACCATATTGATAAATTAATCATATTTTATCTATGTGGATGTAAAATGTTGGTTTAAATGGTTTTAAATGTTTCAAAAGAGAAGAGTATTTTTTATTTCAGTCTAAACTGGTTTTAACCAGCTGAATACATTGGCTTGCGAATATCGGCCATACTCAGTTGAACTGATGATTCAGCCTGAACCGTCCGTGATCCACACGGCTTGATTTTTTACATCTTACGGTCATAGAAACATAAACACACACTTATCCTTGTATTTAGGCCATACGCCCTATACAGGATTCTCCTAGGTTGTGCGTAACAGAAGAGTAAGGAAAAAGTGAAAACGAGAGATAAGAAAATAAAAGAAAGGAAACATATTTGACAATACTCTATTTAGAAGCTTTATAAAATTATATAAACACACGGACATTTTATTTTGTTCTTATCATGTTAGATAAGAGAATACTGTGAAAATTGTGAATATCCGATTCTGAAAAAAAAAAGTATTCTCTTTCCTTTTTGAAAGCGCTGTATATATGAACATATACTTGAATATATTAAATTAAATGTTAAAATTATAGAATGTAAATATTGTTTCATTGGGTCTTATCACATTAGTGTGGGTATCTAGGAAAAAATGTTTCTAAATTGTGTAGATACTGTAGTAAAGTATTAACAGAGTATTAATTTCGATCTTTATATTTTGCTACTATGTAAACTTCCCTCATATATATTGTCTATCTTGTATTTTATCAAATTGGCCCGGGTAGTTGGCGCTCTGCACTCCAGGAACATGGGTTATAAATATCTATCACTCAAATATTATTTATGCATGCCTTAAATAAATTGCTGTGCCATCTTAAAGTTTGTCTATGCTATTTTTCCACGTGGCAATACAATGCTTAGCTGACTGCAAGAGATCACTGAGTAATCCAGGGACATATAAACAAACTATTGACTTTTCAGTTATTTTCAACTTATATCAACTTTATATGAACATCATTTAGCAATCCTTGCATCTCCTTACCGGCACTCTTGCTTTAAACATAAAAATTTGGGTTCTAGACAAAACTTAGAAATTTCAGCAAGGCCTGGCAGGTGACATAGAGAAATTATTCAAATATCATTATTTTAGTGCATTATGGAGAATCTAATGAAATGAATAGATACAAACTCATCCATATAAGATTACCCCCAAAATAATTCAAATTGTGGTGAAAGGAAAAATACCTACGGTTTTAAAAAAATATATTTTTATACAATTGCGCAGCAGAATATATATCCATACCTGTGTGACCTAAATTCTCAGTTTTGCTTGAAAATATCAATTATTTTGTCTTTAAAAAATCAGAGTAATTACGATGCTTTTTTTGTTGCCTAAAATATATTTTCCAACATTACACCTATCAATGGATTATTAGAATGGTAATAGGTAGTAAACACAATTAACAGAACATCTTCCTTCGAGTTTCCTTAAGTAATAACTCCAGCTTTCATTAGTGTTCCAGTGTTAATGAAGATGATATATTAAAGTAATTTGCATACCCTCTAACGCCCCTTCCATTAAAAAGTCACGCTTCGCGTGTAGAGAAAATAACTCACTAAAATCAATTTATAAAAAAGTAATAATAATAATCAATGAAGATATATTTAACTCCTACCACCACTATATTCTCACATGAAAATAAGTTGAAAGTAATCTATTTTATCAGCAATGATACATAAGCAATGTCTACCAAAGTTTCTATATTAGATATATATATATATATATATTATCGAAGTGACAGACAAACCAGCATACAATAGCTCTGAAACTTCCTGTTATTTGAATCATACCAATGTTGACGTTTTCTGAACGCTTTCTCAAAGCCTGCATTAACTTGCAACAGTATTTAGGGTTTACTTAAGCCTGCGATAAATCCAAGAAAGACTACTATGAGCCCTATTCCTTATTTACTTCACTTTTAAATTAGAAAGCACACTCATGCAATACGAGATGTTCTCTCATTCGGACTAGATAACTTATTTTCTCGTTTATTCGACGACTCACTTTACTATATCAGATGGAATTGTCGTCTAGAAAGTCTAAGAACATTTTCGGAAGCTTCTCTACTTTTTTCAACAGTGTACTCTATATTTTACAAGCTACAACGTGTTTATAATAAACGTTCTATCCCTGACTTGGGGCGTCCAGGGCTGTCTTTCTTGTACTAATACAAGAAACTTAGCCCTGGAGGCTTTATTGATTTTATTAAATTATGTTTATATTTTGTATATTTTATATGTATACAACGTGTTTGATCCTCTCCTAAGAATGAATTGATCGTTCCATCGTCTGTGATAAACTTCCACCAAATTAGAGGACAGATATGGGTGACGAATGAAACTTTGCAAACCCAAATAATTCCAGCAGGTAGGTGCGTAGGCCGCCTGGGTAAAAATAGAAACAGTGGAATATGCTGTATTGAGAACTCAACCGATGATAAGGGAAATGAAAAAACATTAAAAACGAGGATATATGCCAGAAGACTCTATCTCTGGTAGATAAGAGCTTAAGCTAAGAACAAGGCTAGGTACAAGGCTTAAATTGTCTGGAAAATACAAGGAGATTTTTTTATTTTGAGGAAAGACCAAATATAAAATTCTCCAAATTAAATCACAAAATAGACACCTCGGACAACTGTCCTATCAAATAAACATCGTATGGAGTGTCACCTTTTGAAAGAAAAGCAATATAAAATGAGGTCGACAAAATGATAAAAACGAAAATTATAAAATGATCTGAAAGTCTCTGGTCGTCGATTTTGTGTGAACTAAAGGAAGCTCAACAGAGTTACAAAATTCCCACTACCAAGAACTGATGATGTATTAGATAGTTTAATGGGGACAGAGTTCCTTTCCAGCATGAACCTACGTACAGGATACTGGCAGATAGAAATTGACAAGGAAAACCGGAAGAAGACTGCTTTGATCACACCAGATGGTTCATATGAGTTCCGTGTGATGTCGTTTGGTCTATGTAATGCCCCAGGCACACAGGTAGGAGAGAATGATGGATAATCGTCTGGAAGGGCTCAAATGAATAATGTGCCCTTTTACTTGGACGACATAATATTCTATGAGTCAAAAGGCGATCCATTAATTAAAATTATATAAAAGGGCGTACCTGGATCTGTAAAGAAAAAAAAAAAAACAAATTTTTTTCTAGAAATATTTCGAGAGATTGTTCCCTCTTTATCAATTTATTCCACAGTGAATAAAGAGGGAGCAATGTCTCGAAATATTTTAAGAAAAAATTGTTTTTTTTTTCTTTACAGATCCAGGTACGCCCTTTTATATAATAATATTATATGCTTCCTCCTTTGAAATGCATATCGAACGCCTGGAAAAAGTTCTTAAATTTATTCAGAAAGCGGCCTTGTGTATCAATCAGGAAAAGTTCAGTTTTGGATCAAGGGTAATAAAGGTGTTATAAGACATTTGTTTGCAGAAAACGGCATACGCGCAGATCCCGAAAAAATAGAAGCAATAATCAATTTTTCGACTCTAAAGAGGTGAGACTGAGGTGAGAAATTTCGTCGGGTTATGTTCATAGTACAGACGCTTTGTGAAGGATTTTCCGAATAAAATAAAGATTTTACATTATCTTCTGAAAAACAAGGTAAAGTTATTTTGGTGTAAAGAACAGAACGAATCATTTCGGATGCTCACGTGTTTTAGTTTCAAAACACAAATATCTTCGATAAAGATAGGCAAGTTGCCCCTCGAAATATTAAAATATATATTTTTAAAATCTTAGAATTCAATATATACATTTTTATAGGTATACTTATTATATATGGATTTCTCAATCTTAAAAATACAGATGTATTGAATATAGTGTATATAGTTATATGATAGCTGGTGATGCAAGGTGCGATGTATACCGTAGGTGAGTGTTGGCGCATTCAGGTAGAGAATGTAATTTGTGTGTATTTATGTGGTATGTGTATGGGGGGTTGCTATAGGCGGGTTCGTTGGCTAGAATATTCCATATTAAAAGTGTGGAGCAAGCGTCCTAGAGAAAAAGTAAGTTCTAAATTTTATTCCAACTATGAATATTTTCACACCTCATTTCTTACAGAAAGGTATTTACTTAGAGGCCTTCCCTTCCCAATAAAAGGCAATATCGCACAACAGAGAAAGGTGATACAATGTTTTTTTTATCTTTAAGACTAAATAGATGTTGAGTTATATCACTAACCTTTTGTCCGCCTGCGTATTGGTGAAGAGAGCAGGATATTCATTTCACAAAAGCTAACGACAGCAAATTTAGGTCAATTCAAGTGATTTAACCAGCGCCATATTCAAGTTGATTGTTTGCTCAAGGTCAATATCATTTTAACAAAGATGCAACTAGAAGAAAATAACTTCTGTGAATTCAAAACTTATTTTACATATCTCTCGCTCTAAAAATGATGTATATAGAGTCTAGTAACTTGATTTTTTTTTGTTGAGCCTAGTGTTTTTTAATTCTTCCATCTTCTATAACTTACGGGAAGCTGTATATAAAAAGAAGGCAGGAAAATATCTATGATCTGTGTGTATAACATTATATAAAGATAATTAAATAGTTCTATCTTTGAAAATTTGAATTTTTTTCTCTCGTTTTTCCAATATTTCTCTGTATCTCACAGAAGAACAAGTAAATACGTCTTGACAAATCTGTTGATTGATTAATATAATATGGGTTAAAATGTAGCAATATTTTCAGGGTTGTATTTAGGAGTTATTTTGATATTATGCTTTTTGATATGTTTTTTTTTATATAGGTATATTACATTTGATATTCTTTTTCTGTAATGGTAGATTTTAACGGCATAAGAAAGGTTCGATATCTGTTTCATAGATACATTTTGAGGTTTAATTATTCTTGAAATGTCCTTGTAACATCTATAATGCTTGAACGTTCGATTATGGTGATTTATTAAAAGCGTAAGAGATATAAGTCCCAGCGTTTGGTTTACATTTTAACTAATGGTTTTCCCAACTTTTAGCAAGGTCTATACTCTTAATAGAAATGTTACAGTAATGGAAACATTTCACACACTTCGCTTCTTCCATTAAATTGACACGCATCGCGTGTGGAGATAACTAACTCCCTGTTTACTATTGTCAAAAACCATGAATAGTCAATTAAGACATAATTAATTCCTAAGTGTTTCATATTCACATATTACATACATACACGCAAAGTAATTTACAAATTTTAGATATATAAATTATTAAATATTAAAAATGCTATTTAACAGTGTTGACATATTTTAAATTTTCGCGCTGTGAGACAAAGCAATCTATAATTGTTGTGAAAACATCATTTAGTTGGATGGCCCCAATGGTAACTCTATCAGATCGCATTCTTAGAGCTTACATCAAGGCGCTCCAGAATATGTTAATTCGGATACTTAAGCCATCGAAATCTTCAAAGAAGAATACCATCATGCTGTGGATCTTATGCTTTCTGTACTTTATTCCCAAGTTAGGAAACTCAGCAGTGGAATATGTTTCTGCCTCACACTTTGACTGGATGACCTATTTTCTCTTTTCTTCGATGACCTACTTGACTATATCAGATGGAATTGTCGTCATGAAAGTCTATGTAAATTTACAAAGAGTCATCTACCTATTTGATCAAAGTCCTCTGGTTTTTACAAGTAAGCTACCGTATGTTTTAACCTTTTTATGTAACCTCTTTATGGTCACTTACTATCCCTGCGAGGCCTACTTAATTCCGAATAGCATGAATCTTGAGTTGTCGTGGTGGATTGAAAGTTGGCTCTACCTCGATAACTTCATGTTCTACACTGGAGACTTCGTCGCCATGGTTTGTTTTGTCAATTATTCGCTCATTTGTCTACAGCTGTGCGAACGTTACAGAGAAATTCGCACAATGGACGCGAACAAAGATTTAAACGAAATGATTTTGAAGTACAGCTTTCTTTGTCAGATTAGTGAAATGGTCAATGACATTTTCTCTTTTGTAATTTTCATGTTTTTGATTCAAATCACAATGACCATAATAATAACGTTAATTTATTTCAAGAGTGAAATCATGAACTTTAACCTACTTTTGTGGATCTACACATCCTGGCAAACATGTAAGTTCGTGGCTGCGGCTCTTGTGGGATCGTTCCTCAACTTGGAAGCCTCCAGAGCTCTGTATTTCATGATGGAGAAGACTTCAGGCACGCAGAGGTTCTGGACTCGCCGCGATGCTGACATCAACGCTCTTAGACTACTCTGTCTCAGGTATCACGATAAGGACGTCAAGATATCTTGTAGCCGTCTTCAGCAGCTAAACATCAACTACGTGCTCTCAACCCTGGGAATGGTGGCCAGTTACTTTGTCCTGGCATTCCAGCTCGCAGGAAGAATGTGACACATCCATTTTCTCACGCAAACCTAGCCACTTAATATCTAAGGTATTCTAGACTTGTTCCAATATGTAGCAATTGCTTAATATCTTTTTATCTTTTCACCTGCACAGTTTCAATCTTTATTATTATTTATAACAACAATAATAATATAGCACCAGCCATTAAAATTGCTACACCAAGAAGTCGACATGCTATAAACGTAGAATTTACACGATATAACGAAGATGCTGTGAGATGAAATTATCTTATTTTTAATGTATTTATGCCAATTAGGTTTAGGTAGCTCGTGTTTCTCCTGTAGACGGGCTTTCATTACCGAACACTAGAGAGTATTGATTTTTTAAAATAAACTTATTCCTGGAACCTTTTGTACTGGGATAAGTTGCATAAATAATGAAAAAAAAATAGAGATTTCCTTTTTCTTTTTTTCATAATTAAATAAAGTAAAGCACGAAGGAAGATGAGTTTCTTTTTATATATGCTAACATCAACACGCTGAGACTGCTCTGTCTCAGGTATCACGATAAGGACATCAAGATATCTTGCAGTCATCTTCAGCAGTTAAACATCAGCTAAGTGCTCTCAACCCTGGGAATAGTTGCCAGTTACTTTGTCCTGGCATTCCAGCTCGCAGGAAGAATGTGACACATCCATTTTCTCACGCAAACCTAGCCACCTAATATCTAAGGTATTCTAGACTTGTTCCAATATGTAGCATTTCTTTTTCATAATTATTTATGAAAGCCTAATGCTTCATCTCAATATAGGTACAAGGGGTTATTTAATAGAAAGGTTTAAATGGATAATTAAGACCTAACTGTGAGTTATGGAGGTCTTATTTATAACTTTGAGTGTCTTGTGTGAAAAGTGAGGTGATTAGTCCTATTATGTTCCTTATTTATAACTTTGAGTGTCTTGTGTGTAAAGTGAGTGATTAGTCCTATCATGTTCCTTATTTATAACTTTGAGTGTCTTGTGTGTAAAGTGAGGTGATTAGTCCTATTATGTTCCTTATTTATAACTTTGAGTGTCTTGTGTGTAAAGTGAGGTGATTAGTCCTATCATGTTCCTTATTTATAACTTTGAGTGTCTTGTGTGTAAGTGAGGTGATTAGTCCTATTATGTTCCTTATTTATAACTTTGAGTGTCTTGTGTGTAAAGTGAGGTGATTAGTCCTATCATGTTCCTTAATTATAACTTTGAGTGTCTTGTGTGTAAAGTGAGGTGATTAGTCCTATTATGTTCCTTATTTATAACTTTGAGTGTCTTGTGTGTAAAGTGAGGTGATTAGTCCTATTATGTTCCTTATTATTAACTTTGAGTGTCTTGTGTGTAAAGTGAGGTGATTAGTCCTATAATGTTCCTTATTTATAACTTTGAGTGTCTTGTGTGTAAAGTGAGGTGATTAGTCCTATCATGTTCCTTATTTATAACTTTGAGTGTCTTGTGGTGTAAAGTGAGGTGATTAGTCCTATTATGTTCCTTATTTATAACTTTGAGTGTCTTGTGTGTAAGTGAGGTGATTAGTCCTATCATGTTCCTTAATTATAACTTTGAGTGTCTTGTGTGTAAGTGAGGTGATTAGTCCTATTATGTTCCTTATTTATAACTTTGAGTGTCTTGTGTGTAAAGTGAGGTGATTAGTCCTATCATGTTCCTTATTTATAACTTTGAGTGTCTTGTGTGTAAAGTGAGGTGATTAGTCCTATTATGTTCCTTATTTATAACTTTGAGTGTCTTGTGAGTAAAGTGAGGTGATTAGTCCTATTATGTTCCTTATTTATAACTTTGAGTGTCTTGTGTGTAAAGTGAGGTGATTAGTCCTATCATGTTCCTTAATTATAACTTTGAGTGTCTTGTGTGTAAAGTGAGGTGATTAGTCCTTATATGTTCCTTATTTATAACTTGGAGTGTCTTGTGTGTAAAGTGAGGTGATTATGTCCTATCATGTTCCTTATTTATAACTTTGAGTGTCTTGTGTGTAAAGTGAGGTGATTAGTCCTATTATGTTCCTTATTTATAACTTTGAGTGTCTTGTGTGTAAAGTGAGGTGATTAGTCCTATTATGTTCCTTATTTATAACTTTGAGTGTCTTGTGTGTAAAGTGAGGTGATTAGTCCTATCATGTTCCTTATTTATAAACTTGAGTGTCTTGTGTGTAAGTGAGGTGATTAGTCCTATCATTGTTCCTTATTTATAACTTTGAGTGTCTTGTGTGTAAAGTGAGGAGATTAGTCCTATTATGTTCCTTATTTATAACTTTGAGTGTCTTGTGTGTAAAGTGAGGTGATTAGTCCTATCATGTTCCTTATTTATAACTTTGAGTGTCTTGTGTGTAAAAGTGAGGTGATTAGTCCTATCATGTTCCTTATTTATAACTTTGAGTGTCTTGTGTGTAAAGTGAGGTGATTAGTCCTATTATGTTCCTTATTTATAACTTTGAGTGTCTTGTGTGTAAAGTGAGGTGATTAGTCCTATTATGTTCCTTATTTATAACTTGAGTGTCTTGTGTGTAAAGTGAGGTGATTAGTCCTATTATGTTCCTTATTTATAACTTTGAGTGTCTTGTGTGTAAAGTGAGGTGATTAGTCCTATTATGTTCCTTATTTATAACTTTGAGTGTCTTGTGTGTAAAGTGAGGTGATTAGTCCTATTATGTTCCTTATTTATAACTTTGAGTGTCTGTGTGTAAAGTGAGGTGTTTAGTCCTATTATGTTCCTTATTTATAACTTTGAGTGTCTTGTGTGTAAAGTGAGGTGATTAGTCCTATTATGTTCCTTATTTATAACTTTGAGTGTCTTGTGTGTAAAGTGAGGTGATTAGTCCTATTATGTTCCTTATTTATAACTTTGAGTGTCTTGTGTGTAAAGTGAGGTGGTTAGTCCTATTATGTTCCTTATTTATAACTTTGAGTGTCTTGTGTGTAAAGTGAGGTGATTAGTCCTATCATGTTCCTTATTTATAACTTTGAGTGTCTTGTGTGTAAAGTGAGGTGATTAGTCCTATTATGTTCCTTATTTATAACTTTGAGTGTCTTGTGTGTAAAGTGAGGTGGTTAGTCCTATTATGTTCCTTATTTATAACTTTGAGTGTCTTGTGTGTAAAGTGAGGTGATTAGTCCTATTATGTTCCTTATTTATAACTTTGAGTGTCTTGTGTGTAAAGTGAGGTGATTAGTCCTATTATGTTCCTTATTTATAACTTTGAGTGTCTTGTGTGTAAAGTGAGGTGATTAGTCCTATTATGTTCCTTATTTATAACATTGAGTGTCTTGTGTGTAAAGTGAGGTGATTAGTCCTATTATGTTCCTTATTTATAACTTTGAGTGTCTTGTGTGTAAAGTGAGGTGATTAGTCCTATTATGTTCCTTATTTATAACATTGAGTGTCTTGTGTGTAAAGTGAGGTGATTAGTCCTATTATGTTCCTTATTTATAACTTTGAGTGTCTTGTGTGTAAAGTGAGGTGATTAGTCCTATTATGTTCCTTATTTATAACTTTGAGTGTCTTGTGTGTAAAGTGAGGTGATTAGTCCTATTATGTTCCTTATTTATAACATTGAGTGTCTTGTGTGTAAAGTGAGGTGATTAGTCCTATTATGTTCTTTATTTATAACTTTGAGTGTCTTGTGTGTAAAGTGAGGTGGTTAGTCCTATTATGTTCCTTATTTATAACTTTGAGTGTCTTGTGTGTAAAGTGAGGTGATTAGTCCTATTATGTTCCTTATTTATAACATTGAGTGTCTTGTGTGTAAAGTGAGGTGATTAGTCCTATTATGTTCCTTATTTATAACTTTGAGTGTCTTGTGTGTAAAGTGAGGTGATTAGTCCTATTATGTTCCTTATTTATAACATTGAGTGTCTTGTGTGTAAAGTGAGGTGATTAGTCCTATTATGTTCCTGTTTGGTGAACAGTCAATGGCAAGTTTTCTTATGGCGTATGATGCTGACAATCTTTAGATTCCTGGGGGTTATAATAATTAGGAAAATTTCTCTGCTCCTCTTGACCCTATTTAAAATTTTTCTTTTTTTTTAAAGAAGAGAAACTATGAGGAAAATGTGTGTATTTTGATAATATTTTTATCTAATATAAATGTTTTAACATAAAAAATGAATATATAAAATAGCAAGCATTAGTTATTGGGAGGGGAGGGAGGGGGGGGGGGGGGGGGGGGGTTCAGTCTTTTTACCCTTTTCGTGATTTTCGACCAAGATCTATCGTCTGAAATATGGCCATAGACAAATCTATACTTGTGAATATTACTAAGATGGTGTTATCCCTATTGCTTCTCCCCTAATCTCAATATATTGTCATGTAGAAAATTAGGAAAGACAAACTTCAGAATTGACACGCAAATTTATTTGAGGCAAAAACAAAATCAACATTTATAAGATATAAGATAAGCAGTGAGGAAAGGTTCCAGAGTAGCACAAAATATAAATAATAGAAATATTAAAAAATTAATAATCTGTACATATAAGATAAATATAAATACTTTTCTACATAGCTCTTCCTTATGGGAGCTGTCACCCACAGCTTGAAAATATTGTAATTACTAATATGGATCTAACGTGCTTCTGCCAAGAATTCCCTCAGAGTCTTGAAACTTTGTCCCTAGTAGCTTCGCGTCCTTTCTCTTGCGGCATGAAAAGCGGCTTCGACCCCGTATCGTCAATAGGAACATCGCCTTCTTGTAGAGAAGCCTTGACTTTGACACGGCGGTGGAATCCTGAAGCCAGTTTTGGAAAATGTAAGTCACAGCTCCCAAGGCTTCGATATCTTCTCGGCGATCCTCGGTTTGCCTTCCCTAATCTACCCAGCATCTCCACCAAATGTTACGTAGAAAATTAGAAAAGACAAACTTCAGAATTGGCACGTCAATTTATTTGAGGTAAAATAAAATCTACTTTTATAAGATACAAGATAAGTAATGAGGGGCGTTTCCAGAGTAGCAAAATATAAATAATATATGTGATATCCTGAGGGTCTCTCGCTGTGGTATGAAATCTGAGAGGGTCTCTCGCTTTACTGTCATAACCGAGAGAGGCAGTCAGGGTGTGAAGAGTTTTACAGTACCTCCCTGCACCTTGTAAGACCTTTAACAGTTCTCACAGAGTACAGACAGTCGTGGTCGAGGCAGAGTGGAAGACTTGGGAATGTCCATCACAAAAAAAAAAAAAAAAACGAAGAAAAATGGTTGTACTAGGAAAGTTCCGTGAACAGATAAAAATCGAGCTAAGCAAAATATGGAGCGAATTGAGAAGAGGTTTACTGGTCTACATGGTCGATGAGGTGGACCTTGGGGACATCTGACGTGGGCTCCCGCTGATGGTGAAGTGACTATATAGTGACTGTGTATTTCTGGCCCTGTTGGAGGCTTATATATCTTTGCCGAAAGGAAGTATTGGGTTTCAGCGTATGCAACAAGGGCGTGGATCGGAAGAAGTGTCATTGTACACTGGCAACGCCTTATCTTCTAGGCCTCGTTTTTAAAGTTGTAGAACTTCTACATTTCGATCTATGCTTTAGCTCAACTCTTAATATATTACCGAGCTTTATTTATTTATCCTCAGTTTATGAAAAGTACTTTACATATGATGATGTAATGACACATGTCAATCATGCGTAGAATTATTTACAGAAGTGTTTATTATATACAACATGAAAATATTGTTATATTATACACAATATAAGGTTGTTGATTTAAATTACCATATATGAATATTCAAAAAATCAATAAACTCTACATAAAATAAAATAAAAACCTGGCTATATTATTATTAAAACTAGATATTCGTATCATATATAAACATCGATTATGGTGATTTATTAAAAGCATAATAGTAATAATTCCCAATTTTGATAACATTTTTTAAATTGCCTTTTTCCAACTTTCATATTTACGCTGTTGATTGAAATGTTACATTAATGAAAATCATCTTCCACACCTTCTTCTATTTAAATGGTAATGCATTGCGTGTAAGAGAAAGATAATGAATAGTAAATTAAGACATAATATATTCCTCCCCAAAAGTATTCTTATGTTAAAAAAAAAACAGATTACATGATTCTCATATTTTCCCAATGTCAGAAAAACTAATCTACAATTGTTGCGAAAAATCTTTTTTTTAAATGATCCAAATGGCAAATTTGTCAGATCGCCTTTTTAGAGCTTACATCAAGGCGCTCCAGAATCTGCTAATTCTGCTACTAAAGCCAGCGAAATCTCCAACGAAGAATACCATCATGCTTTGGACTTTATGCTTTCTGTATTTTTCCCCAAATTGGGAAACGTGGCGCTGGAATATGTTTCCGCTTCTCAATGGGACTGGATGACTTACTTCCTTGTTTCTTCGATGACCTACTTGACTATATCAGATGGAATTGTCGTCATGAAAGTTTATGTAAATTTACAAAGAGTCATCTACCTATTTGATCAAAGTCCTCTGGTTTTTACAAGTAAGCTACCGTATGTTTTAACCTTTTTATGTAATCTCTTTATGGTCCCTTACTATCCCTGCGAGACTTACTTAATTTTGAATAGTATGAATCTTGAGTTGTCGTGGTGGATTGAAAGCTGGATCTATATTGACAACTTCATGTTTTACACTGTAAACTTCGTCGCCATGGTTTGTTTTGCCAATTATTCGCTCATTTGTCTACAGATGTGCGAACGCTACAGAGAAATTCGCAACATGGACGCCAACAAAGATTTAAATGAAATGATTTTGAAGTACAGCTTTCTTTGTCAACTTAGTAAAATGATCAATGACATTTTCTCTTTTGTAATCTTCATATTTTTGATTCAATTCATGATGACCATAATCCTGACGCTCATTTATTACAAGAGTAACCTAATGAACTTTGACGTGCTTCTCTACATTTTCAATTTGTGGCAAGCTTGTAAGTTCGTGGCTGCGGCCCTTGTGGGATCGTTCCTCAACTTGGAAGCCTCAAGAGCTCTATACTTCATGATGGAGAAGTCATCAGGCACGAATAGATTCTGGAATCGCCGCGATGCTGACATCAACACCCTGAGACTGCTCTGCCTTAGTTATCATGATAAAGACATCAAGATATCTTGCAGTCATATCCAGCAGCTAAACATCAGCTACGTGCTCTCAACCTTGGGAATGGTGGCCAGTTACTTTGTCCTGGCTTTCCAGCTCACGGGAAGAATGTGAGACATCCATTTCCTCACGCATATGCATCCTGCTTTTGACCCAGGTATTCTAGACCTGTTGCAGTCTGTAGTCATTGCTTGTTTTATTGTCATTTATTGACCTGCATTTTGTTTTTAACAAAGATTCTTTCCTGCTTTTACACTTTAACAAAATTAATAATAAATCTAGGGCTAGGTCTCTTTGCAATTTTTTAAAAATATTTCTCGAGCTTTCGGGGCAACCTTTATATAACTTCTAGGTCTTCGTGTTGAAGTGCGTGTTGGCCCGAAGGCCCGAGAAATAAAAAAAAATTGTAAAAAGGAACCTAGCCTTAGATTCCTTAATTATTTTGTCAAAGTTTTGTTTTTATTATATTTATCTTTTTTTTAGTATGAATACGTGTATTTATAGATCCGTTAAAAATAATTTGTTGGATTCAATTGAAAAGTTTAAAAGTTCGAAAACATTTTCCAAATAAATTCTAAATATTCCTTATTAATGTATGTATACATCATTTGGATTGCACGATATTCGGCAAAGTATATATCAATAATATTTCTTCATCCATAAAACGATCACAATGCATTGAATTGGACTCTACAGGACTATTTTAGCAATTTACCACAAATGCGGCCTTGCCTGGATAAACAATGCTATCGACTATGAGACCATTCAAAACGATTTACCAGGGATTTTTCGTACAAAAACGGAACAATTAATTCAGCAGGACTTAGCAAAAATGGATCATACAAGATTATATTCTAAATATAAATGATTATATAAGTATTTAATACCTGAACAATTTTTATCCTGGAACCTATCATTAGACATAAAAGGTTACATTACCCAAACAAGAATCACTTCGACTCTACTAAGAGAAAGTCACATTCAAATAATTAAAAAGGAAGATGTAATTTGTAAATTCTGTAAAACTGAAAGAATAGAAGAAATGACCCACTACATCTCTGAATGCACTATTGTTAACGAGGAACGGAATAAGATATTGAAGAACATTATCCAAGTTTACATGAACCCAGTTCAGCTAATCAGAATAATGTCCGAGAAAAAATATATAGCGATAGAATTGTTTAATTTTCATAAAGCGTTAGTGAACAAGGTAATCTCTAAGAATTAAAATTACAGAACAATTTCCATCCATAGTTAATTTGTATAGTATTGCTGAATACTTTGATTTCCTTTTCATTTTCCCTTCTCTCCTTTGTTTATGTTTTTTCCCCCTTTCTTCGTGAAAATGATGTATGGCGAGTCCTTACAAGACGGAAATGTCCTAATAAAGCAGTTGTTTTTGTTGTTGTATATATAAGATAAATATAAATACATCGCTACATAGCTCCTTCCCTTTAGGAGCTGTTACCCACAGCTTACAAATATTGTAGTTACTGACATGGATCTAACGTACTTCTGCCAAGGATTTGCGGCATGAAAAGTGGCTTCGGCGTCGTATCGCCAATAGGGACATCGCCTTCTTGTAGGGAAGCCTTGACTTTGACACGGCGGTGGAATCCTGGAGCCAGTCTTAGAAAATGTAGATCACAGCATCCAAGACCTCGATATCTTCTTGGCGATCCTCGGTTTGTCTTTCCTAATCTACCCAGCATCTCCACCAAATGTCACGTAAAATTAGGAAAGACAAACTTCAGAATGAGAGAAAGGTCATCTTCCACACCTTCTTCTATTTAAATGGTAATGCATTGCGTGTAAGAGAAAGCTAATGAATAGTATATTAAGACATAATATATTCTTCCCCCATAGTATTCTTATGTTAAACATCCAAATTACATGATTCTCATATTTTCACGATGTCAGACAAACTAATCTACAATTGTTGCGAAAAATCTTTTTTTTTTTAAATGATCCAAATGGCAACTTTGTCAGATCGCCTTCTTAGAGCTTACACCAAGGCGCTCCAGGATCTGTTAATTCTGCTACTAAAGCCAGCGAAATCTCCAACGAAGAATGCCGTCATGCTGTGGATCTTATGTTTTCTGTACTTTATTCCCAAGTTGGGAACTCAGCGGTGGAATATGTTTCTGCCTCACACTGGGACTGGATGACTTACTTCCTTGTTTCTTCGATGACCTACTTGACTATATCAGATGGAATTGTCGTCATGAAAGTCTATGTAAATTTACAAAGAGTCATCTACCTATTTGATCAAAGTCCTCTGGTTTTTACAAGTAAGCTACCGTATGTTTTAACCTTTTTATGTAATCTCTTTATGGTCACTTACTATCCCTGCGAGACTTACTTAGTTTCGAATAGTATGAATCTTGAGTTGTCGTGGTGGATTAGAAATTGGATATATATTGACAACTTCATGTTTTACACTGGAGACTTCGTCGCCATGGTTTGTTTTGCCAATTATTCCCTCATTTGTCTACAAATGTGCGAACGCTACAGAGAAATTCGCAACATGGACGCCAACAAAGATTTAAACGAAATGATTTTGAAGTACAGCTTTCTTTGTCAGCTTAGTAAAATGATCAATGACATTTTCTCTTTTGTAATCTTCATATTTTTGATTCAATTCATGATGACCATAATCCTGACGCTCATTTATTACAAGAGTAACCTAATGAACTTTGACGTGCTTCTCTATATTTTCAATTTGTGGCAAGCTTGTAAGTTTGTGGCCGCGGCTCTTGTGGGATCAGTCCTCAACTTGGAAGCCTCCAGAGCTCTGTACTTCATGATGGAGAAGACTTCAGGCACGAAGATATTCTGGAATCGCCGAGATGCTGACATCAACACCCTGAGACTGCTCTGTCTTAGTTATCACAATAAAGACATCAAGCTATCTTGCAGTCATATACAGCAGTTAAACATCGGCTACGTGCTTTCAACCTTGGGAATGGTGGCCAGTTACTTTGTCCTGGCTTTCCAGCTCACGGGAAGAATGTGAGGCATCCATTTCCTCACGCATATGCATCCTGCTTATGACCCAGATATTCTAGACCTGTTTCAGTCTGTAGTCATTGCTTGTTTTATTGTCATTTATTGACCTGCAGTTTGGGTTTTAATAAAAATTCTTCCCTGTTTTTACACTTTGAAAAAATCAATAAGGAATCTAGGGCCAGGTTTTTAAAAAAGTATTTTACATTTCTCGAGCCTTCGGGCCAAAATTTATATTACTCCTAGGTCTTCGTGTTGAAATGCGTGTTGGCTCGAAGGCCCGAGAAATAAAAAATGTAAAAAGAAACAAAGCCCTAGATTCCTTGATGATTTTGTCAAAGTTTTGTTTTATTATATTTATCTTTTTTATTATATTAATACGTGTACATATAGATCCGTTAAAAATAATTTGTTGAATTCAATTGAAAAATTTAAAAGTTTAAAAAAACTTTTCAAATAAATCCTAAATATTCTTTATTAATGTGTGTATACATCTTTTGGATTGCACGATATTTCTTCATCCATAAAACGATCACAATGCATTTAATTGGACTCTACAGGACTATTTTGGCAATTTACTACCAATGCGGCCTTGCCTGGACAAACAATGCTATCGACTATGAGACCATTCAAAACGAATTACCAGGGATCTTTCGTACAAAAACTGAACAATTAATTCAGCAGGACTTAGCAAAAATGGATCATACAAGATTATATTCTAATTATAAATTATTATATAGGTATTTAATACCTGAACAATTTTTATCCTGGAACCTATCATTAGACATAAAAGGTTACTTCCCCAAACAAGAATCACTTCGACTCTACTAAGAGAAAGTCACATTCAAATAATTAAAAAGGAAGATGTAATTAGTAAATTCTGCAAAACTGAAAGCATAGAAGAAATGACCCACTACCTCTCTGAATGCTCTATTGTTAACGAGGAACGGAATAAGATCTTAAAGAACATTATCCAAGTATACGTGAATCCAGTTCAGCTAATCAGAATAATGTCCGAGAAAAAAAATATATCTATAGAATTGTTTAATTTTCATAAAGCGTTAGAGAACAAGGTAATCTCTAAGAACTAAAATTACAGAACAATTTCCATCCATAGTTAATTTGTATAGTTATGTTGAATACTTTGATTTCCTTTTCATTTTCCCTTCTCTCCTTTGTTTATGCTTTTTCCCCCTTTCTTCATGAAAATGATGTATGGCGAGTCCTTACAGGACGGAAATGTCCTAATAAAGCAGTTGTTTTACGATGCACTAGTGCGCCATCTGTTATCTAATTACAAAACTATTTTAGAGGCGTAATATTCTTTTTAAAATAAAACAATTTCTACTGTCCTTACTGCAATGGAAACATTAATGGGAGGGCCTGGCTCATCAGTGGTGAACCCTCCCAGCGGTTTCGCCAGTTTAATCTACCATACCGCTGTTATATTGCATTTTTGGAACTTCCTTTTATAGTGATACTGATGCTTGACTCTTCGAATGGGTATTTTAGATGAACTATGGACATAAGCTTTTATATATTTAAAATTATATGTAATTCTGCTGTCCTAAAAGCTTATGTCCATAGTTCATCTAAAATACCCATTTGAAGAGTCAAGCATCAGTATCACTATAAAAGGAAGTTCCAAAAATACAATATAACAGCGGTATGGTAGATTAAACTGGCGAAACCGCTGGGAGGGTTCACCACTGATGAGCCAGGCCCTCCCATTAATTTTTCCATTGCAGTAAGGACAGTAGAAATTGTTTTATTTTAAAAAGAATATTACGCCTCTGAAATAGTTTTGGGATTTGAAAGCAGTTGTTGTTGTATATATAAGATAAATATAAATACATTGCTACATAGCTCCTTCCCTTTAGGAGCTGTTACCCACAGCTTGCAAATATTGTAGTTACTGACATGGATCTAACGTACTTCTGCCAAGGATTTGCGGCATTAAAATGTGGCTTCGGCGTCGTATCGCCAATAGGGACATCGCCTTCTTGTAGGGAAGCCTTGACTTTGATACGGCGGTGGAATCCTGGAGCCAGTCTTAGAAAATGTAGATCACAGCATCCAAGGCCTCGATATCTTCTCGGCGATCCTCGGTTTGTCTTTCCTAATCTACCCAGCAACTCCACCAAATGTCACGTAAAAATTAGGAAAGACAAACTTCAGAATGAGAGAAAGGTCATCTTCCACACCTTCTTCTATTTAAATGGTAATGCATTGCGTGTAAGAGAAAGCTAATGAATAGTAAATTAAGACATAATATATTCTTCCCCCATAGTATTCTTATGTTAAACATCCAAATTATATGATTCTCATATTTTCACGATGTCAGACAAACTAATCTACAATTGTTGCGAAAAATCTTTTTTTTTTTAAATGATCCAAATGGCAACTTTGTCAGATCGCCTTCTTAGAGCTTACACCAAGGCGCTCCAGGATCTGTTAATTCTGCTACTAAAGCCAGCGAAATCTCCAACGAAGAATGCCGTCATGCTGTGGATCTTATGTTTTCTGTACTTTATTCCCAAGTTGGGAAACGTGGCGGTGGAATATGTTTCTGCCTCACACTGGGACTGGATGACTTACTTCCTTGTTTCTTCGATGACCTACTTGACTATATCAGATGGAATTGTCGTCATGAAAGTCTATGTAAATTTACAAAGAGTCATCTACCTATTTGATCAAAGTCCTCTGGTTTTTACAAGTAAGCTACCGTATGTTTTAACCTTTTTATGTAATCTCTTTATGGTCACTTACTATCCCTGCGAGACTTACTTAGTTTCGAATAGCATGAATCTTGAGTTGTCGTGGTGGATTGAAAGCTGGATATATATTGACAACTTCATGTTTTACACTGGAGACTTCGTCGCCATGGTTTGTTTTGCCAATTATTCGCTCATTTGTCTACAGCTTTGCGAACGCTACAGAGAAATTCGCAACATGGACGCCAACAAAGATTTAAATGAAATGATTTTGAAGTACAGCTTTCTTTGTCAGCTTAGTGAAATGGTCAATGACATTTTCTCTTTTGTTATCTTCATTTTTTTTGATTCAATTCATGATGACCATAATCCTGACGCTCATTTATTACAAGAGTAACCTAATGAACTTTGACGTGCTTCTCTATATTTTCAATTTGTGGCAAGCTTGTAAGTTTGTGGCCGCGGCTCTTGTGGGATCGTTCCTCAACTTGGAAGCCTCCAGAGCTTTGTACTTCATGATGGAGAAGACTTCAGGCACGCAGAGGTTCTGGACTCGCCGAGATGCTGACATCAACACCCTGAGACTGCTCTGTTTCAGATATCACAATAAGGACATCAAGATATCTTGCAGTCATATTCAGCAGCTAAACATCGGCTACGTGCTCTCAACCTTGGGAATGGTGACCAGTTACTTTGTCCTGGCATTCCAGCTCACGGGAAGAATGTGAGGCATCCATTTCCTCACGCATATGCATCCTGCCTTTGACCCAGGTATTCTTGACCTGTTTTAATCTGTAGTCATTGCTTGTTTTATTGTCATTTATTGACCTGCAGTTTTGTTTTTAATAAAAATTCTTCTTTGCTTTTACACTTTGAAAAAATTAATAAGAAATCTAGGGTCAGTTTTTTTAATTACAATTTTTGATATTTCTCGAGCCTTCGGGCCAACACTCATTTTACTTCTAGGTCTTCGTGTTGTAGTGCGTGTTGACCCGAAGACTCGAGAAACAAAAAATTGTAAAAAGAAACCTAGCCCTAGATTCCTTATTGATTTTGTCAAAATTTGTTTTATTATATTTATATTTTTAGTATTAATATGTGTACATATAGTTCCGTTAAAAATAATTTTTTGGATTTAATTGAAAAGTTTAAAAGTTCGAAAACATTTTTCAAATAAATCCTAAATATTCTTTTTTAATGTCTGTATACATCTTTTGGGTTGCACAATATTCCGCAAAGTATATATAAACAATATTTCTCTATCCGTAAAACGATCACAATGCATTTAATTTGACTCTACAGGACTATTTTAGCAATTTCACACCAATGCGGCCTTGCCTGGACAAACAATGCTATCGACTATGAGACCATTCAAAACGAATTACCAGGGATTTTTCGTACAAAAATTGAACAATTAATTCAGCAGGACTTAGCAAAAATGGATCATACAAGATTATATTCTAATTATAAATTATTATATAAGTATTTAATGCCTGAACAATTTTTATCCTGGAACCTATCATTAGACATAAAAGGTTACATTACCCAAACAAGAATCACTTCGACTCTACTAAGAGAAAGTCACATTCAAATAATTAAAAAGGAAGATGTAATTAGTAAATTCTGCAAAACTGAAAGAATAGAAGAAATGACCCACTACATCTCTGAATGCACTATTGTTAACGAGGAACGGAATAAGATATTAAAGAACATTATCCAAGTTTACATGAACCCAGTTCAGCTAATCAGAATAATGTCCGAGAAAAAATATATAGCGATAGAATTGTTTAATTTTCATAAAGCGTTAGTGAACAAGGTAATCTCTAAGAATTAAAATTACAGAACAATTTCCATCCATAGTTAATTTGTATAGTTATGTTGAATACTTTGATTTCCTTTTCATTTTCCCTTCTCTCCTTTGTTTATGTTTTTCCCCCTTTCTCTTCGTGAAAATGATGTATGGCGAGTCCTTACAAGACGGAAATGTCCTAATAAAGCAGTTGTTTTTGTTGTTGTATATATAAGATAAATATAAATACATCGCTACATAGCTCCTTCCCTTTAGGAGCTGTTACCCACAGCTTGCAAATATTGTAGTTACTGACATGGATCTAACGTACTTCTGCCAAGGATTTGCGGCATGAAAAGTGGCTTCGGCGTCGTATCGCCAATAGGGACATCGCCTTCTTGTAGGGAAGCCTTGACTTTGACACGGCGGTTGAATCCTGGAGCCAGTCTTAGAAAATGTAGATCACAGCATCCAAGACCTCGATATCTTCTTGGCGATCCTCGGTTTGTCTTTCCTAATCTACCCAGCATCTCCACCAAATGTCACGTAAAATTAGGAAAGACAAACTTCAGAATGAGAGAAAGGTCATCTTCCACACCTTCTTCTATTTAAATGGTAATGCATTGCGTGTAAGAGAAAGCTAATGAATAGTATATTAAGACATAATATATTCTTCCCCCATAGTATTCTTATGTTAAACATCCAAATTACATGATTCTCATATTTTCACGATGTCAGACAAACTAATCTACAATTGTTGCGAAAAATCTCTTTTTTTTTTAAATGATCCAAATGGCAACTTTGTCAGATCGCCTTCTTAGAGCTTACACCAAGGCGCTCCAGAATCTGTTAATTCTGCTACTAAAGCCAGCGAAATCTCCAACGAAGAATGCCGTCATGCTGTGGATCTTATGTTTTCTTTACTTTTTCCCCAAATTGGGAAACGTGGCGCTGGAATATGTTTCCGCTTCTCAATGGGACTGGATGACTTACTTCCTTGTTTCTTCGATGACCTACTTGACTATATCAGATGGAATTGTCGTCATGAAAGTCTATGTAAATTTACAAAGAGTCATCTACCTATTTGATCAAAGTCCTCTGGTTTTTACAATTAAGCTACCGTATGTTTTGACCTTTTTATGTAATCTCTTTATGGTCACTTACTATCCCTGCGTGACTTACCTAATTCCGAATAGTATGAATCTTGAGTTGTCGTGGTGGATTGAAAGCTGTATATATATTGACAACTTCATGTTTTACACTGGAAACTTCGTCGCCATGGTTTGTTTTGCCAATTATTCGCTCATATGTATACAAATGTGCGAATGCTACAGAGAAATTCGCAACATGGACGCCAACAAAGATTTAAATGAAATGATTTTGAAGTACAGCTTTCTTTGTCAGCTTAGTAAAATGATCAATGACATTTTCTCTTTTGTAATCTTGATGTTTTTGATTCAATTCATGATGACCATAATCCTGACGCTCATTTATTACAAGAGTAACCTAATGAACTTTGACGTGCTTCTCTATATTTTCGATTTGTGGCAAGCTTGTAAGTTTGTGGCCGCGGCTCTTGTGGGATCGTTCCTCAACTTGGAAGCCTCCAGAGCTTTGTACTTCATGATGGAGAAGACTTCAGGCACGCAGAGGTTCTGGACTCGCCGAGATGCTGACATCAACACCCTGAGACTGCTCTGTTTCAGATATCACAATAAGGACATCAAGATATCTTGCAGTCATATCCAGCAGCTAAACATCAGCTACGTGCTCTCAACCTTGGGAATGGTGACTAGTTACTTTGTCCTGGCTTTCCAGCTCACGGGAAGAATGTGAGGCATCCATTTCCTCACGCATATGCATCCTGCCTTTGACCCAGGTATTCTAGACCTGTTTTAATCTGTAGTCATTGCTTGTTTTATTGTCATTTATTGACCTGCAGTTTTGTTTTTAATAAAAATTCTTCCTTGCTTTTACACTTTGAAAAAATCAATAAGAAATCTAGGGTCAGTTTTTTTAATTACAATTTTTGATATTTCTCGAGCCTTCGGGCCAACACTCATTTTACTTCCTAGGTCTTCGTGTTGTAGTGCGTGTTGACCCGAAGACTCGAGAAACAAAAAATTGTAAAAAGAAACCTAGCCCTAGATTCCTTATTGATTTTGTCAAAAATTTGTTTTATTATATTTATATTTTTAGTATTAATATGTGTACATATAGTTCCGTTAAAAATAATTTTTTGGATTTAATTGAAAAGTTTAAAAGTTCGAAAACATTTTTCAAATAAATCCTAAATATTCTTTTTTAATGTCTGTATACATCTTTTGGGTTGCACAATATTCCGCAAAGTATATATAAACAATATTTCTCTATCCGTAAAACGATCACAATGCATTTAATTGGACTCTACAGGACTATTTTAGCAATTTCACACCAATGCGGCCTTGCCTGGACAAACAATGCTATCGACTATGAGACCATTCAAAACGAATTACCAGGAATTTTTCGTACAAAAATTGAACAATTAATTCAGCAGGACTTAGCAAAAATGGATCATACAAGATTATATTCTAATTATAAATTATTATATAAGTATTTAATGCCTGAACAATTTTTATCCTGAAACCTATCATTAGACATAAAAGGTTACATTACCCAAACAAGAATCACTTCGACTCTACTAAGAGAAAGTCACATTCAAATAATTAAAAAGGAAGATGTAATTAGTAAATTCTGCAAAACTGAAAGAATAGAATAAATGACCCACTACATCTCTGAATGCACTATTGTTAACGAGGAACGGAATAAGATATTAAAGAACATTATCCAAGTTTACATGAACCCAGTTCAGCTAATCAGAATAATGTCCGAGAAAAAATATATAGCGATAGAATTGTTTAATTTTCATAAAGCGTTAGTGAACAAGGTAATCTCTAAGAATTAAAATATAGAACAATTTCCATCCATAGTTAATTTGTATAGTTATGTTGAATACTTTGATTTCCTTTTCATTTTCCCTTCTCTCCTTTGTTTATGTTTTTCCCCCTTTCTTCGTGAAAATGATGTATGGCGAGTCCTTACAAGACGGAAATGTCCTAATAAAGCAGTTGTTTTTGTTGTTGTATATATAAGATAAATATAAATACATCGCTACATAGCTCCTTCCCTTTAGGAGCTGTTACCCACAGCTTGCAAATATTGTAGTTACTGACATGGATCTAACGTACTTCTGCCAAGGATTTGCGGCATGAAAAGTGGCTTCGGCGTCGTATCGCCAATAGGGACATCGCCTTCTTGTAGAGAAGCCTTGACTTTGACACGGCGGTTGAATCCTGGAGCCAGTCTTAGAAAATGTAGATCACAGCATCCAAGACCTCGATATCTTCTTGGCGATCCTCGGTTTGTCTTTCCTAATCTACCCAGCATCTCCACCAAATGTCACGTAAAATTAGGAAAGACAAACTTCAGAATGAGAGAAAGGTCATCTTCCACACCTTCTTCTATTTAAATGGTAATGCATTGCGTGTAAGAGAAAGCTAATGAATAGTATATTAAGACATAATATATTCTTCCCCCATAGTATTCTTATGTTAAACATCCAAATTACATGATTCTCATATTTTCACGATGTCAGACAAACTAATCTACAATTGTTGCGAAAAATCTCTTTTTTTTTTAAATGATCCAAATGGCAACTTTGTCAGATCGCCTTCTTAGAGCTTACACCAAGGCGCTCCAGAATCTGTTAATTCTGCTACTAAAGCCAGCGAAATCTCCAACGAAGAATACCATCATGCTGTGGATCTTATGCTTTCTTTACTTTTTCCCCAAATTGGGAAACGTGGCGCTGGAATATGTTTCTGCCTCACACTGGGACTGGATGACTTACTTCCTTGTTTCTTCGATGACCTACTTGACTATATCAGATGGAATTGTCGTCATGAAAGTTTATGTAAATTTACAAAGAGTCATCTACCTATTTGATCAAAGTCCTCTGGTTTTTACAAGTAAGCTACCGTATGTTTTAACCTTTTTATGTAATCTCTTTATGGTCACTTACTATCCCTGCGTGACTTACCTAATTCCGAATAGTATGAATCTTGAGTTGTGGTGGATTGAAAGCTGGATATATATTGACAACTTCATGTTTTACACTGGAAACTTCGTCGCCATGGTTTGTTTTGCCAATTATTCGCTCATTTGTCTACAGCTGTGCGAACGCTACAGAGAAATTCGCAACATGGACGCCAACAAAGATTTAAACGAAATGATTTTGAAATACACCTTTCTTTGTCAACTTAGCAAAATAGTCAATGACATTTTCTCTTTTGTAATCTTGATGTTTTTGATTCAATTCATGATGACCATAATCCTGACGCTCATTTATTACAAGAGTAACCTAATGAACTTTGACGTGCTTCTCTATATTTTCAATTTGTGGCAAGCTTGTAAGTTTGTGGCCGCGGCTCTTGTGGGATCAGTCCTCAACTTGGAAGCCTCCAGAGCTCTGTACTTCATGATGGAGAAGTCCTCAGGCACGAAGATATTCTGGAATCGCCGAGATGCTGACATCAACACCCTGAGACTGCTCTGCCTTAGTTATCACGATAAAGACATCAAGATATCTTGCAGTCATATTCAGCAGCTAAACATCGGCTACGTGCTTTCAACCTTGGGAATGGTGGCCAGTTACTTTGTCCTGGCTTTCCAGCTCACGGGAAGAATGTGAGGCATCCAATTCTTCACGCATATGCATCCTGCTTTTGACCCAGGTATTCTAGACCTGTTGCAGTATGTAGTCATTGCTTGTTTTATTGCCATTTATTGACCTGCAGTTTTGTTTTTAATAAAAAATATTCCCTGCTTTTACACTTTGACAAAATCAATAAGGAATCTAGTGAAGTTTTTTTTTTTTACGACTTTTAATATTTCCCGAGCCTTCGGGCCAACATTCATTTTACTCCTAGGTCTTCGTGTTGAAGTGCGTGTTGACCCGAAGACTCGAGAAATAAAAAATTGTAAAAAGGAACCTAGCCCTAGATTCCTTAATGATTTTGACAAAGTTTTGTTTTTATTATATTTATATATATTTTTTAGTATGAATACGTGTAAATATAGATCCGTTAAAAAGCATTTGTTGGATTCAATTAAAACGTTTATTAAGTTCGAAAACATTTTTCAAATAAATCCTAAATATTATTTTTTAATATCTGTATACATCTTTTGGGTTGCACAATATTCCGCAAAGTATATATAAACAATATTTCTCTATCCGTAAAACGATCACAATGCATTTTATCGCAAATAGTAAATAATATCTTAAAATAAGTAATTGTAATCAATTCGGCTGGTATACCGTACGATTTAAGACTTTGGTGATATTCGGCAGCGAATATTCAGAAGAGGAGAACTTAAAACCATTTATTTCCCAAAATAAAGCTTAGATTATTCGAATATAAATTGAACCTATGCCTATATATTATTATACTTTTAAATTAGTATATTGGTCGTTATAAAATAAAATGTTCTCATAATACATTTGTATTTTGTGCAGTAAACTCATAGGCTAGTTTTAGAGCTTGTACCATTCTACAAGACCTAACATAACTACGAGAGAGTATATAATCTACATATTTAAACTATTTTGTTGCTTTTAACATGTGTGCATAATGATTTTCACACTTATTAATTATCTATTTAACTTATCTTCATATTGATTGAAAAAATTATATAATGAAGTTTTAAAAAATCTGCATTTTATTCTGAAATTTTCAAAGTCATTAGCTACAAAAAAAAAGGTAAATGGACGTTTTACTTGTATTTTTATATAGATGAATTGGAGCTATTTCTGGGGGAAGGTCTAACTGTCTGTTGATGATATTGCGGCTTTAGTAATGAATAACTTGTTATTTTCCTTGATACCCTGGTAGTGAGAGTTTGCTCCTGCGATGGTATGGCCTGTGATTGATGTATGCTGGTACACGAGTGATTTGGAGAGATACATCTGTTTCTGATGTTTCATTAGTCTTGTTATCTTGATTTTCTGGAGGTTTCATATACGCAAGTCGCTTCACAGTCCATTAATTCATCAAAGTATACTGCTGTGGTATTCTGATGGGATCTGGTTTCTGGATGTTCTTGGTAACTGGATTTCTGAAGATTTCTCCTAGGTTCTTCGGGTTACAGAAAAATGATCTGATGCCATATCTTTCAAAGATACACGAAACTCGGTCATTAATTACGATGTAAGGAATAGAACAAGTGTGTTTATATTACTTCTATGGATATATAATATATGTGGGGATAAATGAAGGTTTATTAGTGAATAGTGATGAGTATTGTTCGAGGTTTATATAGATGTTTCCACCTGTGTGTGTATTATTACTTTGAAGAATGACAAGAAGAAATGAGTTTCAATTCTCTTAATTGGTATTATATAGCCTTGGTATCATAATTGCCAATGTGTTTTATCTTAAGAATATTAGGATTGACTTTTATTTAGATATATACGCATCTTTAACCTTTTTATTAATATATCCGTATTATATTAGCTAATTAGTTGAATATTTGTTTTTATTTAATTGTTTTGCACAGAGTTAATAATGATAATTGTATATATATATATATAGTGTTTGTGTATATACGCCGTTTTGTATTTTAGTTGTGGAATCGTGTTAACTATGTTTGTTGTTTGCATTGAAAATAAATAATATTTTCAAGTCTTCTGGCTAGAATATATTGTAATATCCATTATTAGTTTTTACCTTAATAGGCCTATCTTTAACCTTTACTATAAGTTCATTTTTCGCCTTTATCTGAAAATAACCATTTTTACCTTTAAATTGATATCCTTTCTCTCTCATTTCCCTATATTTAGTGCAAATATGGATGCGCCTGCTTGGAGATTTTTGGGAGAATAAATTTATACCTATAATTTTCATTGTTTTTTTTTCACTTGTGGTCAATACAACTACTAAAAGTTGTGCGGAAGGATAGTTTTCGTGATACATAAAATTTATTTAGGAATAAAGAAACAATTCAGCGAGATTTAAAAAATAAATTTGAAAAAATAACTTCCCTCTGTATTTACTGCGAGGGAAAAATATTGGAAAATACCTTATCCCAGTAGCGAACCTTCAGGTTAATTTTCCAGCACCCTCTAGGCGATTCTGCTTTTACACTCGGCAAATTCCTAAAATTATCGATAAATGTTGTATCTATATTCAATGTACTCATCAAGGTACAAATTGTATCTAAATTTTTCACTTTTTTTTTACACAATAAATAATTGACAGCGGAAAATCCAATTATTTTCATATATATAAGGTTTCCCCAAAATTTCATGTTTTTCTGTTTACGTTGTTTTTCTTATTACTTGGCGAATAATATTATTAGGGCAAAAAAAAAAAAAAAACATAATACAATTACTTTATACATAATACAAAGACATTATAGATAACGACGAATAACATTGGTATTTCAATTTTTGCAGGTGTTTACGAACTTTTAGGTTAACATTTTTTTTTAAAGGAACTTTTATATTTAATAGAATTATATATGAGCCTTGAGCAGAAATTACATTTTGGGGTGAAGGATAATAATCACAAAAAGAGCAATTAAAACACTACTATTAATTATAGATATATCCCACGGAGAGTAATTCATAAATCTTCTGTTTTAATTGACTTCAGACCTTCGTTAGTAATTGGCAGCCTTCCATCAATCACCTAGGTCTCTGACAGGTGGAGTGATGGCCCTTCTATGGCTTAGACATATCATCGACCATCACTGTGATACACATTGTCAAATATCTTTACACGGGGGAAACTGTCAACTTATGGCGGTTATAAACGGTGTTGCACCCCATGCTTCCACTTAATTATTTTGAAACATATCAGAGGCAAATGCCAAACAATTTGATAGTTTACAGTGAAAACATATGTCTCTACACGATGACATTTTATTATCACAAAATCATTCTCAACAATGTAAGTTGTCAGAGAGATGGTGTTAAGATATCCTTCTCAACAATGTAAGTTGTCAGGGAGATGGTGTTAAGATATGCCTCTCAACACTGTAAGTTGTCAGGGAGATGGTGTTAGGATATCCTTCTCAACAATGTAAGTTGTCAGGGAGATGGTGTTAAGATATCCTTCTCAACACTGTAAGTTGTCAGGGAGATGATGTTGAAATATCCTTCTCAACAATGTAAGTTGTCAGGGAGATGGTGTTAAGATATCCTTCTCAACACTGTAAGTTGTCAGGGAGATGGTGTTAAGATATCCTTCTCAACACTGTAAGTTGTCAGGGAGATGGTGTTAAAATATCCTTCTCAACAATGTAAGTTGTCAGGAAGATGGTGTTAAGATATCTTCCCCGAAAATGTAAGTGGTCAGGGAGATGGTGTTAGGATATCCTTCTCAACACTGTAAGTTGTCAGGGAGATGGTGTTTGGATATCCTTATTAACAATGTAAGTTGTCAGGGAGATGGTGTTAGGATATCTTCCTCAACAATGTAAGTTGTCAGCGAGATGGTGTTAGGATATCTTCCTCAACAATGTAAGTTGTCAGAGAGATGGTGTTAGGATATCTTCCTCAACAATGTAAGTTGTCAGGGAGATGGTGTTTGGATATCCTTATTAACAATGTAAGTTGTCAGGGAGATGGTGTTAGGATATCTTCCTCAACAATGTAAGTTGTCAGAGAGATGGTGTTAGGATATCTTCCTCAACAATGTAAGTTGTCAGAGAGATGGTGTTAGGATATCTTCCTCAACAATGTAAGTTGTCAGGGAGATGGTGTTTGGATATCTTCCTCAACAATGTAAGTTGTCAGGGAGATGGTGTTAGGATATCTTCCTCAACAATGTAAGTTGTCAGGGAGATGGTGTTAGGATATCTTCCTCAACCATGTAAGTTGTCAGGGAGATGGTGTTTGGATATCCTTATTAACATTGTAAGTTGTCAGGGAGATGGTGTTAGGATACCCTTCTCAACAATGTAAGTTGTCAGAGAGATGGTGTTAGGATATCTTCCTCAACAATGTAAGTTGACAGAGAGATGGTGTTAGGATATCTTCCTCAACTATGTAAGTTGTCAGAGAGATGGTGTTAGGATATCTTCCTCAACAAAGTAAGTTGTCAGAGAGATGGTGTTAGGATACCCTTCTCAACAATGTAAGTTGTCAGAGAGATGGTGTTAGGATATCTTCCTCAACAATGTAAGTTGACAGAGAGATGGTGTTAGGATATCTTCCTCAACTATGTAAGTTGTCAGAGAGATGGTGTTAGGATATCTTCCTCAACAAAGTAAGTTGTCAGAGAGATGGTGTTAGGATATCCTTCTCAACACTGTAAGTTGTCAGAGAGATGGTGTTAAGATATCCTTCTCAACAATGTAAGTTGTCAGAGAGATGGTGTTAGGATATCTTCCTCAACAATGTAAATTATCAGAGATGGTGTTTGGATATCCTTATTAACATTGTAAGTTGTCAGGGAGATGGTGTTAGGATATCTTCCTCAACAATGCAAGTTGTCAGAGAGATGGTGTTAGGATATCTTCCTCAACAATGTAAGTTGTCAGAGAGATGGTGTTAGGATATCTTCCTCAACAATGTAAGTTGTCAGAGAGATGGTGTTATGATATTCTTCTCCACATTGTAAGTTGTCCGGGAGATAGTGTTAGGAAATCCTTCTTAAAATTGTAAGTTGTCAGGGAGATGGTGTTATGATATCCTTCTCCACATTGTAAGTTGTCAGGCAGATGGTGTAATGATATTCTTCTCCACATTGTAAGTTGTCAGGCAGATGGTGTTAGGAAATCCTTCTTAAAATTGTAAGTTGCCAGGGAGATGGTGTTATGATATTCTTCTCCACATTGTAAGTTGTCAGGGAGATGGTGTTAGGAAATCCTTCTTAAAATTGTAAGTTGTCAGGGAGATGGTGTGAGGATATCCGTCTCAATGCTGTAAGTTGTTAGGGTGATGGTGTTAGGATATCCTTCCTGAAATTGTAAGTTGTCAGGGAGATGGTGTCAGAATATCCTTCTCAATATCAAACGTTGTCGGGGGATGGTCTTAGGATATCCGTCTCAACCCTCTAAGTTTTCAGGGAGAAGGTTTGAGGGCAATTCATCTTGTTTTATATTTGCTCATAAGTTCTATAATTACATATTTGGAATTTGGCTGTGTAAATATTAACTTATCTTCGTTTTGTCTACGCGTTCGTTTTATTCCTGCATATATGTATTTTTAAATGCAAATAGTATTTGTTTATAATATTTAAATTTTAATTAAAAAACTAAATTATACTTGATAACCAAAATGCATCACAGTTGGCGATGTGGTTAAACTATTCCAGGTACTTTATTTATACAAAATGGCTTGCGCAAAAAAACAAATAGTTTCCTTTCCCTAATTTTTCTCAAGAAGACATTTTCGAAGATTTTGTTAAATGTCTGTTTTAATGTCTGATCACCTGAAAATAAATATACTCTAACCCTTCAACCATTCCAAAATGTATAAATCTATTTGAACCAAAAGATTTGAGGCCCATAACTTTTAATGAAAATGTCCTTAATTTGCAACATCCAAACACCATCTCCCTGACAACTTACATTGTTGAGAAGGATATCCTAACACCATCTCCCTGACAACTTACATTGTTGAGAATGATACTCTAACACCATCTCCCTGACAACTTACATTGTTGAGAAGGATATCCCAACACCATCTCCCTGACAACTTACAGTGTTGAGAAGGATACCCTAACACCATCTCCCTGACAACTTACATTGTTAAGAAGGATACCCTAACACCATCTCCCTGACAACTTACATTGTTGAGAAGGATATCCTAACACCATCTCCCTGACAACTTACAATGTTAAGAAGGATACCCTAACACCATCTCCCTGACAACTTACATTGTTGAGAAGGATACCCTAATACCACCCCCCTGACAACTTACAATGTTAAGAAGGATACCCTAACACCATCTCCCTGACAACTTACAATGTTGAGAAGGATATCCTAACACCATCTTCCTGACAACTTACAATGTTAAGAAGGATATCTTAACATCATCTCCCTGACAACTTGCAGTTTTGAGAAAAATAGTATACCACTCTTATCTAAAATGATGATCAATCCATAGTCGCAAAGAGCATGCTCTGGGTAAATAAAACTACATATTATACCGAGGAGTGTTCAAAAAGTATCGCGACTTTTGAATTTTCGCGGGTTACGTATATTCGAATTTCGATCTTTTTGTGGCTTTATTTTGGTACTCATCTCTCTCACTTATGCCGACAAGCTCGGCCATTTATGTAAAAGCAACGTTTATCGGTGGTACAAAATGTTCTCAGAAGGCCGAGAAGATGTGAACGACGAAGAGCGTGCCGGACGCCCGAGCACTTCAACAACAGACGAAAAAATTAATGAAGTGGAGAAAATGATATTGGCCAATCGTCGAATCACCGTTAGAGAAGTTGCTGAGGACCTAAACATATCGATTGGCTCGTGCCATTCAATTTTTATCAATGATTTGGGCATGAGACGGGTCGCCGCGATTTTTCGTACCAAAATTGCTCAATTGCGACCAAAAACAGCATCGCATGAACATTGCTAATGAGATGTTGGACTCTGTCCGCGACGACCCAAATTTGCTCCAGAGGGTCATAACTGGTGACGAAGCGTGGGTTTATGGTTATGACGTCGAAACCAAAGCTCAATCATCTCAATGGAAGCTGCCGCACGAACCAAGAGCGAAAAAAGCGCGCCAAGTTCGGTCGAATGTGAAAGTTTTGCTGACAGTTTTCTGCGATTGCAGGGGCGTGGTGCATCATGAGTTCTTGCCACAGGGTAGAACGGTCAATAAGGAATATTACCTGCAAGTTATGCGCAATTTGCGCGAAGCAATCCGCCAGAAACGCCCGGATTTGTGGAAGAACAAAAATTGGCTTTTGCACCACGATAACGCCCCTGCTCACACATCGTTGCTTGTGCGCGACTTTTTGGCCAAAAACAACACACTAATGATGCCGCAACCACCGTATTCCCCATATCTGGCCCCCTGTGACTTTTTCTTGTTCCCTAAACTGAAGAGGCCCATGAAAGGACGACGTTACGCTACGCTTGACGAGATAAAGACGGCATCGAAGGAGGAGCTGAAAAAGATTTAAAAAAAAAAATGATTTTTTGAAGTGCTTCGAAGATTCGAAAACCGTTGGCACAAGTGTATAATATATCATGGGGATTACTTTGAGGCGAAAAAAATAGGTATTCAGGAATAAATAAATAATTTTTGAAAACACAAAAGTGGCGATACCTTTTGAACACACCTCGTATATGTTTTTATAAATATTGAGAAATATATTCAGGCTTACAGACGGAAATATCGATTAAATTTATATGAACAATATCACTTTTCTGAATAATTTTTACATAAATAGTAAGGACTTTTTTTCTCATCTTCGCATCAATGTCCCAGCATAATCAATATTAATTTCAATATAAAATAAATGATATTTAGAGGTCCCTAAAATTACTCGTATTTTTTCATAAAAAATTTACTTGGAGACAATTTATTTTTCTAATTTGGAAAAAATGCAGCGGCTATTTCGGCTTAGATAACCTTGCATTTGACGTGTATTTATGTTTTCTGCAAATATCCTTCACATCTTTAAATACTAATTCTATTATACACTGGAGACACAATGTTCTAAAGATGAACAATAAGAAAGGGTTTCAAATTACTTTGATTGATGGCATATAAATGTCCACAAAAAAATCTAAGAGGAAAAAAAATAGATAGAGACGTGTCCTTCACCTGTGTGGGCCGCTCGACCCTGTGTGACAGAAATAAAACCAGCCGGAACTAACTGGCAGGACACCTTGTCACCTCTGTGGGAATGTGTCGATTATAGGATCTCTCTTCAATTTTGTCAACTTATTGCGTCGTCCTTCAATGATGTTACTCAAGTAACATCGGTTGCAAAGTTTCGTTGTTCTCCATCGTGTAATAAGTGAGATCGGATTGTATTGTCATCCAAAATAATCACACGCAGTTATAATTAACATTTTTTATTATTGAAACTTAGAGAGAGAGAGAGAGTAGCTTTTATTTTTTCGAATACAATATTTACACAAGTTCGATTACACTTATAATTAAATATAAGACAAAATACATGCCCCATCTATATATAGTACCACCACCAAAAACACGAATTTTTATTTTAAAATAAAACAAACTTCTAATATTCATATTGAAAAATATATTATGAGGACTTGTGTGGCTCATCAATGGGGATCCTTCCAGCAGTTTCGCCAGTTTGTTTTACAGTTTTGATTATTATACTATAGCTATATTACCTATGATATATAAGTTTATATTAGAATATATTGCAACAGTTTAGGCCCCAGGTGATGAAAATTAGCTTATGGTGATTATAGATGAAAGCATAAGATAATTATAATTTAGTGATTTAGTAAAAGTATTCTTCATGAAGCGTTAGGCTAGATATGCTCTAATAGATGAGACTTGAGACGTGGACACGCTTTCGAGTAAGAAAAAAATGAGGTCACAGGAAAAATGAAGGCATGTTGTAGCCTGGTAAAAGTAAAAAGAAAGTTTTGTCTAGTCACTGTGACACATGCGAGAAAATTTTAAACGGAAATGTGTCACGTGGAGTCGTTGTTTGGGCGTAAATTCTAACCTAATTCATCCTGAACAACAAGTTTACTGAATGTGAAAAAATAGTACAAATGTGACATTGTACCGGGATAAGGTGCATAAATTAAGAAAAAGGCATCTCCTTATCGTGCAACTGAAAGTTGCTGATGGCTTGCGCCATCTATTGGAATAAATATCAACTATTCTCGTTGATTTTTAATTATTCCAGAATTGGCCAAATACCCATTCTTGATTAATCAAGAAAAGCTAACCACGGACGCGTTTCGGGCTGTTGGCCCTCATCAGCGTGGTGCAAGCTGTACCTCAACGACCAAAAAATTGGTCATTAAGGTATCCTGAAAAATCATGAAACGGGTAGTTAAGGCCAGATTTGCGTGAGAACGCTACACAATGTGAAAAAAAAGTACAAATGTGACATTGTACTGGGATAAGGTGCATAAATTAAGAAAAAGGCATCTCCTTATCGTGCAACTGAAATGGCTGATGAGGGCCAACAGTCCGAAACGCGTCCTTGGTTAGCTTTTCTTGATTAATCAAGAATGGGTATTTGGCCAATTCTGGGATAATTAAAAATCAACGAGAATAGTTGATATTTATTCCGATAGATGGCGCAAGCCTTCAGCAACTTTCAGTTGCACGATAAGGAGATGCCTTTTTCTTAAAGTTTACTGAAGTCATAGTCGGTGGCTGTACGAAAATACAACGGGAATTGTCCAATACAGTATTAGAGCTCTGATAGCGATCTCTGGTGGATCAATTTGGTGAAGCCGCTCCCAACTGATGAACCAAACCATCTCACTATTTTTTACTGCAGTAAGAACAGTAGAAGTTTGCTTTATTTGAAAAGAAACATTCGTGCTTAATGGGGTTGTATTTCTTATGCAGTTATATTCACATATTTAAAGAAAAAACATCATGCAATAGAATGCCATATGTATTTGAAAACACAAACTATTTGGAATTTAGTTATTTAAATAAACAAATTTATCTCTGGTCTATTTTTTAAAGACATGGACACGCGTTATAAATACACTCTATAGCAAAAAAAGCATTGACGTACCAAGAATGAGTTGTCCGATTTATATGAAAACACGTGTACAAAGGCGTTCAACCAAACATACAAATGTTTGATATTTGGTGGCCAATTTATACAAATCAAGAGCTCCAGCGCATCTGAACTGCTCATCCAGCACGAGTTTTCCTAGACTCAATATTCGGCGCATCACGAGCTGATTCTCAAAATTTCCGTTTATTTATTTTTATTTTTTTGCAGTAAGCATATTTATACTGTATTAATGCCTCGCCGAAATATTCGTGTTCATTAAGAACATATGTCAGAGTTTTAAAGAGGTCGTGCCATTGGATTGAAAGGTTGGTCAAATCGAATGATCACGCGACATCTGTGTCGAAGTGATGCGGCTATTAGACGATGTTGGCAAGAGTGGGTCAACACTTCAACCTCAAGAAGAATACAACATCAGGACGGCAGTGGTCGACTAAGGGACATAATAGAACGAGATATTGTCGCAGCACTAGATTCGGCGTAATCTACTATCCAACGTGTGGCCGGCACACAAGTGTCAAAAATAACCATCAACAGACGACTGCGAGAGCAGAATCTAAGAGCTCGCTGACCGTTATGATGCCTACTCTTCACACCTGTACATCAGCAAGTCCGACTACAGTGGTGTTGGGAGCGATCAACTTGGAACTGCTCTGACTGGGAACGTATAGTCTTCAGTGACGAGTCTCGTTTCTTACTGTGTCCTGACGACCGTCTCAAACATGTCTGGAGATGTCCTGGGCAGTTGTGTGGATCTTAGCCTCACTTTCGAACACCACACCGGTTCACAACAGGGCGTTATGGTCTGGGATGACATTTCATTTTCTGGCACTCTGACAGCACAACGGTATGTAAATGATATTATACGGCCTAACTGTGACCGTTTCTCTCACAACACCCCGGGCTTACTTTTTAAAAAGATTATGCCCGGACGTATAAGACACGTGTTACTGTGGATTGTCTTCAATCTTGCCGAATTCTTTCATGGCCTGCATAGTCGCCTGATCTCTCACCCATAGAGCAAATCGGGAACGCGATGGGAAGGCGATTACAACCATCCCGGAATGTGGACTATTTACCCCGACTGTTGGAGACAATTCGGCAAGAAAGCCCGCAGAACACCATTCGAAATATTTATCAGTCCATGACACGCCGGATGGCAGCCTGATTCCAGGTCAATGGGGGTTCAATGACATATTGATTACGCGTTATTGTTTTATATTAAATCAGTTTATAATGGAATCAGTATAAATAAGTTTATAATGAGATCAGTTTATAATGTAATCAGTATAGAACAGATGTAATGTAATCAGTATAAATCAGTTTATAATCACACGTCAGTACAGAATGTACTATCACTACTAAACAGCATGGAACGCTTCACGATTTTGCGTGTCATCCTTGCGCAGGGGCCATGCTAATCTTCTCTGTATCGTTTCAATTTTAGTATATGTACCGCCGAACAAGCGTGTACTGAACAGCATGGAGGGACATCAGTACGAATAGGTTTGAGAGTATATTAGTTTATGACAGTAATTTACAAAGGAAAACTGTAGAAAATCATATATCATGTTGTCCCATAAATAATGGCCGTTTGGAAGCGACCAATTAAATACACCATATCTAATTAAAAAATAAGTTATTAAAACAAAATAAGCACCATTTGAATCACAGCACTTATGCCAACGTGATGGTAACATTTTTATGCCATTTTCATAAAGGTCTGGTTTTCTTGAGGCCAAAAAATCCAAAAAAGGCGTTATCCACATCTCTCCGGTTGATCAGCCTTTTTCCATGAAAAAAAAAATCCAAATGCTTGAAAAAATGGAGATCGGTAGGGAACAGATCAGATGAATAAGGAGGGTGAGCTAGAACTTCATAACCTAATTGAGCAATTTTTTGTTGGGTCGTAAATGAAGAGTGTGGCCGTGCGTTACCGTGAAGCTGAATAACGCTTTTTCCTATTGACCAAACTGGGCATTTTTTCATAACAATTTCAGATGCATGGCTTGCAAATCTTGGCAATACACTTCTGAATTTATCTTTTCGCCACTATTCAAAAATCTGTAATGCAATAATCCAGCATATGACCACCAAACAATGAGCATTATCCGCTTTGGATGCAAGCTTGGTTTTGGGTCTTCATCTTTGTCTAACCACTGCCTTAATCTCTTCCTGGTTTTCTTTTTGTCAAAAAGACCCCACTTTTCATCACACGTGACAATTCGTTTTAAAAAAGGAATCTAATTGTAGCGAGCCAACAAAGAACTGCAAAATTCCAGACGTCGCTGACGTTGAGCATCACTCAAATCGTGCGGGACCCATTGTAGCATTTTTTTTTGTTTTTGCTAATTTTCTGAAGCAATTCTTGATTTTAAAGCATTAATCTCTGAACTTACCTCACGCACTGTTTGGGTATTATTAAATTCAATATGAGACTTTAGATCTTCATTTTTGAAGGTTGACCGACGACCATGACCATCTTGATCTTCAAGTCCGAAATGGCCAAATTTAAATTTCTGAAACCATTTTCTTGTGGTTCTTTCGGAAGAAGAAGCTTCTCCCCAAGCCTCAATAATGTTTTTGGTTGCCTGGGCAGCCGAACGTCCAAGTTTAAATTCGTGAAGCATAATAATGCGCAAATTCCTAGATTCTGTTGCTCAATATTTTAAATTATATATTTTATCATTCGTGAAATTTTTCGAAAAAATGACTGCACGAGAATGTGCATGCTGTAAGCTCTAGAACAATATATAATTTGCATGTGTTGCCAAATTATTTATGTAATTATTTTTCATTTCAAAGATATGTTTCTAAAAAGGCCATTATTTATGGGACAACCTGATACCTAGACCCCCCACCCTCTGTAAGGTGTTAATAAAATAAAGACTAACATTTTCTTCTAAAAATTCGCTATTTTTGTCATCTTCTTTATTTTTCTTCAGAGAAAATTAGATTAGTAATTTAACTTTAAATGTTTGTATTTTGTATATAGAACATGTCTACTTAGTATCTACTTTATTTACGTACAGGACAACTTATAGGAAGAGTCAGCTCGGAAGAATAATAGCCTGAGTAATGCTAAGATTGTAGAGAAAGATTATAGGCAGGAGTGCATTGCAAAATGAGACAGATGTAGAGCGCAGAGAAGTCTCACAATCCGTAGGTTAAAATTATAAATATATGTCCTGTGGAGTTTCATGACTTCCAAATGAAAGCCATTGCAAAGTCTCGATAGCGAGATTGAAAGTTCAGGATTGAAGAATACATTAAAAAGAAGTTCTTGAAATTCTGGTCTAGAACCATGTTTGGTTTTCGAACTTTACTTCCAATATTCTGAGATCGCTGATAGATTTGGGTAAGAATGAGAGGTATAAGAGAGATAAGGGTAGAGTAGTCATACGGCTTGGGGAGCGGCTAAAGAGGAAAAGAGCTGTGAAGAGAGAAGAACTACTTGTCAAGAGGCAGCAACAGCACACGGAAATGTGAGAAAGAGATTCATAAGTCCCATAATCTCGTAGAAGATGCACACAGGTCGTGCAGAGCGACACACCCAGTAGTGGGTCAACATTAACCTAATAGATGCATGCAGTGAGGTCAATATACCCCGTACCGGATGTCCCCAAGTAGTAAAGGTGACCTTCTCCAAGCCACCAAGACCTTGGATCGCCACACACACCATGGGTTGGCGACGCTGGGCTGCGGATGCTGTTTTCGCCTTAGCGGGTAGGTTATCTTGGGTACATGTGACAACCCTGGCAGTACATGCTATACCCTTCCTTATAGGGTCTTCTTGCCTTTGACATTTTAGGGTCTTATCTCCAACCCACCAATATAAAATAATCAATCACTCCAAAAATCTATATACAAAAAAGTGGCAATTTGTTTATTATCCAGATAAATTTGTTTTGATTTTCACTTTGTAATTAAACACAACTCCGAATATAAACTTTCTCTCACTTTCTTCGTACAAAATTGATACAGATTAAAATACTTTTCTGAACGACTCTGCGAATAATTATTTTAAGGTAAGTCACAAAAACGAAACCTCCCAAGCATATTTAGCATGAAATTTTTCCTCGATCTCGTTAACTTTGAAGCTATAAACTTACTGGGCATCAGAATCACCCTTCCTTTGGAATAGAAAGATATCCATAGATTGAGTAGAGAAAAATTAACAAGGAAACCTTGAAATGTCATTAACTCTAGCTATACAAATTTAGAAAATATAAGTCGGTTTATTTTTTAAAATTATCAATAAACTATTTCTCTATAGACCTTACTGATATTATTTTTTCATTGAAGTATATAAGGTCTATATACATATGAAAACTTTACTATCCTAAAAAATATAGACACATATTTATGATTTTAAAGATTTACCCTCCAAATTTAACCTCCCCTGAATCTGTTCTTAATTGAATACAAAAATTATAAAAACAAATATAAATTACGAATAATAGAGAACATTCTCTACTTTCCTTTCCTTTTCCTGATCCTTTTACTGATAAATTTCAATTATATAAATTTAAAACAAAATCTACCTACAAATAAAAGACATTCCTACGGGAAGTTCCTCTAGATATTTCTTTGCTAACCTACATCCACACAACTTACATGCGTATCAACACGAATACTACATTAAGAATATCCCCTCCCCTTCCATTATATTTTAGATATGGGAACATTTCAATTTATAATCAAACTTCTGATTTCAGGAAAATATTTAAGAGATTTATCCAAAATACTCCAATTTTATCAGTTATAAAAACGGTAATATTATTTTTTAAAATAATTAACAATAATATATCATAACAATTTGTTTATTTATATAAGTACTTATTATGTTTATTTTTCTATATGTCCATTACAATCTTGGATATAGTATTCTGGAAAATCTCCGGGGCTGTTTTAATCCCAAATGGAACTCTAAGGAAATCACAACGTCTCCAAGTTGTGCTGAATGTCTGGTAGGGCCGTTTCTTCTGCTACCATTAATTTCCAGAATCCTTTGGAAAAATTAAGTTTGGTGAAGTATTTTGAATTTTTATATTGGATGTTGTCTATTGGTCTGAACAGGTAATGTCTTCTTAGCAGGATTTTGTTTAAATCAGATAGATCAATGCAAATTCTATATATTTCCCACCTTGCTTCACAATTACCATATGGCTTGAGACTGGTGTTGGTTATTCCTTTCTTTTTATCACTTGGTTTTTCTGCATCGCGGCTAGCTGTTTCTTGACTTCATCGTTTATTTTCAAGGTTTTTCTCCGGGATGGTCTTATTTTGAACTTGTGATCCTCTTTTATCAAATTCTCCTTTGTACTCAAAATTCTTTATGCAACCATTTCCATTGAACAGTTGATAAAATTCTTCTCTATTGGGTTTATCTAATTTATTCTGATTTTTAACGCCTTGCTATATGTTTTAATTTTTATTTGCTCCTGACGAGGACAAAAGCTTTTTGTCGAAACGTCGAAGTAATAAAAAGATTTATACTGGCCGAAGTATCTCTTTTTCAAGAAATAATTTATTCTATTGAGTATAGTCCTAGCATGAACCATGGTTCACTGCCAAGTATTGGCGTTTTTCCTGTTTTGGTGACTTTGAATTTGATGTTTGATTTGATTTTGTTTATTAGGCAAGAGGCAATGATTTCTTCTTCCACATTAATTATGTGCCCTGAGAATGATTTTAAACTTTTCACTGCACCTTTGTTTAGTTTTAAATTTCTTTAATTTATTCCAAGGTAATATACATTTCACTGAGCTCCAGTGTCCAGTTTTATTTTGAATGATTTAGAGTTATTTATTTGGATATTCTCTAATTCACTTGTAGCGTCCGATACTGAATCGACTTGAAAAATAAATCTATTGTCTTCTATTCTTGTTCTTCCAAGGTATTAATTTTCTTTTTGTATCCAATGTTTGTCCTGCAATATTTTTCAAAATGATTTGCCTTTTTACAATTTTTTTTTTTTTTGCAAATCCTTCCATATGCTGGGAATTTCTAATTGGGAGTGTACTACCACATTTTTGCAATTTCTTTTTAATTTTGGACTTTCTTCATTTATTGCCTTCTGGTTTAACCTGGAGTTTTTTTCTTATAGCTAAAATATTATTGTTCAGAATTTTTTCCTGCATGACTTTTATTTCTTTGTTTTTTCTCTCTATAGCCATACACATTTGGATTGCCTTATCCAATCAGGTTCACTTAGAAGTTTTTCTCTTGTGTGGTTATCACAAATGCCATCAACTCTGTCTTTAATTAATACGTCTTCTAAACTTTTGAATTTGCACTTAGATGCTTGTAATCTTAATCTTGTTAAAAATTATGTAATTTGTACTTCTTTGCTTTATTGCTTTTTTTTTAAATTTATAACGTTCCATGGTATAATTATTTTTTGGAATATAGTGGATACCAGAACGTTTTTTGATTTCATTAATATTTTAAAATTCTTTTTGGAGTCAGTACGAAGGTAGGGAAAATACTTTGATCATCACTTCCTAAAGAATTAAAGCGGTGGAAGACTCGAGTTGTTTTTGTGGACATGAGTAACAAACCTCAATACATCTTTTACTAGATTGTCCTGTTTTTCAAGACTACAGAATCGAAAATAATTTAGTAGTAACAGATCCAAGTATTTTTATTTCCAGTAAAGAAATGTATATTAAATTCAATACCTTTCGTATATTTTAAATTATATAACAACAAATATCTTTTAAGAAATTGATGTTTGTACCTATTGCCAGACACTTCTTTATTTTGTACACAGTTCTTTTTCTCGTTGCTAACATCATATGACTATTCTATTCACGGCCTAAAATTATTGTATATATATATATTGTAACGTAGAAATCAAGCCTTGAAATATCCTAAGATGTAAAAGTATTTATTGATGACGTCACGGCGACTAGTCTACAATTATTAACAACTCAACCAAACTATTTACAGGTAGAGAGTCTTAAGCAAGCAAGCAAATAAATATTTTAAAGATGATTTCACAAATACAGATAAATATATATTTTTTTATAATCTGTTGAATATATTTTCATTGAATAATATTAAATTAAATAATAAAATATTTCTTCGCCACATAGCCTCCTCCTATAAAGAGCATCGACCCGATGCTCAGCAGGAGACTTACGTCGTCAGTCTCAATAACTACATAGTACTAGGGCAAGGGATATTTTCAGGTGACTGCGGTGGATGTCTTCTTTCAGTTGAGATAACTTCTTCCTGAGGGCTTGGCAGGTCTACATTTACGTCAATGTAGTTTTTCTTATTTATACTGTGGTCGGCAAGGTAGGATTTCCTAACTTTGCGGCCTCACCTCCAATATGGTCTATCATCTAATTTCCATGGCGGGGCGACCAGCTAGATCTTCTAGCAGGTGAGAATTTTTGTCTGTTTCGACCGGTATATGGGGTAGGGCTTCGGTAGTGACTGAAATTTTTCCTCGATGATACATCGTTGGGTTCCTGAGATTCGGTTTGAGAGTTGTAGAATTCCATTGCTTCTTGCTTTCTTTGGAAATATTCATTTCTTCTTTCCTCATTGTGTCTCTTCCTGTCACGGCAATAGCGGACGACGTGACCTGGGCGTCCGCAGTAGAAACAGATTGGCTTTCCCTCAGTTGTCCGCCATTCATTGGTGTCACATCTTCTTCCTTGCTTTCGGTAATGAGGTTCAGGATGCGGTCGTATCGTTTGGGCCTCGTATCTAGTAATTGATTCCGGCCTGGATTCTTGAGGGGGACTTATTGTAGGTTTTGATCTAGGTGCCAAGGTCTTTACAATCTCTTCCCTCACTAAATCTTCAATGACAGCGATTTTAGGCTCCTCTTGAGGAGAGTCCAATGCTTGCTTTATCTCTTCACGAACAATTTTTCGGATCAGCGATGACAGATCTTCTCCGTCATCCTGGTCACAGAGAGAGGCTACATTTGGTAGACGCTCGTACCTGGTTGAGGTAACTCGCCTACAACGGAGCGCTTCGACACGGCGACATTCTGTAATGAATTGCTCGGTGCTCTGTACATCCCTCGGTAGGAGTGCTTGATAAAGCTCCTCAGCTATCCCCTTCATGAGGTGGGAGATTTTATCTTCCTCGCTCATTTGAGGATCAGCCTCTTTGCAAAAGCACAGGACATCCTGGATGTAAAATTCGGTACTTTCGCCTTTTAATTGTGCCCGTGTTTTAAGTTTCTTCTCCGCTTGCAATTTTGAATTTTCTTTTTTTCCGAACACATTCTCTAATTGAGATGTGAATTCCTTCCAAGTCTGGATGCTTTCTTCGTTGTTCTCAAACCATTTGAGAGCAGTTCCAGACAGATAAAAATAAACTTTAGTAAGACAAAGGGTTTCGTCCCAATGGTTGTACCTTGCCACACGTGCATACCCTTTTAACCATTTTTGGAGATCTTCACCATCCTCCCCGGAGAAAATGGAAGGGTTCCTTGGCAGATGTTGAACAACGTAGTTGCTTACCTGAGTACCTTCCTTCTTTACATTCATAGAAGTTTCTTCTGGTTCAACAGAATCAAATTTTCTTTTATTTCTTAATGGGTATCGGTCCAGTCTCTCCACCAGTTGTAGCGTAGAAATCAAGCCTTGAAATATCCTAAGATGTAAAAGTACTTATTGATGACGTCACGGCGACTAGTCTACAATTATTAATTACTCAACCAAACTATTTACAGGTATAGAATCTTAAGCAAGCAAGCAAAGAAATATTTTAAAGATGATTTCACAAATACAGATTGATATATTTTTTTTATAATCTGTTGAATATATTTTCATTGAATAATATTAAATTAAATAATAAAATATTTCTTCGCCACAATATGTATAGACAAATGTAAAGGCATACGTGTATGACAGCGCAAGTGTCCCTAGGGGGACATAGCGATTTATATGGAATTAAAAAAAAAAACTTCTTTTTATGGTCAGAAAGCATGCCACTTGAACCCCACATAGTTTTTTCCTTTATCATCTCCGTAGCAGTTTCCTAACACTCATATTGTTTAATCCAATCTTCCCACCTTTCCTTATTGGCATCAAAATGTTTTGGTGCTTTCACATGGTCGTATTTTTATTTAGGATTAAAATTTGGAATTCAAATTTCTTACCTTATTATTTTCACTTCTGACACCATATAATATTATTCGATTTTCAAATAATTAACATTGATATCATACTAATATGTTTATTTAAGTACCTATTATGTTACATTTATAGTTGTTGTTATTGAGGCGCTTAATTGTGATTAATTCATGATTTTTCAGGATGCCTGAATGACCAATTTTTTAGGTCGTTGAGATACAGCACCACGCTGATGAGGGCCAACAGCCCCAAACGCGTCCGTGGTTAGCTTTTCTTGATTAATCAAGAATGGGTATTTGGCCAATTCTGGAATAATTAAAAATCAACGAGAATAGTTGATATTTATTCCGATAGATGGCGCAAGCCATCAGCAACTTTCAGTTGCACGATAAGGAGATGCCTTTTTCTTAATAATTGTGATTGTTTACATTATGTTAATTACATTGTGTTGCCACGAATATATTTTATCTTCAACAAATATAGTTTCACTTATATTACAAAACAAGCCCCAATAATAAAATTGCCAATTTCTTAGATCTTACTATCAACTTAAAAAACAAACAACTTGCACTTTACGAGACCTTTAACTTTAAAAATCAATAATTACTGTTACTTCTGATCTACCATTTCTGTGAATTACAATAGGGGCACATATACTTTGACAATTTATAAAATTTACAGAATAAATAATTAATTAAACTCTTACTTTTAAAAGATATAGAAACTCTATCAGAAGAAATTGTCAAAAATGGATATATTAAAAAAAATGATTAAAATATTTTTAAAATGTTAAATAAATTCACCCTCATTGTTATGAAAATAAGAGATATGATTAAAATTTAAAAATTTCCTGCCAATTTAATAATATATTTTTAAAAGCATTTTTTTTTTTCATTCTGATCAATTTTTTTTATAGATACTAGAGCTTTCTTATCTAAAGAAAATACATATCACAATCCACTTACTTCTATTTAATTCTACGAGTATATTGTATATATTGAATATACGTATTGCGATTTCACCGCCACTCTGTGTTGTGACGACGATCTAAATTCTATAGAGGTAGTCACTCACCTCTATTCTTGGTCGACGGGGTTGAAGGTTCAAAGTTGTGGCGTCGTTGTTTATAACACTTTTAAAATATACGACGAAAACAGGAGGGAAAATTATATTTATTACAATTTAAGAAAATAAGTAAAGTATTATTTAAACATTTACACTAAAAGAATCGGAGATCAGGGCAAATTCTAGCGTTCGAAAAAGTTGTTTACAAGTTCTTCCTGTATTGTTTCCTCATTTTTGCCGCTGCATCCCCGTAGCTGCCTCCGCCGGCCTCCCATTGGCTGCTTCGGACGTCTTCTTTTCCAACATTTCTCCCACCTTTGAGTTGGCGTCTCGACGACTCAAACATGGGAAGGAAAAGTTCAGTAGATCCAATCGGTTGGGTCTCTTGATGGGCCGTCCGTAACTTGACACAACATTCGGGGTATCAATGTGATGTTGCTCTTGTTGTGAAGTCAAAGGGTCCTCTTCAGTTGTCAATCGAACTTCTTGTGTGGGAGATCGCTCAGTTAGAGGGTCTCGACATCTTATCTCGGGCGTTATCTCTAAATTGTAGAGTTTTTGAATAGGTCGTATTTTATCACCTGATGAAGTTTTCACTTTCGCAACCCTCACAAGTCCGTCTTTTCCTGGATAGAGTTGGATTATTCTGGCTAACGGCCAGTGTAGTCTCTTTAAACTCTCTTGTCCAATGAGTACCATGTCTCCCACCTTGAGTGGTATGGTAGTCTTCAGGCTTCTCGTTTCTTGTCTTAGGAATCCAAAATATTCGATACGAAATCGTTCTCTAAGATCTTCTCGTACACGTTTGATATATTGATATTTGCGGGAGAGGGTCTGGTTATCAATCAAGTCCAGGTCTGGAACGCCAACCTCTCTGACCTCATGTAAGAACAACGAAGGTGTCAATGGAGCGAGATCCTCACTTTCTTCAGTTAGGTAGGTCAGTGGGCGTGTGTTCATCAAGCTTTCGACGTCACACATTACCGTGGAAAGTTCTTCATATCCCAAGGAGGTTTGACCGAGAATCCTAAAGAGCAATTGTTTCATCATTCCAATCAAACGCTCCCACCATCCACCCCACCAAGGAGCACCAGGCGGTAGGAATTTCAAGGTGATGTTTTTCAATGTGGGATCACATTTTAATCTCGAAAAATCAATCTTCTTTAAAGCATTAGCTATACCTTTGAAATTAGTCCCATTATCCGAATACACAATCAATGGTCGGCCTCTTCGAGCAATAAATCGGCGGAAAGCTTGGAGGAAGGCTTCCATAGACAAAGATGTCACAAGTTCCAGATGAACTCCTCTATACACTGCACATGTGAAGATGACAATCCATGCTTTCTTCTTATTCTTTAAGATGTCCAGTTAGATCAACTCCTACTATTTCGAAAACTGCAGCATCTCGTACTCTGTCTTCTGGTAATGATGTTGACTCGACGGTAGCTGGTGTCGCGGTGAATCGTTTACAGCGAATGCATTGATTGATGATCTTCTTGACGGTTTTCCTGGATCTTAGTATCCAATAGTTTTCTCTCAGAATACCGAGGAGAGTTTGTAGACCGGCGTGCCCGTGGGTTTCATGGTTCCACCTGATGAGCAAAGAAACCAAAAAGTGATCTGAGGGCAATAAAATGGGCATTCTAAAATTAGCAAAATCTTCTCTTCTGCAAATTTTAGTTTTTATTCTCAAAATCCCTGAAGAGTCTACTAGCAACTTAAAGCCTTGTAGTTTCTTATCTTCATGCCCTGAAAACGACTCTCTCTGGATAAGTCTTATCAGTATTATTTCTGACTTAGTGATTTCCTCTGTACTGAGATCTTCTGAAATTATCTTTCTTCTATCAATCTTGGCGTTGTTGAAGAATCTGTATATCCAGGCGGTGATTCGTACTATTCTCAAAAAATGGGAATAACGTCCAAATAAATTTTCATTTTCTCTTGTCGTACACAAGGTGTTCAGGATGGTCTTGCGCCTTTCAGAATAAACAATCTCCAAATCAGGGATAATGGTTGATTTGGGCCACTCTTCTTGGGATACCTTTAACCATGCAGGTCCCTCCCACCATCTTGTCTCCTTAAGTGATTCTGCTGAACATCCCCGAGATGGGAGGTCTGCCGGGTTTAATCGGCCTGGTATGTGGCGCCAAGATTCGGGGGAGCTAAGATTATGAATTTCCTTAACACGGTTCATCACAAAGGCTGCCCAGTTGTCTTCCCTTTGGATCCAACAGAGAGAATTGGTCGAATCGGTCCAATAAAATCTTGGAATTTCCTCAAATTCCAGATCTTGTATGACGTTAGCTGCCAAACGAGCTCCAATCAGACAAGCCAAAAGCTCCAATCTTGGGATGGTGAGTTTCTTCAGTGGAGCTACTCGTGTTCGAGCCTGTATCAATTGGATGTCCACTCTATCTTCCTTTTCAATGCGGAGGAAAATACAGGTTGCATAGGCAAACTGACTGGCGTCGCAAAAGATGTGGAGAGTGGTTTTCTCTACATAGGAGTCCTTAAAACAAAGCCATCTAGGAATTTCTATGTTAGGCAAGTGTTTCAGTTTGCTAAACCACTTCCAAAATCTTTGTACTAAACATCCAGGTAGGACTTCGTCCCATGTCAACTTCTGTATCCAAGTTTCCTGTAATATCAGCTTGGGAATTAAAGTCACAGGACAAGCAACTCCTAATGGATCAAATATCTTGCTCGCTATTGAAAGTACTTTTCTCTTGGTGGTTGGTCCAATTAATTCAAAATCTTCCAAACCAATTGTCAGTGTGTCTCTATCAGTATTCCATGTTATTCCTAAAATGTTCACTTCCTTATTCAGTTGGTTCATAAGAGAAAAGTCTGTAACGTTACTCACTCAATCTCGGAGATTGAAACAAGCTGTAGAGAGCAGTTCAGTAGATTCTTTCACGAATTTCTCCGTTTCTTCAACATTCTGAAAACTGGATAAACAATTGTCAACATAAAAGGATGATTTCAACTGTTCAGCTGTGATTTTTAAATGTTCAGGAGCCTTATCTAAGTGGAGAGATAAGGTAGCCTTTAAAAGATACGGACTAGTGGTAATTCCAAAAACAACCCTTTTATGTCGATACGTGATTAATCTTCCGTCTTCTGTGTGCCACAGGAATCGTAAATAATCTCGGTCTTCTTCTTTTATTCCAATTTGTAAAAATGCTTTCTCAATATCGGAAGAGACACCAACTTCATATTTCCGGAATTTATTTAAAAGTCTTGGTATAATTTCTATCAAATTGGGTCCCTTATCCAGACAGTCATTCAGGGAAAGTTTACCTCTCTTCCGGGCCGACGCATTGAATACTGGCCGTATTCTAGAAGTTTGACTGTTCCTTTTATACACTGGTCGATGTGGCAGGTAGTGTACACCATCTAGTTTATCCTCTCTGGCATACTCGATTATCCCCTGTTTCATCCATTCTTCAAAGATTTGTCCATACTCTTTCATGTCTCCAACTTCTTCAAGTTTTCTTCTTACAGACCTTAGTTGGGTTTCGGCTAGATCTTTATTCGAAGGAATCCTTTCCTTGTCTTGCACCCAGGGTAGAGCTACCTCATAGCGCCCCTCGATATCTCGCGTCGTGGTGTGGGCGAAATGTTCCTCCATTTCAGCTTGTAATGACTGAGTCTTCTTCTCAACCTCCGCGTCAGAGACTCCAATTGCATCTAATTTCCACAAGTTTTCTAGATCCAAAGATAGAAGTGTGGTCACGCAAAGGGAGCTGATGTCATCTCTCACCTCCGTTGGAGGAATCTTTCCCATCACAGTCCATCCTAGTTTGGTACGGATTGCCACCAGTCCAGATGAGATCCTTCTCTGATCATCAGTTAGCAATCTCCCGGCGATGTCCGCGCCTATAAGGACTTCTATACGGTCTCTCATCAAATCAGACACGTCGAGTTCTTCACTCCCTTCTAACAATGATCTTGGACACACCGGAGGTATGCTTCCACAGATAAGGGGTTGACCTAGTGCTTCAAACTCACAGCGATAGGAATTATTGATGTCAGATAAATGAATGGTATAGACCTCATGTTCAACTACGTCGGTACTCGATCCTCCAAACAAGGAATGCCGGAAGAACTCTCTCCTAGATTGTTCGTATTCCATTTCCATTGCTGTGCTATGTAAAATATACGATCTTTGGGATCCGGTGTCTATTATAGCCCGTGCCGTCTTCTCCGTTCTGTTCCCTTTGAGGGTCACTCTCAAAGTAGGTAACAAGACGTCTGGGGAGGTTGATAAGTTGGCGAGAGTTTCATCTTGCACCGTTGGAGACTTGGAAGATCCACCTCTATCTAAAATCAGTTTTGTGCACATGACATCCAGGTGGGAAGACATGTTGCAGATCGAACAACGGACTACATTTCTGCAAAATTTACTTAAATGAGAAGGCCGAAGACATTTATAACAAACGCCTTTTTTCTTCATGAGTGATCTCTTTTCGTTTAAACTAATATTAGCTGCAAAGTCACACTTAGGGCTTCCATGGTTGTCTTTACCACAAAATACACATTCATTCGATTTGTGAACTGAATTCAAAAGTTCTGAAGCTGTCGCAATTGGTTTTTCATTGTAGAATCTTGTCTTTGGATGTTTGTTTACCAAATTAGGTTTAGAAGTTGATTCATTCCCGGTACCGATTTCGTTTCTAAAACTCTTCTCCCGTGCAGTTAATTGTCTTTCCAGAAAGGTAATCAAGTCATTAATTACATAACCTGTCGGGAGTTCTTTGTTCAATTCCAAATTAAGGTCTGCAGGTAGAAGCTTTATTATTATCGGGCACAACAGTTGTCCGTAAACATCAATGGACACGTTTAGTGACTCGAGACTTCTTATATGAACAGAAAGGTTGTCAAAAAGTTCGCGGAAGGTTCTTACATCGCTTGATGTTTTGAGTGGTCTCATTGACAACAAATTGTTCATATGTCGGCTAATCAAAATGTCTTCTCGCCCAAATCTGTCTTTAAGCAATTTTATAGCTTTCTCATAATTGTCCGCAGATAAAGCGAAACCTTCGACTGTGTTTAGTGCAGTTCCGCCGAGATGTGACTTCAGATAGTTAAATTTATCGATCGGGTTCAGTGAGTTGTTCTGGTGTATAGCTGCATCAAAAGAATTCCAGAACGTCAGCCATTCACTAAAGTTTCCATAAAATTTCGATATCATCAATTTCGAAAGTTTCACAGTCGTGCAGGAAGGTACATAATGTCTCATTTCGTTTTCATCTATTCGTGAGTTCGAATTCGGTATATTTTCGCCATGAAAATCTGATTGGCGAATCTTTTTATTTGCCCTAAATCTCCAAGTAATATATTTCTCTCGATATTCCTCTACGCCCTGTAATTCCTTCTCTAAATCGTCAGTTTCAAGAAGCGTTTCTATTTCGTGATCCACTAATTTAAGTTCGTTAAATGATTCTCATTCAATTGTTCTAATAATTCTTCAAGTTCAATTCTCATTAGCGTGTCAAGTCCACTTTCAATCTTATTGCATGTTTTCGTTAAATATGATCTGTTAACAGCACGCTTCTTTTTTAAACGTAGAATTATTTCTTCCGCCATCTTGTAAACAAAGCGGCAAGTAGGGTTAGCAAGCGAGTTCCAAAATGGTCAGCTTAAAATGATTCTTTTTTTCAGGAATTTACCTTCAACGGTCCCGGCTGGGATGCCAAAAATATTGCGATTTCACCGCCACTCTGTGTTGTGACGACGATCTAAATTCTATAGAGGTAGTCACTCACCTCTATTCTTGGTCGGCGGGGTTGAAGGTTCAAAGTTAAGGCGTCGTTGTTTATAACACTTTTAAAATATACGACGAAAACAGGAGGGAAAATTATATTTATTACAATTTAAGAAAATAAGTAAAGTATTATTTAAACATTTACACTAAAAGAATCGGAGATCAGGGCAAATTCTAGCGTTCGAAAAAGTTGTTTACAAGTTCTTCCTGTATTGTTTCCTCATTTTTGCCGCTGCATCCCCGTAGCTGCCTCCGCCGGCCTCCCATTGGCTGCTTCGGACGTCTTCTTTTCCAACATACGAGTATATTTTCTCGAATTTTGGTATTTTTGAAGATATCTGAAAAATCACTGTTTAGAGATCGTGAGTGTACAGCTTCAGAAAAATTATTTGTTTTTTTATATCCTCATATCCACTAGCGAATTTAAAAAATGAGAAATACGCGACACTTGAGTCTGTAAGAAGTATTTGGTGGATGTCTTCACCTTTATCGCTCCGCTACCTGACAGCGATCTCTGACAGTCAAATTCTGGAGATGTCATTCTCAACTTCCATTCTATCGCCTAGTTATCACATGGGTGAATAACCCTAAATATAAAATATTTGGTTCAATTTTTGGAAGTATGATGCAAGTTTGGTAACGTGATTCAATTTCTGGAAGCGTGGTGCAATGCCAGGAAAGGTAGTCAATGTCAAAGCATGGCGAAATATTTTGAAGCTCGAAAAAACACTTGGATGTATGGCGCAACACTTGAAAGCGTATTACAAGCGTAGAATGTAGAGTACAATGCTCGGTAGAATGTATGGAACAATGCTTGGTAGAATGAATGACACAATGCTTGGTAGAATGTATGTGTATGGAACAATGCTTAGTAGAATGTATGTGTATGGAACAATGCTTGGTAGAATGTATGACAGAATGCTTGGTAGAATGTATGGAACAATGCTTGGTAGAATGAATGACACAATGCTTGGTAGAATGTATGTGTATGGAACAATGCTTGGTAGAATGTATGTGTATGGAACAATGCTTGGTAGAATGTATGACAGAATGCTTGGTAGAATGTATGAAACAATGCTTGGTTGAATGTAGGACACAATGCTTGGTAGAATGTGTGAAACAATGCTTGGTTGAATGTAGGACACAATGCTTGGTAGAATGTATGGAACAATGCTTGGTAAAATGTATGGAACAATGCTTGGTAGAATGTATGTGTATGGAACGATGCTTGGTAGAATGAATTGAACAATGCTTGGTAGAATGTAGGACACAATGCTTGGTAGAATGTAGGGCACAATGCTTGGTAGAATGTATGTGTAAGGAAAAATGCTTGGTAGAATGAATGGAACAATGCTTGGTAGAATGTAGGGCACAATGCTTGGTAGAATGTATGGTACAATACTTGGTAGAATGTATGGTACAATGCTTGGTAGAATGTATGGTAGAATACTTGGCAGAATGTATGGTACAATGCTTGGTAGAATGTATGGTACAATGCTTGGTGGAATGTATGGTACAATGCTTGGTGGAATGTATGGTACAATGCTTGGTAAATGTATGGTACAATGTTTTGCAGGATGTATGGCACAATGCTTGTTAGAATGTATGGCACAATGCTTGGTAGAATGTATGGAACAATGTTCGGTAGAATGTATGGGACAATGCTTGGTAGAATGTATGGTACAATGCTTGGTAGAATGTATGGCACAATGCTTGGTGGAATATATGGTACAATGCTTGGTAGAATGTATGGTACAATGCTTGGTGGAATGTATGGTACAATGCTTGGCAGAATGTATGGTACAATGCTTGGTAGAATTTATGGTACAATGCTTGGTGGAATGTATGGTACAATGCTTGGTAGAATGTATGGCACAATGCTTGGTGGAATATATGGTACAATGCTTGGTAGAATGTATGGTACAATGCTTGGTGGAATGTATGGTACAATGCTTGGTAAATGTATGGTACAATGTTTTGCAGGATGTATGGCACAATGCTTGTTAGAATGTATGGCACAATGCTTGGTAGAATGTATGGAACAATGTTCGGTAGAATGTATGGGACAATGCTTGGTAGAATGTATGGTACAATGCTTGTTAGAATGTATGGCACGATGCTTGGTAGAATGTATGGAACAATGTTTGGTAGAATGTATGGCACAATGCTTGGTGGAATGTATGGAACAATGTTTGGTAGAATGTATGGCACAATGCTTTGTAGAATGTAAGGCACAATGCTTGTTAGAATGTATGGCATAATGCTTGGTAGAATGTATGGAACAATGTTCGGTAGAATGTATAGCACAATGCTTGGTAGAATGTATGGAACAATGTTTGGTAGAATGTATGGCACAATGCTTGGTAGAATATATGGAACAATGTTTGGTAGAATGTATGGTACAATGCTTGGTAGAATGTATGGCACAATGCTTGGTAGAATTTATGGAAAAATGCTTGGCAGAATGTATGGAACAATGTTTGGTGGAATGTGTGACCCAATGCTTGGTAGAATATATGGAACAATGTTTGGTTGTATGTATGGTACAATGTTTAGTAGAATAAATGTCTCAATGTTTGGTAAAATGTATGGAACAATGTTTGGTAGAATGTATGGCACAATGTTTGGTAGAATTTATGGAACAATGTTTAATAGAATGTATGGAACAATGTTTGATAGAATGTATGGAACAATGTTCGGTAGAATGTATGGGACAATGCTTGTTAGAATGTATGGGACAATGTTTGGTAGAATGTATGGCACAATGCTTGGTAGATTGTATGGAACAATGTTCGGTAGAATCTATGGCACAATGCTTGTTAGAATGTATGGTGCAATGCTTGGTAAATGTATGGTACAATGTTTTGCAGGATGTATGGCACAATGCTTGTTAGAATGTATGACACAATGCTTGGTAGAATGTATGGAACAATGTTCAGTAGAATGTATGGGACAACGCTTGTTAGAATGTATGGAACAATGTTTGGTAGAATGTATGGAACAATGTTCGGTAGAATGTATGGGACAATGCTTGTTTGAATGTATGGCACAATGCTTGGTAGAATGTATGGAACAATGTTCGGTAGAATGTATGGGACAATGCTTGTTAGAATGTATGGAACAATGTTTGGTAGAATGTATGGCACAATGCTTGGTAGAATGTATGACAGAATGCTTGGTAGAATGTATGGAACAATGTTCGGTAGAATGTATGGGACAATGCTTGTTAGAATGTATGGAACAATGTTTGATAGAATGTATGGCACATTTCTTGGTAGAATGTATGACAGAATGCTTGGTAGAATGTATGGAACAATGTTTGGAAGAATGTATGGTACAATGTTTGGTGGAATGTATGGAACAATGTTTGGTGGAATGTATGGCACACTGTTTAATATAATGTATGGAACAATGTTAGGTAGAATGTATGACACAATGCTTGGTAGAATTTATGGAACAATGTTTGGTAGTATGTATGGAACAATGTTTGATAGAATGTATGGCACAATGCTTGGTAGAATGTATGGCACAATGCTTGTTAGAATATATGGAACAATGTTTGGTAGAATATATGGAACAATGTTTGGTAGAATATATGGCACAATGTTTAATAGAATGTATGGCACAATGCTTGGTAGAATGTTTGGCACAATGCTTGGTAGAATTTATGGAACAATGCTTGTTAGAATGTATGGTAAAATGCTTTGTAGGATGTATGGTAAAATGCTTGGAAGAATTTATGGGAAAATGCTTGGTAGAATGTATGGTACAATGTTAGGTGGAATGTATGGAAAAATGTTTGGTGGAATGTATGGCACAATGCTTGGTAGAATGTATGGCACAATGCTTGTTAGAATGTATGGTAAAATGCTTTGTAGAATGTATGGTAAATGCTTGGAAGAATATATGGGAAAATGCTTGGTAGAATGTATGGTACAATGTTAGGTGGAATGTAGGGAACAATGTTTGGTGGAATGTATGGAACAATGTTTGGTAGAATACATGCACAATTCTTGGTAGAATAAATGCCACAATGTTTAGTAGAATGTATGGCACAATGTTTGGTAGAATGTATGGAACAATGTTTGGTGGAATGTTAGGAACAATGTTTGGTAGAATGTATGGCACAATGCTTGTTAGAATGTATGGAACAATGTTTGGTAGTTATATGGAATAATGTTTGGTAGAATACATGCACAATGCTTGGTAGAATAAATACCACAATGTTTGGTGGAATGTATGGCACAATGTTTGGTAAATGTATGGTACAATGCTTGGAAGAATATATGGCACAATGCTTGGTAGAATGTATTGCACAATGTTTGGTAAGATATATGGAACAATGTTTGGTGGAATGTATGGAACAATGTTTGATAGAATATATGGTACAATGCTTGGAAGAATGTAAGGCACAATGTTTGGTAAGATGTATGGTATACACAAAATTTCGGCGATATAATGCATAGAAGCGTTGTGCAGTTCTTTAAAGTATAATACAATACTTTGAAGTATGAAATCATGTCTGAAAGCATTTTCAAATCTTTAAAGGTATGATACCACCAGTCTGAAAGCTATGTACGATTATATATTGTATGTATAGTAAAATACCTGAAAGCGCAATAAAATACATTGTCTGGAAGCCGGTACAAAGTCTGGAGGAGTGGCACAATGTTTGTAAGCGGGGTACAATGTCTGAAAGCTGGATACAATATTTCGAAGAGTGGTACAACGTCTGAAAATGGGGTACAATATCTAGAAGAGTGGTACAATGTCTGAAAATGGGGTACAATATCTAGAAGAGTGGTACAATGTCTGAAAATGGGGTACAATATCTAGAAGAGTGGTACAATGTCTGGTAGCGGAGAAAATGTCTGAAAGCGGGGTACAGTGTTAAGAAGAGCGGTACATTGTCTGAAAGCGGAGTACAATGTCTGAAAGCGGAGTACAATGTCTGGTAGCGGAGAACAATGCCTGTAAGCGGGGTACAATATCTAGAAGAATTGTACAATGTCTGGAAGCGCGGGGTACAATATCTAGAAGAGTGATACAATGTCTGGTAGCGGAGAACAATGTCTGAAAGCGGGGTACAGTGCATAGAAGAGTGGTACATTACCTGAAAGCGGAGTACAATGTCTGAAAGCGGAGTACAATGTCTGGTAGCGGAGAACAATGCTTGTAAGCGGGGTACAATATCTAGAAGAATTGTACAATGTCTGGAAGCGCGATACAATATCTGGTAGCGGAGAACAATGCCTGTATGCGGGGTACAATATCTAGAAGAGTGGTACATTGTCTGAAAGCGAAGTACAATGTCTGAAAGCGGTGTACAATGTCTGGTAGCGGAGAACAATGCCTGGTAGTGGAGAACAATGTCTGGCAGCGGAGAACAATGTCTGAAAGCGGGGTACAGTGTATAGAAGAGTGGTACATTGTCTGAAAGCGAAGTACAATGTCTGAAAGCGGTGTACAATGTCTGGTAGCGGAGAACAATGTCTGGTAGCGGAGAACAATGTCTGAAAGCGGGGTACAGTGTATAGAAGAGTGGTACATTGTCTGAAAGAGGAGTCCAATGTCTTAAAGAGGGGTACAATGTCAGTAAGCTAATTACAATGTCTGGAATCGAAGTACAATGTTTTGAAGAGAAGTACAATGTCTGGAAGCGAAGTAGAATGTCTGGAAGCGAAGTACAATGTCTGGAAGCGAAGTACAATGTCTGGAAGCGAAGTACAATGTCTGGAATCGAAGTACAATGTCTGGAAGCGAAGTACAATGTCTAGAGGCGAAGTACAAGGTCTGGTAGCGGGGTACAATGTCTAGAAGAATGTTGCATAGCTTAGAAAAGTAGGTAATATCTGCACATGAATACATATATCATTCCATAGAGCATCTATTTCACATCTCTATAAAGAAAGTACACATTTCCGTCAAACTGGAACCACACCTATGCACACACCGTCTAGCGTGAGTCTAATGCGAAGAGACGCGGTCGGTAAAAGTCATCAAGACCAATATTTTAACAAATTTATAAAACTCACCTAATGATTGATGCCTATTTACATATCGGCTTTGGTTTTGGCGCATTATAAAAGTAAAATTTCCGCCTTCTTGCAATAAATAAATTTTCTTTAAAGAGTAACAACTACTGAATAACTGGAGTTATATTAGAATTTAAAATGACTCCAAGTTGAACAGTGTTAATTCGTTTCTTGATACCCATCACTTGCTTGTGTACAATAGTCGCATCCTCTTCTGCGTAAGTAATACTGGATCTTATAGATGACCTTATCTATATTCTTAGCTTTTGATCCTTTTAGGTACACCAGTAACTTGATGTACTATGTGCAAAATTGTTTGATGAAGCGAATTCCCGGGTCGTTAGCTGCGGTTTTTTTCTACGCCAAAAGAAAAAAAAGCTATGTTTTATCCTCAAGATGTTGAGTGAAGGGCGCTGGTTAGTTCTGGCCACTATACATAACGACCATTCCTATAACTCCATTGAAATATGGAATCATCCGGTTCCTGAAACATTGGTCTCGATATCGCCTAGCATTGATGCGCACCCCGACTTGCGGATGAATGCACGACCACGAATCCAGGTGAACCTATGAAAATCTACAATGGGACTTTTTTTGTCGATTTTTTCCAGAATGAATTTAATTAGCAGCAATAGATGAGAGTGTGTAGAAGCCATAATTTCCGTTGATCCGCGAGTAGGAGAGAGTGAAATATGACATATCATATGATATCATAATATGGAAACTTGCTTATCAAATGCCCAGAAATAGTATTTTTTTTATGTTTCGGTTTTCTTTTGAGCTGATATCTCTTGTTGTCTCTCTCCTATATTTCAACCCCTTACTTTTTTCCGCAATATTTCATGAACATGTCCAACTGAAATATTCAACGTTCGGACAGAATTTTGGATGGAAATTCCAACTTTGTTCTTGTACATTGAATCCAAACGCTAGATCTTTGTTTTCATTACAGTTTTCGATTTTCTCTCTGGTTTATTTGTTCGTTTTTATCCGAATTCACTGTAAACCAAATCCAAAATGCTTTATATTGGACACTCTCCTTCCTCTAGATAAAAGCGTACTGTGGATGCTCTTTCAAGATATAAAATGGCTTTGTAATATTGTTGCATCATGGTTAATGCACCTATTTTTAAATTATTTATAATATTATTTTTCATATATTTCAAATTTTATATTATTTTTTTATAAAACAGATTATATGTCTAGAATCTCCACCAATTGTTGCACCGGATTGTGGTCAGGGAGGTTCATCAACCTTTATCTTCTGTTCAGACATGTCCTGTAACTTACCAGAGCGTGTTTCAACCATTCTATAAGCTTTGACAAGTCAATAATAAGACAACTATAATTTAAGTAGCATCTAGAATATCTCTTTATTTATCACATCAAAATTTAAAGGGGTTGTGTATTCAGTATTTCAAAAAATGATGATTTTATCGTACATATAATATTTTTATAAAAATAATGTTTTATAAAATAAATAAATATAAAATTTAAAATATATGAAACCTAATATTATAAATAATTCAAAAAATAGGCGTATTAACCATGACGCAAAAATATTTTTACCTCTGAGTTCTCAGAGTCTCTTGATTCGAAGAAATTTGCTCTTCCATTGATTCGAATAATTTGTTGGTGTGAAGTCGTGTACGATTCGGCTTTCACATGCTTAAACCTCACATAGACTCCATATTACTTTCAAATTTCAAATTACGGAACGGAAGGAGTACAAATCCCTGTCCAGGTGTGCTTCGAACACCGTCGGTTTATTCCATAACGCTGTATTTAATTGGCCCAAGGTAAGGAAAGCACCGTTGCAAAGGACAGGTCCACTAAAAGCGCGACATTCAGCGACCCGGAAAAAAGCTAATTAGTTCTTAAACAGGGCACTTATAGTAATAGCGCCAATTGCCAAATGAGAGAGGTGGCAATCGAGGTAATTAGCACTAAATGTCTGACCTTAAAATTGCTTTATTATTTTTCCAAAATTATTTTTACCATATTCTCTCCTTTCCTCAGTTAATGTTCATATTTGACAGATATTTTATAACGTCATTTCCTTTTTATATACTATACTTCTCTCTCTTAACTATATATAATGTTGCATACTTCTTGACTCTATCTGAATATAGAGATGAGTATTCTATAATCGTCATCTTCTTCTCTGACCTTGGAATAGCCCCCATTATCTATCTAATTCAGAATTTAAATCTTGAATAACCTTTTGTTCTTTCTGTACCCTTTAAATATGTGAACGAAACTTAAACAAAATTGCTTTAGGCATTTATAAGTTAAGCTAAAACAAACAGACGTAAATACATGCTCAAGTACTCAATTATTAACAAAGCTGTAATATAAAATATATTAGCTTAATCTTCGCAAAATAATATACAGATCACATGTGTAATACAAGGTTGTTGTGACTACATATGCACTTAGGGTGCATAACTTACTGACCTTTGTAATTTCAATTCTACTTTTACTTTAAATATATCATGACCTCTTTTTTTCTCTCAGAATTGAACGTCCACTGGGTTGGTAACGGGAGCAATTTAATTAGAAAGGATGTAAACCTATTTCCTGGTATACCGCAAAATCATCACATGTGAGACAAAATCTACTAATTAAATAAGAAAGAAAGTTTTATGCAGAAATAAATATCTAGTTCAGATTCCAAGGAGCCCCAAAAATCAACATTAGTGAATGTAAAGGGAAAAAAAGATCAAACAATGATTTTTTAAAAAGTTCTGACTATATGATAGGGAAATTATCATATACTCCTATAAAAGGGTTTGTAAAAACCGGAAAGCTTGAGAAGAACTTAAAGTAATAAACTCGTCCTCGGAAGTTGTTTTGTACATTATTTTATATTGTTTTGAAAATAGAGCAATCCATATTGTTGCACCAAGTTGCAGCTTTGCAGGGTCGACGACCTTGGTTTCTTCCTTCTTAGTATTATATAGGTTTCCCGAGCGGGTTTCCATATTCAAAGCAAATAAATAAAAGTAATAGTAAATAAATAAAATTAAATAAAAATAAATTACCTTTCAAAGCTATTGTGTTTATTTATTCGTTGTTTTCCTCGTAGGCCGTGATCCGCAGTCTTCCTCCAGGTCCTCTCTCGCTCCCATAACCAATCAAGATATATGTACACTAAATATTACAAAAGGAATGGAACTATAAAAAGGAATGATGATAATCTAAATATTCTGTTTTAAATAAATATTAAATATCATAGAATATTTTGAATAATTGTAGGGCGCATTAAAATTGATGCAACAATATTTAATTCATTAGATATATACAGTGGTACCTCGACATACGAGCGCCCCAACATACGAGTTTTTCGAGATACGAGCCGACGAGCAAGTGATTTTTTGCTTTTAGTTACGAGCGAAATTCGAGATACGAGTTCGGTTCGGTAGTGTTGAAGATATTAATCTGTGATTTTAAATGTTTCTTTTTGACCAGTACTTTTGTTTTGTTTTTGCTTTTCCTAAAATGTTTCTTTCTTCTTCTTCATTATTATTTGTTCTATATGCAAAGCTTTGTTTTTTGAGACTTGAATAAACAAATTCAAGTTTATTATATTTTTGTGTGCTTTTAAAGTTAAAACACAACAGGTAGTAACACGCAGTCGCGCCATCACGATCAGTTAGCAGCGTGCTTCCGCTGTGATAAGTTGTGTTTTGTGTTCGCGTTTTGTGTTGCGTTTACATTTACAGTTTTAGTTCATTTATTTTTATAACCATGGATCGAAAAGAAGTTTGTAAAAAGTCAAGTGCTAAGAAAAAGATGATGAGTATTGAATGAAAACGTGAAATTATAGAAAAACATGAGCAAGGTGTTCGAGTTGTTGACTTGTCGAGGCAGTATGGCCGTAGTACGTCCATGATATGTTCTGTGCTTAAACGGAAGGAGTCGATAAAGAGTGTAACGCCGGCTAAGGGCCTTACGATAATTTCCAAGCTGCGAACCTCCCTTCATGAAAATATGGAGAAACTGCTGATGGTGTGGGTGACAGAAAAGCAGCTCCAAGGAGATACTTTGACGCAGAAAAAAGCGGTGAAAGCGAGAAAAATGTAGCGAAAAAGGCAAAGACCAGTGAGGATATCTAATTTATTTCTTTACATTCTCTTTTTTGTTTTTGTGCAATAAATATTTGATATTTATAAATACGTTTTTATTATTTAAAACCACGTAACAAAAATAACTGGGGTAACATTTTGGAGGTTGGAACGGATTAATGGTAGTTCAATTGTTTTGTATGGGGAAATTTGCTTCGAGATACGAGTAATTCAAGATACGAGCAAGGTTGCGGAACGAATTAAACTCGTATGTCGAGGTACCACTGTATATGCCTTATTTTATATGTAATTGCAGAGGATTTTATTTTTCTGGAATTAAAGTTTATACTCTATATATATATATTTAAAATATTTATATGAAAATGAATATATGCCTCATATATTTATCGAGTCAACTTCTATACTTTTTTTACATTTGATTCACGCAATTTACCATAATAAAAATAAATAGATAACAAAGTAATGCTAAACATTTTAAGATTTTCCTTTTATTGTTGTTGTTGTTATTAAAAATTCAAATTAATTTTCACAAGATAAAAATCCGCATTAACTAAATTACATTTTAGATGTTAGAGAGCGAACAAGAAAGAGATTATCCTAATTATTGGAAAATTCAACCTATCGAAGTATAGGAATTGATGAATCTTGCTGGAAATACAAGCTGCTGTAATTTCATCAAGAAACATCGCGTGACTATTAAATATTTCATAAATTCGGAAGTTCTACCGATAATGGAGGTAGCAAGACATCACATCTAAATGATTGGACTCCCTTCGATCATAATTTTCCTTTCAACGTCCTTCATGGCAAAGCGAGTCACGTATTTCAGCTTTCCCAATGATCTTCATCAGTTCCAAGTCCTTTACCTTGGAATATTAAGCTGATAATGACCTTTATATATTCTATATCAATTTATCATTCCCAATATCGGATAAACCTTTACGTAAACCCTGATAAAAAAAAAAACAATATCTCTCAACAAACCATTAAACTGCCTACGAAGTCCCTCATTAATCACTAACACGTGCGCCTAGAGGAATATTGAATTAATTGGACTTACCTTACAGGATTTCGTCAATCTCCTGTGAGTATCAAAGGACGGATCTCCCATTAGACGGAAGTTGGTACATGCTGGATGGCCTTACTTCACCCTCGGGATTTTTATTCTTGCTTTTTATCTGTGTTGGGCAAAACGTCAGGGTGAGGCGGATTCCTTCCTTCGCCATTTCCTGGAAGGATCTACAGCCATCTTTCTACGCGTTATCTAAGAATTCAAAATGTCGTTCTTTGTGTCAAGTTCAAGGTGAAGGACTATTATTGGTTGTTTTTTTTCATATTGGTTTCTCTTTGTTAAGCATCATGTAACCTGATTTCCGAGACTTAGATTCGTTTCCGTGGAATTCAGCAGTCATTCCTAGCGAGCTATATATTTAATAGCGATTTACGGATGTTTTCTCTGGAATTGATGAATTTCTTTAGGTGATACAATAATTCTTCGTCGTTCTTTTTTTTTCTAATGGTACATTTCTCCAGCATATTCTGTTCGCAGAATATCCTCTAAGGTCAGCAAATGGCTTCACAATCTATGTTTCTAGTCTACTCAAGCTGGCCTTGCAATTTAAAGAGAACAGGTGCTTAGAGAGAGAATTGTTATCACATTTATATATATAACGTGACTAAATTTTAATTGAATTTCTCGGATAGACTATTATACTAGTCTCACAAGTAATTTCTAAACAGGTTGTTTATGGAACTTGGACTAATTTACATTTTACCCTTTGAAGATATTGTGTGCGCTGATTACGCCTTTCTCCCTCTCTTGTTGATCTTTCTAAATCCATATATCAATCCATATCAATATAATTGTTTAAATATAACAATATTTTATTTCACACTCATCATCAGTGTTTTGAAATTTCAACAAAATTCACGTGCTACAGATGAGTTACAAGTTGTTGAACTGATGACAGCTATTATATCTAGATATTAGATATCGTAAAACGCAAATTTCAAGCAAATGAATCAAGATTTACTGAAGGAAGTTAAGAAGGTAAGTATTTAGCATACTTGCCGCGCGCGATGGTTCAATATATATTACACTTTAATTCAGTTCATTGTTGAACGGTGGAGAGATGGAGTAATCCCGTACAAGAGACGCTCCAAAGGCCACAGGATATATTCCTGCAGTTTACAGATGAGGATTATGTTTCCTATGTATCCCAAATGAAGTTACCTGGTCATTCTTCGTGATTTATGGGTCGCGGGGGTCCCATAAACCTTCGTAGTCAGTCTCTCTATTTATTTGCCATTGTCCTCCCTGCAGAGTTCCTGGCTCGAGCTGCTGGTGGTAGATCTTTTCGGAATGCTTATGTTATCTTTATGTATCTTCGTCCAAGCATTTTGTTTATAAAACCTTAGATTTACCAAAGAGCAAGTTTCATGCTCATTTTTCACTTTGTAACACAAGGCTTTGTAATCCACATTTTCACAAACAATATTTGTTATTCGAACCCACAAATAAAGAATCATGGTCATCAGAGTCACTATATACACATACACTACTATCATAGGTCACTAGCCATCCGTTTATTTTTTTTATCATAGGTTATCTAATAAATTTTGCACATTTTTAAAATTAAGGCTTCTTTTCGAATAAATCACCAAAAGAGAGGGTCCACCGCTGATGTGTGTGTCATGACTTCTCATCTAATATTTATAATGCCGTAATAAGGTTTGTGCAAGTAGGTTTTGTTCAATTATTCGAAAAGAATCAATACTGTCAAAAAAGTATAAAACGTACGTAAAGATGGATATTTTGAAATTTAATTTGTTGCTCATAACCTATAGAGCTCGAAAAAAATAAATATTCGCACACCATTGACACACCTACACCTATTAAACCCGCAAGAATTCGATATAAATTATCGTTCAACATCTATTGGGGGGAGGGGGACAACTATACTATAAATAAAAAGACAGACTCACGTTCATTTAATGAACTAACAAAACCCTTGATTCACTTCCCAAATAATCATCAATGCCTATTTTAATCCAATTGATAAATCACAGACAAAAAGACAGCAATCACGCCCAACAAATAACCCAACGGTCCTACAAAAGGGCAACAATCCTACCCAACAATTAACCCAACGAAACTACCAAAAGAGCAACAATCATACCCAACAATTTACCCAACGAAACTACCAAAAGAGCAACAATCATACCCAACAATTAACCCAACGAAACTATCAAAAGAGCAACAATCCTACCCAACAATTAACCCAACGAAACTACCAAAAGAGCAACAATCATACCCAACAATTAACCCAACGAAACTACCAAAAGAGCAACAATCATACCCAACAATTTACCCAACGAAACTACCAAAAGAGCAACAATCATACCCAACAATTAACCCAACGAAACTACCAAAAGAGCAACAATCATACCCAACAATTAACCCAACGAAACTACCAAAAGAGCAACAATCATTTTCAACAATTAACCAAACGAAACTACCAAAAGAGCAACAATCATACCCAACAATTAACCCAGCGGTTCTACCAAATATACAATAATCACAACCAGAAATTAACCTAATGATTCCACCAAATAGACAACAATCACGCCCAAAGATTAATTCAACGATTCTACCAAAAGGGCAACATTCGCACACTCACAACCTTTAATCCAATGAATCTACCAAAAAGGCAACAATCTCCCACTATACCTTTAACTCAACCATTCTACCAAATAGACAACAATCACGCCCAAAGATTAATTCAACGATTCTACCAAAAGGGCAACATTCGCACACTCACAACCTTTAATCCAATGAATCTACCAAAAAGGCAACAATCTCCCACTATACCTTTAACTTAACCATTCTACCAAATAGACAACAATCACGCCCAAAGATTAATTCAACGATTCTACCAAAAGGGCAACATTCGCACACTCACAACCTTTAATCCAATGAATCTACCAAAAGGGAAACAATCTCCCACTATGCCTTTAACTCAACCATCTACCAAATAGACAATAATCACACCCAACGATCAATTCAACGATTCTACCAAAAGGGCAACATTCGCACACTCACAACCTTTAATCCAATGAATCTACCAAAAAGGCAACAATCTCCCACTATACCTTTAACTCAACCATTCTACCAAATAGACAATAATCACACCCAGCGATTAATTCAACGATTTTAGTAAAAGGGCAACATTCGCACACTCACAACCTTTAATCCAATGAATCTACCAAAAGGGAAACAATCTCCCACTATGCCTTTAACTCAACCATTCTACCAAATAGACAATAATCACACCCAACGATTAATTCAACGATTCTAGTAAAAGGGCAACATTCGCACACTCACAACCTTTAATCCAATGAATCTACCAAAAGGGAAACAATCTCCCACTATGCCTTTAACTCAACCATTCTACCAAATAGACAATAATCACACCCAACGATTAATTCAACGATTCTAGTAAAAGGGCAACATTCGCACACTCACAACCTTTAATCCAATGAATCTACCAAAAAGGCAACAATCTCCCACTATACCTTTAACTCAACCATTCTACCAAATAGACAATAATCACACCCAACGATTAATTCAACGATTCTACCAAAAGGGCAACATTCGCACACTCACAAACTTTAATCCAATGAATCTACCAAAAGGGAAACAATCTCCCACTATACCTTTAACTCAACCATTCTACTAAATAGACAATAATCACACCCAACGATTAATTCAACGATTCTACCAAAAGGGCAACATTCGCACACTCACAACCTTTGATCCAATGAATCTACCAAAAGGGAAACAATCTCCCACTATGCCTTTAACTCAACCATTCTACCAAATAGACAATAATCACACCCAACGATTAATTCAACGATTCTACCAAAAGGGCAACATTCGCACACTCACAACCTTTGATCCAATGAATCTACCAAAAGGGAAACAATCTCCCACTATACCTTTAACTCAACTATTCTACCAAATAGACAATAATCACACCCAACGATTAATTGAATGATTCTAGTAAAAGGGCAACAATCACACCTAACAATTAACCCAACGATACTATCAAGAGACATTTCACCCAACCATTTTATCAAACACCAAAATTTTCTTAAATAAAATATAAGATCTTATAATGTTTTTATACGTTTATTTATTAGAAAAAAATAAGGCTAGATTTCAAACTAAATAGCTATTCATCATTCAGCTCCATGTGCTATAAAACAACTCTTATCACATGTATGCAGGGCTGTTTAAGATGGTGGCTTAATTCACCGTAGTACAGGAACATATAGCGACAACTGTTCTAAAAAATATCCTGTGATTTCAAAAGAAACCATCAATCAATTTGAGCGAAGAAGTAAAATTTATAACGAACACATTCTTTAACCCCTACTCACACGACAAATATGTTTCTCACGTGATATAAAATGATTTTCTTCAAAATGTCGAATAAAAAAATAAAATCGTGCGTCCAAAAATAAAGCTCAATGGAATGTCATAATTCACTTTTAAAACCCGCCTATCAGTTAATCGAAGTATTAAAGTGATAGGTAAGACTATATTATATGGAGGCATTTTACGATTCGAAAGAGAACCGTGACAAGAATTTATTCTATTTTTACCTGTTTTTTCTTTCAAAAGTAAAACATATTAATGGTCATTCTAGTATTAAGTTACGAGGGCTTTTAAATAATGAAAATATAAAATATACCACTACTAATTTACTACTATATCTAATTACTATATGCAAAAATTTGACATCGAAGGTGTAATTTGCGTGCTTTCCAATGAGTTAATTTCACGATGATTTGATTTTTATATAATTTCAGAATAACACGTAATTATCCTAATTGTGGATATGGCGTGTCTTTGCAACTGTCAAATAAATAAATATAATTTACCTGAAGTGTTTCACCTTTATTGAGGTTGTTACTTATATGTGTGTCCCAGTGAATTTTTCAAATTGATGAATATACTTGCGGAATGATATTGACTTTGCTTAGACCTTTTTAAAGATGCTGTTTTCAATAATATTGATCAAACATTATTTTTATTGGTTTACATGAGAGAGAACAAACAAAAGAAACTTATAGTAAACAAGAGAAAAAGGTATCTTCTTCTTACGGTTAGCGCCTATTTTCTTGTGATCTTACATACATACTCTGTGGAAACAATTAATTAAACTTAAAATATGTATTTCGCAAAAATGAACCTGGTTTTATTCGAGTGCATTTTACCTGAGAGGTTGGTTTACAAATCAAATAATATTTGTTACCATCATTTATAATGCAGGCTTTGCGTGGGTTCTTCCCGAGTTTCACTTGGGTTTATAAAGCTTATTTATTCATTTTATAGGGATCTGGAGCTTGATTATCTTATTTTGTTATTGTAAATTTTAGCAGTGTAAAAGTAATTAGATTCAAGGACAACGACACATTTTTAGGTTTATTATTCTTCAATGCTGCGTAGCCTGTGTTCTAACACTAGACATTCTGCCCAGAAGAATCGCTGAATCTTCTGGACTCCCCTGGACTAGTTGTTTATAGAAAGTTTATATAAAAAGAGGACAAGATATATTTGATTTGACGAATTTAAAATAAATTTCTAGCGACCCTTCAACGATATTGATGATGTAAAATTATTCTAAAATCACTATATTTAAGGCTATTAAGTGACTTCAGGGCTAATTTTAAGACACACTCTTGAGGTAAAATAATTCTCAAAATATTCGCTGGTAATTTAAAGTAACAACACTATTTTTTGGTACTTGAACAAAAATTTTGACACAATAAATGTTAAAATATTTGTTATATATAAATGACCAAACGACGCGGGACAATTAATAAAATTCTTTTTTAAAAAAGAAACTTATAGTAAGAAAGCTTAGAGAAGATCTTATTTCGACAATTATTCATTGTAATTTCAAAACTAGAATTCTTCTGGTTGAGGAAAAGCTGAGAAATAGATATCGATCGAAAATAACAATCGAAGACTTTTCATTAATGCCGAAATAAGTGTGGTGATGAAATGGATCATTCCAAATGATGTGAAATAATGAAAAACATACTTCAATATTAAAAACAAAGAAGGCATATCCTGAAGAGGAACACACGTGCTCTTGGTCAGGTTATGCCTTCTTTGTTTTTAATATCAATACCTGACCTTTTTATTTTTTCAATTTTTTTTTTCACATACTTCAATATGTATTACACAAATAAATTTACTGGCAATGTGTTTCTTTTAAATATCATCAAATATTATCTCTATATGTATGCCTCAAATATTAAAAGATCAATTACAGATTAATATAAAGTTGTGAAAAACGATTTTGGCTGAAAGCAAAAATGAATGAAAGGGGTCCAGTTGATAGAAAAATTGAGAACCCAATACAGCTTTGGTCAAATATGAAAGTGAGATTTCCATTTGAAGGCAAAGAGGAATAAATAACTTCGTTTGAGAGCAAAAGTAAAAGAGCGAGTTTCTTCTGAGAGTATTTATGAAGGAATAGGTTTCGGCTGAGATAAAAGATAAAAGACGGGTTTGGATGAGAGCAAAAGTGAAAGCCGTAAGGTATAGGTCGAAGAAAGCTCACTTTTCACTTAAAGCCAAAGATGAAGGAACGGGCTTCTGTTGAGAGTAAAGACAAAAATTCGGGTTTCAGCTGAGATAGATGTTAAAGGAACAGTTTCCAATAGAGGGCAAAGAGTAGATGACCCTTTCTGGCTTAGATCAAAGAAGTCGCGTTTAAATGCAAAGATGTAGGATTGAATTCCATATGAATGCAAAGAGAGAAAATGGCGAGTTTCAGCAGAAAGAAAAAAGAAACATTTCGGCTAAAGTTGATTGATAATTTCTGGGCCATCTCCTTGGCTTGTTGCCACTAGATACGTTGAAAAGAGCAGCAAAAAGATAATAAGCAAGGATTCCAACTTTTAAAATGTTGAGAATGTTATATAATATTTTCAAACCATTTTAAGTTTTGAAAATAATTTCATATTCAACCTCATTGTTAATATTTTACTTTTATAGTAACCATTAAATATTTTTAAAAACAAAGCGTCTTTAGAAATGAATTTAAGATTGATGTCATTCAGAATTTCAGACAATATAATAAACAATAATGGATCTTACGCCCCTTATCTAAAATAGGTTAGCTATTTTTCTAGGTATGATGGGTTTTTATTTATAGTTGTCTTTATATAGAGATTTCTAGAGAATATCTTTTGAAATATAATAGGTTTTCTATAGTTGTACCTATTACTTATTCAGATGTGCGGTTATGGCTATAGCCTAGTCAATATTTATAGGAAGGTCTAACTAGAGAATCAAAACTAATATTTCATTTTCTGCTGTGAGGAGAGAGAACTTATAACCCAAAATATGTTTAGTAGTAAAAATTATTATGATAATAACAAAATAATAATAAGAATTATTCTTATGATTTGTTTCTCTCAAACTTGTTAGCAAGTTTCCAAGAACCGGGACTATCTTTAGATCTTCATATATAGAAAGATGTGTTATATAGCCAATAAGGATCTTTCGATTATTGCTGGTATGCAAAGTGTGTCGGTATAGTATATGTGCATATTTATAATACAATATAATGCGACATATGATTGTAAAACGACATTTGAAAATTATTCCGCATGTGTTTCTTTTGAACGAAAAATCGAAATTTATTTTAAGGAGAAATAACGATTATTTATAACCTTAGGGATGAAGTATGAAAGGATGAATTGTGAAGAGTAATGATAAACGGAAAAAGTGTTCAGGGATGGGAATCAAATCCACAGTGTTCCGCTTACCGGGCAGATGCCATGTCCACTAGGCTACCCTGGACACTTTATTTTTCCGTTTATCATTACTCTTCACAATTCATCCTTTCATTCTTCATTCCTAAGGTTAGAAATAATCGTTATTTCACCTTAAAATAAATTTCGATTTTTCGTTCAAAAGAAACACATGCGGGATAATTTTCAAATGTCGTTTTACAATATTTGCATATATCAGTGATGTGGGAAACTAGCATTTATATCTGCCCGTGTATATGAATATGTAAACAGTTAAGTGTATGCAACTTGATTTTCTTCGCAGTAAGGTCAGTATAGAGTTTGCTTTATTTGAAAGAAAAAAAAAACATTCGCTCTCAATATTTTTATTCCTTCTATATAGATGTGTGTAGTGCGTTATTGCATTTTAAAATGGTTAAATGTGCAAAAAAGGTTCTATCTAAACTGCTGGATGCGCTCATTACTGTGGAGTCACAAGCCAATCTCATTTCCATATATTGAGAGTATGAAAGTAAATCTAAATATTAACCGTCAAAATATTCTTCGACTTGATATATTTTTTTTCAAAACATTTTAATTTGTTTGAATCAAAAGGCGATCCATCAATTAAATTTATATAAAAGGGCGTACCTGGATCTGTAAAAAAAAAAACCATTTTTTTTCTCAAAATATTTCGAGAGATTGCTCCCTCTTTTTTACAATATTTATTGGTAAAATAAATTGATAAAGAGGGAGCAATCTCTCGAAATATTTTGAGAAAAAATGTTTTTTTTTCTTTACAGATCCATGTACGCCCTTTTATATTGATACGAAAAAAAAATATATATATATATATGTCATAATTTGTATATAATTAAATGCAACCCCGACCCACTATGTATGTACCATGTATGATTTTCAAAGATTTAATAAAAGAATAAGGTAACTGGAGGAAAGAAAGTAACAAAAGACATAGGAAGACGTCGCAGTTAACCTTCTGACCCCAGGTCCCTGCGAGCTAAGTTTAAACCGACACTTCCTGGAAAAACAGGACGTATCTAATGACCAGAAGTTATAAATGTTAAAGCTAACATTCAATACTTCCTGACAAAGCAGGACGTATTTTGATAACCGCGGAAGTAAATCGAGTCGAACAAATAAGACACTTCCTGACCCAGGCCGGGCGTAACTAACACCAAAAGGAAGCCGCCGGCCCATCAGAAGACAGCACCTTAAGTAGGTCAACCAATAGGAAAAGAGCATGTGACATCTCTCGACCAATCAAAAGACAACACCTCAAGTAGGTCAACCAATAGGAAAGGATCATGTGACATCTCTCGACCAATCAGAGAGAAACTGAGGCTTGGTGTTAAATCGGAAAGCAAGAATGGGTAGTTACGCTTGAGCTCTCATAGGAACAACACCTACAGGGTTCAGTGGCTCTCGCCGAGTTCGGACAGTGCTCCTTCGCTTCCAACAAGGTAACATCTACTCTAGAGATATCTCTCTCCGCTCATTTCATCATCGCCATGTGATCAACTAATTAATAAGTCAAATCGCTCAACTCTTCTCAAGCTTTCTTCCCTCCAACACAGTTGCCTCTTATTTTCCAACTCAATCACGTGTCCTGATTATTCCTAACTGTATGCTGCAACTTCCACTCAAACGACTGCGCTTCAACCAAATCTCACCATTCGCATCCAACAACAAGAAACCCCGCAACGATATTGCCACAGAACGGTTAAGTCGACAGGATAAAGATTATGGAACTTAATCAGGATAAAGATGGAAATTAGCCCAGGCGCCAGCAAAACAAAAGGCAATGACAAACCAAGAGAGAAGAAACTGGCAACGAACGGAAAGAAACTGACAACGAAGAAGCGGACAAGAAGAGAGGCGACCAGACGCCTTCTAGCGGCCATCATATGGCAGATGACCGTGGCCATCCGACGTGTCAACGCCCCACAAAGTGAGACGGAATTCCGGAGCGCCATTCCCCGGGGAGGACGACGGACACAACCCCCACCAACCCCAGGCGAGTGTCACCAAGGCCGGAGACCGACCACCGAGGATTCAACCACCGCCATGCCGTACACAGTCCCCGAAACCAATCCGCGCGATCCGGGACAGCCCCAACGATCCCAAAATGATCTTCCAGTACCGGACTTCACTTCAATTTCGCGGACGGTGCGAGCAGTCCCGAGCCAAGCCAACCATCCCAAACCAAGACGTTCCAGAGGAGACCTGTTGAACTGAGGTAGGCACCCACCCTATGGCGTCAAGAAATTGACTTTGGACTCATAGCTAATCCTACCTACTCCTTTAACAATGTATCTAAACATGTACCAAATGAATGCAAGCACGGGCTAGACCAAAACCTGTCCCAAAGGACTCGTACAGCACACAAAGCTTTCACACATGGAAACCCTTGCCTGCATTCATTGCCCAAACCTCCAATATTTACATGCCACCATTCTAATCTCACACCACGCAACTTTTCACTCAACCCAATTGCCAATACTTTATGCCCACCACATATAAAGCCACCACGACTTCAACCTACAATTCCAATAATGCCCAAAAAGGTGTCCGTACACCGACACAGCTCACCCACTTACCACACAAAATCCACACATGACCACACTTCGCCACGCCATAATTACGCAAATGTACCTCACAACATACACGCACCCATACGTCACCACACAACAAACACGCACAATCCGCACAACAAACGCAACACGCGCGCCAAAAGACGACAACCACCAACAAACGCATGCACCGTCGTTAGTAACAATATATGACTTTAATAAATTTGTTGTTCATAGTGAGAACAGGTTAAATTTTGTACAAACAAGGATTTCGCGTGACACCTTTTCATTCACAATTTTTTTTTTCTTCGATTCGTGTCACAGGTCACCCCACAAAACTTTTTCACTTCAGGCCACAGACGCCTTTCACCAAGCCTGTGACACGTCTCCACTCAACACGGGTTCACGTCGTAAGCCTCATTTTTCACTCAATTCCACCCTAATATCGCTGAATACCATTTTTTACTAAAGTCACAACGACCATTCGATTTAATAAATGGATACAACATCCGGCTTTTCAAAATACAAATAACGTTGAACTTACACCAACTTATCTCTTCACAATATTATTGGCAGAACATGACACAAGACATCGCAAAACAGGTAAAAACCTGCCCCACCTGCCGATTCGCTAGAAGAATCGATGAATACAACCAACCTTCACGTAAAAATACCGACACAGGCACCAAAGCAAAACAAAATTCGTACATAAAGCACAGCGTACACACAACACAAACAATGTCAAAATTACCACACCCACATCAGAGAAACGATTACACGTTCCCTTTCAAACATTTAACACCCGAATTATTCCCAACAGAGTCATTAAGGTTCAAACCCACCAGCAGCGAACCTTTCAGGCATTTAGACCCTGCCATTTTTGCAACAAGACGATTTACATCACTCTTCCCCGATGTTAAAAACTGCAAACCTGACAACCAACTCAATCATATCACACCACCCCCTAAAGATATCAAACAGGAGAACTACGAACCTACCAATCATTCAAATTCTACAATTAATAAGGTTCAAGCAAATATTTCAGAGTCCCCAGTTACAAAAATATGGACGAACATGGGACAATATCCTATATTTCACCTGATTTTTATCCTTTGTTTATTAGTTCTACCGTACAACTGTATCCCAATTTTATTCATTAATTACTTGTTTATATATGCCATGCCCGCGCAGAAAATCTTCGAACTACAAGAGGTAGTTTTTAATCTAGGACAAACATTTATAAAACTTCTCATAATTTTAGGAACCATCTTCGCAGAAAATCTAAATAAACTCCGAAGAGATAACAGTAACTGAAAAGATGACCAAACAATGTCGGAGAAACCACGCTCCAAAAACAAGCCCCGAGCCACACCCCAAAATAAATAGACGGCAGGAAATGAGGATTTGAAACACCACGACAGGAAGTATAGTCCGCGGCGGTTAAATTCGGCCTCTGTAAACAAAGCGGAGCGCCTTCGTCCGATCTCCAATTTCCCTCCCTCTCGTTTGCCCGACACACCCCACTTCCGTATCTCTAATTACAATGAGAAGATCCCCTATTGAGGTCGACTGGGAACCTCACTATGCCACCGGTTTTGATTCCAGTTCGAGTCTACATATCGATTTTTACCACCCAATTACACATCCACGAAACAATACCTAGAACTAGCTCACACATCTCTTACACAACCGACTTCTAACATTTTTCACAACACACACACAAAGACAAAAAATTACACATAAAGGTTATATAGATTTCCATGTCTCCTGTACACACAGCATAAACGCACTTGAGGGCTAGAATCACGTTTTTCACCTAAGTGTCACTACAGATGAGACAAAAAATTTATAGGGCATAATTGAGCAAGTAAAACATTTATAGGGCAAAATGGAGCAACCAATACATGTAGATCAGGGCATGAAGATACCAAAGGGTTCCAACCAATACACCTTATTTTTCATATCAATCATTTTCATTATTTTCTCTCAATTAAAATTTAAATATTTAATCAATTTATCAATTTACTCAATTTATTAGCACTTTTAATCATCAATTATCATTTTTTTTCCCAATTAATTTATATTATCATTTTCATTTATCAATTATCATTCTATTTACCACTTAGCTTATATTGCCACAACTCAATTATCAACGAAAACCCACTGGTTTTCGATTAAACTAAAAACATTAAATCACCCTTTGTTGTTGAAACCTTTTTATTTTTCATTTTTTTTTTAAACACTCAACTTTGATTTCGTTCAACTCTTATTTTTATTTTTATTTTTGATTTCTCAAAAGACCTTATGAAATTTCCTCGAATTCCTTTCCAAAATTCAAGCAAAAAAGTAATTAGGCATTTTTCCTTTTTTTTTTCTCTCACCATTCAACCAAGCACTCAACTTTGATTTCGCTCAAAAAACTTTTACTTTATTTTTTATTTTTGATTTCTCAAAAGACCTAATAGAATTCCTTCGATTTCATTCCCAATCTCGAATAGAATATGGTTAGGCATTTTTCTTTTTTTTTTTCCCCCACCATTCAACCAAGCACTCAACTTTGATTTCGCTCAAAAAACTTTTACTTTATTTTTATTTTTGATTTCTCGAAAGACCTAATAGAATTCCTTCGATTTCATTCCCAATCTCGAATAGAATATGGTTAGGCATTTTCCTTTTTTTTTCACCATTCAACCAAGCACTCCACTTTGATTTCGCTTAAAAACCTTTTATTTTATTTTACTTTGATTTCTCAAAAGACCTTATGAAATTTCCTCGAATTCCTTTCCAAAATTCAAGCAAAAAAGTAATTAGGCGTTTTTCCTTTTTTTTTTCACCATTCAACCAAGCACTCCACTTTGATTTCGCTCAAAAAACTTTTATTTTATTTTATTTTGATTTCAAAGCCTTAATAGAACCCCCTCGAATTCATTTCTTAACTCGAGTAGAATTCGTTTAGGCGCATTTTCTTTTTTTTTTTTTGCCCACTATGTACCATAACATTCATTGATTTCTTACAATTAAAAAATTTTTTGATTTCTATTAATTATACTCAACCTATATCATCAACACCATGCTATTTTACTTATTATGTCACCAGCAATGCTTGTATATAGCCCCTCAATACCCACAACTAATTTTCCCACAAAATTATTTTTCACTTTACAGAATTCTCTCAGTCTAACCCCTTCTTGAATTCTTCACATGTAGGGGGCGCATCTGTCATAATTTGTATATAATTAAATGCAACCCCGACCCACTATGTATGTACCATGTATGATTTTCAAAGATTTAATAAAAGAATAAGGTAACTGGAGGAAAGAAAGTAACAAAAGACATAGGAAGACGTCGCAGTTAACCTTCTGACCCCAGGTCCCTGCGAGCTAAGTTTAAACCGACACTTCCTGGAAAAACAGGACGTATCTAATGACCAGAAGTTATAAATGTTAAAGCTAACATTCAATACTTCCTGACAAAGCAGGACGTATTTTGATAACCGCGGAAGTAAATCGAGTCGAACAAATAAGACACTTCCTGACCCAGGCCGGGCGTAACTAACACCAAAAGGAAGCCGCCGGCCCATCAGAAGACAGCACCTTAAGTAGGTCAACCAATAGGAAAAGAGCATGTGACATCTCTCGACCAATCAAAAGACAACACCTCAAGTAGGTCAACCAATAGGAAAGGATCATGTGACATCTCTCGACCAATCAGAGAGAAACTGAGGCTTGGTGTTAAATCGGAAAGCAAGAATGGGTAGTTACGCTTGAGCTCTCATAGGAACAACACCTACAGGGTTCAGTGGCTCTCGCCGAGTTCGGACAGTGCTCCTTCGCTTCCAACAAGGTAACATCTACTCTAGAGATATCTCTCTCCGCTCATTTCATCATCGCCATGTGATCAACTAATTAATAAGTCAAATCGCTCAACTCTTCTCAAGCTTTCTTCCCTCCAACACAGTTGCCTCTTATTTTCCAACTCAATCACGTGTCCTGATTATTCCTAACTGTATGCTGCAACTTCCACTCAAACGACTGCGCTTCAACCAAATCTCACCATTCGCATCCAACAACAAGAAACCCCGCAACGATATTGCCACATATATGCTGTAAACATCTCAAAATTATTATTCTCATATTTAATTTTTCATAGAACTTTATTCCAATAATCATTATCACTTAGCATTGTTTACATGAGAACTTTGTAAAAAAATGAGACGTTGTGTTTGATTTGTTAGTGTCTTGTACAAAACAACAAACAACTAACCTATCATGAAGACGTAACTTTATTAAGTTTTTCTTTTAAGTAATATATGGTCTTACATATCTTACATGAACCAAAACATTCACTTGTGATGATGATATATTCAATCACTGAATAACCTAACATCTTCCCTTTTTTTACTAGTCTTTAAATCTACTTGGTTTTTTCACCAGTCGACCTGATCTGGTTCTAGTCTCTGATGCAGCATTCTCAGGTTCACTTACCGTGGGGCTGTCACTCTTTGATTGGATTCTGCATTCGGTAGTTTCAATTCGGGTTCTTTTCACAATGTTGTCTCCTCCTGCTGATGAAGTAGATGGTAAGCAATTTGATACAGTTTGTTCTTGATCAATGCTTTCTTTTCTTCCTTCTTCTTGATTGTTTGTAGATTTTTGATTTGCTGAAGCCTGTTGTGGTTTAATCCAGGTTCTATTTCTTCTGTAGGTTCTACCATGAATATTCACATCATAGGATCTTGTGTTGTGTTCATTTGTGATGTTAGCTTTGGACCATGATGGGGTGGTATTGGGTGTTCTGACATACACTTCTTGTCCTATGTCTAAGTCTGGTAAATTTTTAGATTTTCTATCATAGTAGTATTTTGCCTGTTGTCTTTTGATGGATATTTTATCTGGAATATTTTCTGGAATTGATGGTTTAAGTAAATTTGGGTGAATTGGCAGTATAGCTATAGTTCTTCTAGACATGATTCTTTGTACTGGGCTTGAATCTATGTCTATAGTGGGTGTATTTCTCCAATTTAACAAATTTTGCCAAAAATCACTATTTTCTTGTTTAGATTTCTTCAGTAAGTTTTTGGCTATTTTAACTGCCGCTTCAGCTTTTCCATTTCCCTGACTGTGAAGTGGTGATGATGTAGAATGTTGAAATTGCCATTCTTTGCTGAATTTTTGGAATTCAGTTGATGTAAATTGCCTTCCATTGTCTGAGACTATAATTTGAGGAATTCCATATCTGCTGAATTGTCTTTTGCAGCATTCAATTATGTATTCAGATGTTGTATTTTCTAGGTATTCAACTTCAAAAAAATCTGAGTAATGATCCACTATTATTAAGTAATTCTGTTTGAAGATTTCGAATATATCAAGAGATATTCTTTCCCAGGGATAATTTGGAATTTTGTGAGATTTCATTGGTTCTCTCACTTGATTCTGTGAATTTGATAGACAAATAGAACAATTTTCAATTTCTTGCCGTATTTGTGCATTCATTCCTGGCCAAAAGATATTGTCTCTTGCTCTTCGCATACTTGAATTAATTCCAATATGTCCTTGATGGGTTTTTATTATCATCTCTTTTCTTAATTTATTTGGAATTACAATTCTATCATTCTTCAGTATGATTCCATCTTGAACTGTTAATTCTTCTCTAAAATTCCAATATTCTCTGGTTAGCATTGAAGTTTGATTTTTATTTGGTGGCCATCCATTTAGAATAAGTTTCTTCACTTCACACAGAATAGGATCAGATGATGTTTCCTCTCTAATTCTCAGGACAGTGTCACTGCATACACTTAATGTTTCCATAACATTGACTGTGGCAATTTCTTTGTAAATGATGTCAATGGGATACACATCATATTTCAGATTTTCATTCCTTACATCTTTGATGCAAGCTCTTGAAAAGATGTCCGCCAAGTGCATTTGAGATCCTTGGACATGTTCTAGTTCTAAGTTATATCTTTGCAGTCTTAAAAGCATTCTTTGGAGTCTTTGTGGCGCTTTTAGAATAGATTTCTTAAATATTGACAAAAGAGGCTTGTGATCAGTTTGCACAATCACTTGACATTTGCCCAAAATGTACTGATGAAATCTTTCGCATGCAAAAACAATTGCAAGACATTCTTTTTCTATCTGAGCATAGTTTTGCTCAGTCTTGCTTAGACTTCTAGATGCAAAAATTATTGGCTGGCTTTCTTGTAGTAGGGTAGCTCCAAGTCCATGTTTACTTGCATCGCATTGTATAGCTATAGATTTGTCCGCATCAAAATATCTTAAAATTGGTGCTTTTGAGGCTAGATCTTTGATTTGTTCAAATGCAGCTTGATGATTCTTGCTCCATGACCATGTTGAATTTTTCATTGTCAATTTTCTCAAAGGTTCACTAATCATTGAAATATTTGGCATGAATTTACATAGGTATGTTGCAAAACCAAGGAAACTTTTGAGTTCTGTTATACTTTCTGGATGAGGCATTTCTTTTAAGGCTTTAACTTTTTCTGGATCTGGCTTTAATCCGTGTGGAGTTATTATATGTCCTAGATATTTTACTTCTTTTAGTCTGAGCTTGACTTTATTGATGTTGAATTTCAAATTAGCTTGACTGGCTGTCTTGAAAAGATTTTCAAGATTTCTATCATGATCCTTCAGTGCTTCTTCATATGGGTCACCTTTTCCCAAAATCAGAATGTCATCAGCTATTATTTCAATTCCTTCAAGACCTTGGAAGATTTCATAGAGTCTTCTTTGGCATTCTTCAGAAGCAGTCTTTAATCCAAATGGCATTCGAAGAAATTTGTATCTTCCAAAGGGAGTCCAGAATGTTGTAAGGTTCGATGATTCATCAGAGAGCTTCACATTCCAAAAACCATCTTTAGTGTCCACTACTGTGAATATTTTGGCATTTTGAAGATTTGGTATTATTTCTTCAATTGTCTGTATTGGGTATTCAGCTCTTTTCAAGGCGACATTTAATTCTTGAGGATCAATGCATATTCTTAACTTCTTAGTTGACTTTACTAGTACTAGATTGCTAATCCAGTCTGTTGGATAATCAACTTTGGCAATGATATTTTTCTTTTCCATGTCAATCAATTTTTCTTTTAATTCTTTTCTTAAGGTAATAGGTACTCCTCTAGGTGCTTGCTTGATGGGTTTGATTGTAGGATCTGTTTCTAGTTTGTATTCCCCTTGTAATCATCCAATGCCTTCAAATATGTCTTTATATTTATCTAGAAGGTTATTTTGTTTTGTCCATGTGGATTCAATTTTGCATAAGTCAGCTTTAATTTCTATTAAATTCAATTTCTGGCAAGTTTCAGCACTTAGAATAGGTTTTTCCCAATGATCTATCACTTGGAACACTATAGGATGTTGCTTGCTTTGGTGGGAACAGTTGATTTTGATTTGTCCTCTTGGCTTTAATATTTCTCCTCCATAGCATCTTAGTTTGATGTAGCTTGGCTTAAGAGAAGGATTGCCATCTTGCATGATTTTGCATAAATATGCAAAATTTAAAACATTGACGGTTGCTCCTGTATCTATTTGGCAAATTATGCTTTCCTTGTATCCATTCAATTCTAATTCTAATTTAGTCATCAATTTTCTAGCAGAAATTTCTGAGACGTATTCTAAAGAATAACAATCTTCTTGTTCATCATTGGAGTTTTGAGATTCAAGGCTTTGAACTGTTCTCATTCTGGATTTGCAAACTTTTGCCCAATGATTCATTTTGTTACACTTTCTGCAGGTTTGATTCCATGCAGGGCATTTTTGTTTGTTGTGCTCATGGAATGTTGCACAATATCTACAAGGAATGTTCTTTTTCATTTTATTTGGTTCATGACTTGATTTTTTATTTTGATTGACTGTTTTATTTCTTTTATTCAATTTGTTCACCTCCTCTTGAGTGTTTTTAGTTAAGTTTTCAATTTGTTTGTTAGCGCTTTCATTAGCCTTACACACATCAATGGCTTTTTGCAATGTTAGTTGAGGATCACTGATCAGTTGTCTTTTGGTTTGCTTGTCAATTATTCCCAAAACTAACCTATCCCTGATCATTTCTTCAGTCATTGCACCATAATTGCATGTGGAAGACAATTTTCTTAATCTACATATATATTGTTCAATACTTTCATTTGTTTCTTGATTTGTTTGGTTGAAAATTGATCTTTCATAAATAATGTTAATTTTTGGTGTAAAATGATGAGTCAATGCATTTATTATCTCATCTGAGTTATTTCTTTGTTCATCTGAAAGATCGAGATGTTCAAATATATTATAAGCTTCTTTGCCTATAATAGACAATAAGGTTGCAACTTTTAATTTGTCTTCTTTATTGTCCAACCCTGTTGCTATTGAAAAGTTACGCCAATGCGATTTGAAATATCTCCAGTTTTCTTCTATATTTCCTCTGAAATTAACTGGTTCAGGTGGCGGTATTTGTAAATACATATTTTTTGTCTATTTAATATACGATAAGGCTTATTTATTATTTTATTAGTCTTAACGTAAAATTGAACTTACCGCAATATTTTTTTTTCGTTTGTTTTCAAATCACTTTTCTGACACCATGTTTGATTTGTTAGTGTCTTGTACAAAACAACAAACAACTAACCTATCATGAAGACGTAACTTTATTAAGTTTTTCTTTTAAGTAATATATGGTCTTACATATCTTACATGAACCAAAACATTCACTTGTGATGATGATATATTCAATCACTGAATAACCTAACACGTTGGTTAAAAATAAAAACTAACGAGACATACATTCTTGATTTTTTATTTCCTTTACATTAAAAATAGCTATAAAAGAAAAACTTACATACATCCGCTACATACTTGGCGCAGTCGAAAGGATACGAAAGAAAATTAAAAAGGTAAATTTTTAATCAAAATATTATATATTTCAAATTTAAATAACTCATTTAGAAACATCTTTATTTTTATAATGGCAAATATACATAGATTTGAAAAATATTCTGGCAGTAAGAATAATATAAAAATTGAAAGTTGGATTAAGTTGTATGAAGTAGAAAATTTAAAAGCAAACGATGAAGAAAAAATACACAATCTTATCTACTATTTAGCAGATGAAGCCTTAGAATTTTTTGCTGATGAAATTCTTACAAATGCACATATAAAAAAATGGGAAACTGTAAAAGATAAACTCAATGCCAGATTTAGGCCTTGCACATATAGTCCCATTGTATTAGCATCTAGCAGAAAGCTCCTTGCAAGTGAAACTGTGGAGACTTATTTTAAAGAAAAAATGGACTTACTGAATCAAACATCCTTGAAAAGGGAAGAGAAAATACAGCTAATAACAGATGGGCTACCTTTGAGTTGGAGGGATGTGTTTGCAGCAGCACAACCTGCAGATCCAACCAAATGGATACAAGTTGCACTTTCTGTTGAGCATAACAGGCAACAAAGTAAGCTAAAAAAATTGTTTAAACCCAAAGTATGCACTCTATCTCAACAGGAAAGATCAGCTTCAAATTGCCCATTTTTCTGCCCAATTTTCATGAAGAAAAGAATTAAAGTGAAACATTGGTTGAATGAATGTCCTGATTATGACCCAAATTATAAAACAGAGAGATCATCTAAAAATACACAACCAAAACAATTCATTACAACAGTCACCGAATCAACCACAAGTAATGAAACAAACAAAGTAGCTTGCTTATCAACTAACAATCCTCCTTATAAATTGATAGACTTTAAAATTTGTGTCTGTTTTAATGTCCATCCATACAGAGAGCAAAACAACAACTGACTCACCCGTGCTGGCAAGGTCACGCTCCGCTGCGTCACGTGGGAAAACATAGGTACATGTTTTCTTACATGTTCTCAGCACATCCCCCTTTTTAAGACTTGAAATATATATATATACATTACAAACTTTAAATGCATAATATAATTAATAATGAAGGCGATCCACAGGTTTAACAATTCGTCCACTCCGGGTTCTTATCTGGCCGTCTTCTGAGTCGTTAGAGGGATAATCCACAACTGGGGTCTTTTCATTTTCAACCAGTTCCTCCCCCGAAAAGGTCGGCGCCGATGGGTCGGCTGGATATTGCACTGTAACTCCTTTTCGTAGATGGAACCTGTTTCGACGTAAAGTCCCAACTGGAGTATCAACCATATATGACCTTGGTGTCGATGCCTTCTGCTTTACAATCCCCCAGGTTCGCACATCTGTAATCCAAACCGTGTCACCTTCGGATAGCTCCTCCATGTCCGTAGCTCCGCAATGTCGATCATATCTGGATTTCATATCCTTTCTCCTTCTCCCCTCCTTTCTTTTCAGGGTCTGAGAGTCCACCAACTTTGGATTAAGATTCTCTGGTGCAATTGGCAAGGTCGTTCGGAGTTTACGTCCCATTAGAAGCTCAGCAGGGCTGTAACCGTTCTCCAAAGGGGTCGATCGATACTCCAGGAGTCCAAGCGATGGGTCTTGATTTTTCTTGAGGATCAATTTAGCAATTTTCACACCTGCTTCTGCCATCCCATTGCTCTGCGGGAATCGAGGACTTGAAGTGACATGTGTGAATCCGTACTGCCTTGCGAAATTTGCAAATTCACGAGCAGCTCCAAATTGCGTCCCATTATCGCTTACAACAGTTTCTGGTACTCCATGTCGGGCAAATATGGATTTGCAACTACGCACCACCACATTGGCTGTGAGCCGATCCAGCTGAACCACTTCAGGAAATCGAGAATAATAGTCAATGACGACTAGATACCACTTATTCTCGAACTTGAACAAATCCATTCCAATCTTTTGCCACGGTCGTGTAGGAAAGTTGGTTGGTATCAAAGGTTCATGTTTTGAGACGGCTTCCTGGATACAGACACTGCACTTTCTGACCGTTTCCGCGATCTCCTCCGAAATTCCAGGCCACCATACCGTCTCACGTGCGCGAAGTCTTGTTTTTGTAATCCCGAAGTGCCCAGCGTGCAACTTATCTAGGATCTCCAGTTTCATACTTGCTGGAATAACAAGACGACAGCTACGCATCAGTAGTCCATTTTGAACGCCGAGTTCGTCCTTGACATGCCAATAAGAGAGCAGAGCCGGTGACATCTTCTTCTTATCTGGCCAGCCTTGCTCAAGGTAGTTGACTACTGCTTTCAGAGTCGTATCCTCTTGTTGAGCTTCAAAAATCTTCGTCAACATCTCGTCTTTGTCGGTTATACTCGAGAGAACTGCATTTATATGCGCTGAGGTTTGCCGTTCGTTTTCACCTCCCTCGGTTGTAAGAAGTGGTTGTCTGGATAATGCATCGGCATCGAGCAGCTCCTTTCCAGGGATATGCACTATTTCGAATCCAAACCTCATCATACGCATTCGGAAACGTTGCAGTCTTGGGGTCAGCGAACTCAATTCTTTCGTCGAAAATAGAGGAATGAGAGGCTTATGGTCGGTCTCAATTCGGAAACGCTTTCCAAGCAGGAAATCTTGAAAACGTTCGCAAGCCCATGTAATTGCGAGAGCCTCTTTCTCGATCTGAGCATATCGTTTTTCGGTAGGTGTCATAGTTCTAGAAGAATAAGCAACAGGTCGCCAGATTCCATTCTTACCTTCTTGCTTCAGTACCGCTCCCAAGCCGTATGAAGATGCGTCGGATGACACCATAGTTGGTTTCCTGACGTCGTATGCTGCCAAGATAGGTTGAGTCGTGAGCAATTCTTTCAACTTTCGGAATGCTCGCTCCTGGTTGCAATCCCAAACGAAGTCTTGACCTTTCACCAACAACTGGTTCAGTGGAGCCACGATTTCAGATAAATTTTCCACAAAGCGTCCTAGATGGTTCACCATGCCAATAAATCTTCTTACGCCATGAACATCGGTCGGAGCAGGCATCTTCGCCACTGCTTCGATTTTCGCTGGATCTGGTCGAATACCGTCTTCATCCAGTATGTGCCCAAGAAAATTAATTCTTGGCACGCCGAAGACGCACTTGGCCTTGTTTAGTGTAACTTTCGCCTCTTTCAGTTTTCGGAGCACTAAACGAAGAATTCGATCGTGAGTCTTGGAGTCGGAGGCAAATATCAGGATATCGTCCAGGTAACACATTACACCGTCCATGCCTTGCAAGATTATTGACATAACTTTCTGAAAATACTCTGGGGCGAGTGAGATTCCAAATGGCATTCTGCAGTATTTATATCTCCCAAAAGGAGTGATGAAGGTCGTTAAATGCTGGCAGTCCGGGCTCAACGGAATCTGGTGAAAGCCACTGTTCGCGTCCAGTTTCGAAAAGAATCTTGCTTCCCCCAGTTGCCCCAGCATGTGCTCCACCACTGGCATGGGATGCACTTCGCGCTGTACATGTTCGTTCAGCCTTGAGAGATCCACACAGAGTCGTATGTCGCCATTCGGTTTACCAGCAATCACAGTCGGTGCACACCATTCAGTCGCAACGTTAACTTGTGCTATGATTCCCGCCTTCTCGAGCTCTTCCAATCTTGTTTTGAGCTTTTCCATCAAAGGTATTGGTACCCGTCGAGGAGTATGCACAGCATATGGTTTTGCTCCAGGTTTCAATTTGATTTCGTAAGGGTTTCCGATCTGTCCCAGTCCTTCAAATACTTCAGGGAATTCCTTGATTGGGTTAATTCTCGTCGCAACCACTTCAATCCGCCTCGCCAAGTTCAAGAGCTCACATGCCCGGCGACTCAGAAGAGGTTCACTCAAACGACGAATGACATAAATCTTCTCCTTGATTTCATAATTGCCATTTCGCAGCGTTGATATAAACATACCCACAGTCTGAAGTTCGGAAAATTCAGCAGCTCTAAGATTGATATCACTTTTCACTAGTCGTTGCTGTCCCATTATCTTCTTGAAGAGACACAGAGGAACACATGTAACATCCGCCTGGGAGTCGAGCTTGAACTTCACCCGTTTCCCGTTCACTTGGATTTCTGCTGTCCATCGCCTCCTGCACTCGCCTTCATCATCATCGAGATTAGATGAATCCTCCACAGCTGAGACCTCCAGGAGAAAACCAATTTCTTCATCAAGTTCAGAAACAGCTTTGACTTCCGCAGTCTTCGCCTGCTTATCTGGGCAGCAATTTGCAAAATGGCCAGTTTTTGAACATAGGTTACATCTTTGTCCTTCAGCACGGCAAGCCTGTCCTTCCCTGTGGGTGAAACCTCCGCATTTTGGACATCGTGATCTTGTTTTGGCTGACTTCTCCTTCTTCCTCGAAAGCTGCTGTTGTTGTTTCGGTGATTGTTTCTTCGAGTTGAACTTCACCTGATCGACCTTTTGGCTTGTTGAAGGACGCTGCAGGTCGACTTGCTGCTGTCGAACGGCTTCCTGCTGTCGAACCATTTTCACCGCCTTTTCCAAAGTCAGTTCGCTGTCCAACTGCATTCTTTCAGATAAAGCTTTGTCCCTCACTCCAACCACTATTCGGTCACGGATCAACTGCTCATGAAGACCCTCAAATTCACAACTATCAGCCAATTTGTACAATGAAGTGATGAATTCGTCCACTGGCTCCCGATCCTCTTGGATTCTTGAATTAAATTTCGCACGTTCGTAGATAATATTCTTCCTGACACAGAAGTGGCTGTCGAACGCCTTGAGGACGGAATCAATTTTCGTTGCCTCTTCCTCCTTTTCGAACTTGAAGGTCCTGAATATATCATCCGCGCGGTCACCCAACAAGTACATGAACAAATCGATCTTGTCCGCCTCCTCTTTCTTCTTCATTCCACTGACCACGAGGTATCGTTCGAATCTTTTCCTCCATTTGGGCCATTCGTTGGGAGTCGAGAAGTCGAAAATTTCTGGAGGTTGAATCTGAGCCATGTTGAATTATCTTCCAAGGTACACAAAAATCGATATCTTGCAATATACGGGTTCGTATTTTATCCAGTTATCGCTGCCACCATGTTTTAATGTCCATCCATACAGAGAGCAAAACAACAACTGACTCACCCGTGCTGGCAAGGTCACGCTCCGCTGCGTCACGTGGGAAAACATAGGTACATGTTTTCTTACATGTTCTCAGCACAGTGTCAACAAACATCCTTTACAAGCCTTCATGGACACAGGTGCTACCATATCTTTAATAAGTCAAAATTTAATAAAAAGTTTGAATTTACATCCTTTAATAGATTCTCCCATGCAAATTCAACAAGCTAACTCATTAACCAAAACTTTGGGATATGTTCATGTAAATTTGCAAATTCATAATAAAACTAGAAAGGTCAAACTTCATGTAATACCTAATTTAAAATTCCAGCTACTCATTGGCTTGGATATTGCAGAAGACTTTGAACTTATTGTTGACACTAAAGATAAAACAGTGTACACTAAGCAATCAGCAGAAATGGCACTTGTTTGCACAACCTTTAATCATTTGCAAAAACCTAACCAGGATGAGTTGAATAAATTATTACAGGAAAATGAGCAAATTTTCAGTCAACATCAAACAGATATAGGAAGAATTTCCATTCAGCACAATATAGTCACCAAAGAACATTTGCCTATAAGTTTAAGACCATATAGAAGACCCATCTCTGAATATGAGAAAATTTCCGAACAAGTCAAAGAAATGATTAAGAAAGGATTAATTGAAGAGTCATCCTCCCCATGGTCTTTTCCAGTTGTTTTAGTGCAAAAAAAAAAAAAAAAAGATGGGACCAATAGACTTTGTGTAGACTACAAGGAACTCAATAAAATTACAATTGATGATAAACAACCCTTACCACTTTTGCAAGATATTTTTGATAGAATTCATGGAGCAAAGTATTTCACAAAACTATATATGGCTTGGGGATACTGGCATGTTCAAATGCACCCTGAGTCAGTTCCCAAAACAGCCTTTGTCACTAATGATGGACATTATGAATTTTTGGTTATGCCCTTTGGACTCAAAAATGCAGCATCAACATTTCAGAAAATCATCCAGCAAGTGATAGGAACTCTTTTATGGAAAGGAGTATGTGTTTTCCAAGATGATATCATTTATTCCTCATCCTTTTCCCATCATATGAACCTGATAAAGCAGGTATTTGAAAAATTGCTTGAATACAACATCAAGCTTAAGTTCAACAAATGCTCATTTGCACAGTCAGAGGTCAAATACTTAGGCCATATCATTGGTCACAATAAAGTAAAACCTGATCCTGATGAAATCAAAGCTGTTCAAGACTTTCCGCAACCAACAACAGTTAAAGGAATCAGAAGATTCATTGGCTTAGCAAATTTCTACCGGAAATTCATTCCAAGATTTGCAGAGATTGCCACCCCTCTCACAAACCTGACACAGAAAAATAAAATATTCTCGTAGACACCTCAAGTTGATAAATCCTTTATAGAATTAAAAGCAGCTTTAACATCAGAACCAATTCTTACCACTTACAACCCAGAAGTACCTTGCAAACTATATACAGACGCATCAGCAATTGGAATAGCAGGAATACTAAGTCAAGAAATTGATTCAACAGAACATGTAATATCATACTATTCCAAAAAGCTTCTTAAACACCAACAGAACTACTCAGCTTATGAACTGGAATGCTATGCTGTCATCCAAGCAATAGATTATTTTGAGGTGTATCTGGAAAACAAGCCCTTCCAAGTTATTACGGATCACTCAGCCTTACAGTGGCTACTCAATCTCAAAAATCCAAAATCTAAATTTTTCAGGTGGCTAGTCAATTTATCAACTAAAACCTTTACAATCACACACAGATCTGGAAACAAACTGACTCATGTAGATGCATTATCAAGAGCCCCAGTACTAAGTATTTCCATTTTCGAGCTACAACAACATCAAAGACAGGCAGATCTCAGCTTCATTGAAGACCCTCAAGATCATCAAATCACAGTGATGGTCAAGAAGAGAGGACTACTCAGGGCTGTGGTGCCTGCTTCTTTTAAAGAACATATTCTGAAGGAATATCATGATAACATGAGTCACCCATCCATGAACAAGACAGTCAAATTAATAGTTCCTTTATTTTGGTGGTCAGACATGGTACAGGAAATTAAATCTTATGTGAGATCATGCAAGACATGTCAACTGACCAAATCATCTAACCAACCAACTCTAGGACAACTAATAATTCCAGACACAGAATTACAACCAGCTCAAGTAATAAGTGCAGATACAATAGTTATGGGAACATCAGCTGAAAAGACAAAGCACAAGTACATCCAAGTGTTCATTGATCATCTTACAAGATATGTTTGGGCATTTCCCACTATCAAAAACACAGCTCAAGCAACGCTACAATGTTTCAACAGAATCCTTCAAGTCTCGCTACCCATAAAACATATTATCACTGACAACGGAAAGAACTTTAATTCCAAGGAATTCAAAAGGTGTTTGAAAGTTCATAACATCAAACAAAATTTACCACACCATACCACCCCCAGAGTAATGGAATGTGCGAAAAGGTTAACGGAACAATCATGACCAAGTTAAGAGCGGCCTTGCTTGATAAACCGAAAGTGAAATGGAGCACACTTTTGCCCAGGGTCATTACTGACTACAACAACACCCCTCATGACGTAACAGGTTTTCCGCCATCTTTTCTACTTTTTGGTTACAATGTGCAGCCACAATTTGCTGATAACCCCTCAACCTCGGTAGAAGATGCTAGAAAACTGGCTATAAAAAGAACTCAACATGATCGTGATATTTCTAAAAGAAGACATGATTCAAGGCATCCCGACATTGAATTTAAAGTTGGAGATCTCATCATTCTTAAAAGAATTCCCTACAATGATCCGAGGCTAATTAAAACAGCTCCCAAATACGAAGGACCATTCCAAGTTTTGAGAAGATTGTCTAAAGTGACTTACGAACTCTCTACAACGGATCAAGACAACCCACCAAGAAATCCCACAGGAGATCCTATAAAGGCTCACATCTCTCAATTAAAGTCATTTATTCTCCGTGAATAAATGCATCAAAGCGGGGGTAAATGATACGAAAAAAAAATATATATATATGTTGTAAACATCTCAAAATTATTATTCTCATATTTAATTTTTCATAGAACTTTATTCCAATAATCATCATCACTTAGCATTGTTTACATGAAGACTTTGTAAAAAAAATGAGACGTTGGTTAAAAATAAAAACTAACGAGACATACATTCTTGATTTTTTATTTCCTTTACATTAAAAATAGCTATAAAAGAAAAACTTACATACATCCGCTACAATATAAATTTTAATTTGTGCTGATAATCGAGTGATTCTATAATCTTTAATGAAGAAGGATCTTCTGTTGTGTATTTATTGGCCATTTCTGTATGTGTTGTTAATTTGAATCTCCATGGCACGCTAATGCATCATTGTAATTATTGGTTGGATAGTTAAGTCTGGGTAGAATTTGACCGTCGGTATGTAATAACATTTACGTCCGAGTTCATTAAGAGAATAAAAAGACCTTCCTAAAAAAGAGCCTTATTCTTTCCTCCTCTCACTTCTAACAATTAAGTTATTTTATTCCCCATTTCGTATTTTAAAAAAGTTTTCAATCCTATTAAAATAAATAAGAACGTTGACACAATGAGGTAGCCAAAGAGAGAGGCGTGGCTAGGAGGAATTCGACCTCTGGAAGTTCCCCAGAACAGCGCAATGTCGTCACTGAACTATTTGTCATTCAGCTCACGTTTCACACCTAATGATACTCATTCCAGCACTGTGAAAGCTCCTACGCAAATGAATGCTTTACAAGGAACTATATGTATAATTCTTTGTTCTTACATAGAGTACGTACCGTATAGGTCCAAATCTCCACATATCACTCCTGCCTTAATGGGTGTACCTTGGGTTTAGTGATGGCATAGGCCTTATCCTATTTAGCTTGCGCCAGTCGCATTTTTTCTTCTTATCCCCAGGGTCGTAGTCGAGTCCATTTTTCATGGAGTATAGGTTTCCTAACCGTTTTTTTTTAATGTCACTAGGATGTTTTTTAGGCGTTAGTTTTTATTGCTGATGTTTGACCTTGTTTTTCTATTTTGCGTAAGAAATTCAAATTAATGTTTTCAGAAAGGGGGCTATATAAGAAAGTTGTTATTTTAAAATTTGTATAGATATCTTAAACCTTTTTGCATATCATCCTTAGGTAGATATGTAATATCAATCACATCGTTGTAATTTCAGCAGCGAACGACGGAACAGGCACACAAGTGTTGTATAAGTTTGTTCAGAATTTTCTTCTGAGGGAGGATCATCTCTGTTGATGTTTCTCTCAATATGATGCATAAATTTTGGTTTGCTTATCTAGGACTATTGTTTTAGTTCCGTGTAAGCAGCCTTATCCAGAGGCAGTGTCTAAGTAAAAATATATTTTTCACAGGTCGAGATCCAATAATTGAAAAGATTTTGTAGACGATATTCGGCATTATGTAGCTAAGAATTATTAGTCGTGGAAAGAACTGGAATTAATATAATTAATTTCCACTACCAGACATGTAAGTTTCGTTATTTTGTAACATTAATGTAAATTAATGATTGTAATAGCAATAAGTGTTTATTGATTCGATGTTAATCTGGATGAGAATTACCATATATTTGTGTATCCAGAGACGATCTGAGAGGGGAATTGTGTGCTTAAACCTACAGGTACTCGAGGCGAACAGCATGTCGCCATCTGTTTTTCACGGATAGGCCAGATGTCTACAAAACCTCCATGAGGGCCATTCTCCCACCACAGCCAGAACTACAAAACTTATATCGGAGCCATTGTCCCACCACGGTCGGGTCTACAGAGCAAATTTCAGGGTCACTGTCCACCACGGTCGGGTCTGCATAACAACTATCATGGACACCAAGGTCGACCATGAAGATGACAAATGGCCAATGTTGTTTATTGCCTTGGTCACCAACCTGGAAATCAGTACGTGAGATTGCCACATTTGCATATTTCCTAATTAAATCCTTTTCTCTTCTCTCTCTCTCTCTAGTTAGCCATTCAAGGCTCTTCCTCTATAAATGGACAGCAAAGCAATACTTCTCATCGAAGCAATACTTTCTGTTTCTAAAACATGGGTTTTGTGTTGGAAATGTTCCCGAATGTAGTTGTTTGAAACAAAACTTACACTCATTGTGCAATAAAGAGGTAGCAATCCCTCGAAATATTTTGAAAAAAAAAAAGGTTTTCTTTTACAGATCCAGTTATGCCTTTTTTATATAAAACTTACACAGTTTGGACAACACAAAACTTAGGTTTTGTTGATGAATATAAATAGTATCCTGATCACATATACAATGTGATAATATGTGGGTGGCATGGAATTCTAGGCGGAGTCAGATAACAAATTATTTATTGTAAAATAAACCTTTAATTACATTTATTTAATACAAATTATCAGAAGGGGTTGCATTGTTGTATATTACATGTTGAAGTTATTTTTGTATCTGTCTGTGGTCAAATATCAATTCTAGATTATATAATGTTAGACATATGTGCTTGATATATTATAGATAAATATTTACATTTCATATTATTTATGATTTATATTTAGAATGATGTATAATTATTTTATTATATTGATATGGCAACAATTAGTATGATATTAATGTTAATTCATATAATTTTAATAAAGTATATTTTATAAGCATTATATATTTATAAGATGAATAATTTTAATATTTGAATTGAATAGTTATTAGACAAATTAAAACTTATAATGAAAATAGGAAAAGTTAATATTTGGGAGCCGCTACATCACTCCCCCGCCAGTGAAGACTTAAAGTCGAAAACGTACGTGGCGTCCATAGCGAGTGGTGTAGCTACTTGTCTTCGGTGTAGTTTCCTCAGCACCGTCGGGCATAGGTGGCAGAATTGAAGAATCGTGGAATGCAGGCTTTAGTCTGTTGACAGAAATGACTTTGTTTTGGTCATTGATTTTAACTGTAAATGTCTTCGAAGATCTTGATACCACTGGAAATGGACCTTCGTATGGTGGAGATAATGCTCTTTTTACAAAATCTTTTCTTACAAAGACGTGTGAGCAGGTGTCTAAGTCTTTATGAGAAAAAATATTATTTTGCTTTGTTTGTCTTGTTGGTTGAGGTCGAATTCTACTCATATAATTCTTTAATTGAGTGGCAAAATTTGATGGATCGGGGTTTTTAAATTCTGAATTGGTTAGTAAATCAGCTGGAAGATTTAAAGTTGTCCCGAAAACCATTTCTGCAGCAGTGCATTTCAGGTCTTCTTTGTAGGATGTTCTGATGCCTAGCAGTACTAGAGGCAAAGCATCTATCCAATTAATAGTATTTCCGCTTGCCATGATTGCAGCTTTAATTTGACGATGCAAGCGTTCGACGAGACCGTTTGCTGCAGGGTTGTATGCCGTTGTTCGTATTCTGTTGGTGCCAATGAGTGAAGTGAGATCCTTGAAAAGATGTGATTCAAATTCACGACCTTGGTCAGTAGTTATTGTTGCTGGAACTCCGTATCTAGAAATCCAACCGCGAAAAAAAGCTTTTGCTACGCTTATTGCAGTTTTGTCCGAAATCGGAAAGGCTTCAGGCCATTTTGAATATCTGTCTATAGCAGTCAAAATGTGGGTACAATTTTCAGAATGGGGTAAGGGGCCTATTAAATCAAGATGAACGTGTTCAAAGCGAGTTGATGGGAGAGGAAAAATTCCGTGTTTTGTAATTGTATGCCTGTGAATTTTGCTTTTCTGACAATCTAAACAAGACTTTGACCAATGATTTATTGTTTGATTCATTTTGGGCCAAAAGTATTTTTGAGTTATTAGTTTTCTTTTTGCACGAATTCCTGGATGAGACAAATTATGGAGAGAATTAAAAATTTGTCGTCGGAAATTTTCAGGCACGAAAGGTCTGGGATTTCCAGTAGAAATATCGCAGTAAATTAATTTATTGCAAAAAGGAACTTGTTGTTTTATTAATTTGATTGTTTGTGAAGAATTTGAATTATCAATGAGAGTTTTTAGTTCTTTGTCCTTTTCTTGAATTTCAGGGGGAATGCATTAAGATCTAGATTAACCTTCGTGTGATTGAAAGTTTCGATTTCAATTCTTGAAAGGGTATCAGCCACAATGTTTTCACTTCCCTTAACATAGCGTATGTCCATGGAGAATTGTGAAAGATAGTTGAGATGACGTTCTTGACGAGGTGAACGTTCAGATTTTGATGTGAAGGCATACGTTAGAGGTTTGTGGTCTGTAAAAAGCATGAATGTTTTTCCATCAAGAAAGTATGAGAAATGCTTAACAGAGAGGAATGCAGCTAGGAGTTTCCGGTCGAATGCTGAGTATTTCGTTTCTGCTGGGGATAGCTTTTTTGAAAAAAATGAAATTGGTTCCCATGCAGTGTCATTCAGTTGTTGGAGGACACCACCAACAGCAACGTTGGAGGCATCAACCAGTACACTTAATGTAGAATTGGGTTGAGGGTAGTTTAAAAGTGTGTTTTCTGCAAGAGCATTTTTGATGTTTTGAAAAGCTTCTAATGTGTCTGAAGTCCCCAATTTAATGATGCATTGGGAGATTTAGTTTTTAAGAGTGAATAAAGCGGAGCTAAAATATGACTTGAATTTTTTATGAACCTGTGATAAAAATTTACAAGACCAATAAATCTTTGGAGTTGACGGGTCGAATTAGGTTGAGGAAAATCTTTAACGATCCTTATTTTCTCAGGAAGAGGTTTTATTCCTTTGTTGTCAATGATGTGTCCAAGAAATTCTAGTGAAGGTTTTCCGAAAACGCTTTTAGATATTGTTGTGATATGTGATGGATTATCATATACTATGAATTTTGTCTATTTGATATGTTGTAACTATTTTCATGTAAATATTATTTTATCTTTCAACGCTATGCAAATCCATGGCGATCTTTCAATATGTAAAACTCCTCGCTGTATAAAAGAGAACTATTTGATGGTGAAATAAATTCTTTCAACCGGACAATGAGTGGTTGTCACCTCTAGTATACATAATGTAAATCATAACATGGCGCAGTCGACAGCCGATATTTTGTTTTTAAGCTTTGTCTAGGTCTCTAAAAGAGCAGAATTACAAAACATGGAAAATATAAAGCCACCTGCCGAATTTGTGCCATATAATGGTGAGAAGAAATGGGAAACTTGGCGTGAAGCATTTGAAATCTTTTCTATAGCTGCAGACTTGGAGAGCATGCCATTGGTACGTCAACGAGCCATTTTGAAACATATTCTTGGTGAAAAAACGGTGTCGATATATAAAACATTCAGAGTAACAGAAAATGAAGCTTACCCAAGTATTAAAGAGATGCTCGACATGTTGTCAAAACATTTCAAACCCTTTAAAAATATAATACAAATTAGAAACAATTTTTTCACAAGCGTACAAAAGAAAGGGCAAGGTATAACTGAATTCGTTACGGAATTAAAACAACTCGTCCAGGAATGTGAATTCGAGGAATTGGCTGAATCTCTCATCAGGGATCGTTTCATAATTGGAATGATTGATCAGGAAGTAAAAAAGAAGTTGTTGGAAGATCCTCAGTTGACCCTACCAAAAGCAATTTATGTAGCCACGATTGCCGAATCTGTTTGCGTACAAATAGCGTCATGGGAAGAAAAACAGGCCATGATTGAAAAGATTAACAAAAATACCTGGGAGAAAAATAGAAGTCGAGTAGAAAAAGCTAAGGCAGGACCCAGTATTGCAAACACTAGAAATGAATGCAAGTGGTGTGGACAGCAACACACATATGGTAATTGCCCAGCATACAGAAAGACATGTAACGCATGCGGGAAATTAAACCATTTCGCAGCAGTTTGTAGGACCAGACGCATAAGAAACCTTATAGCGGAAAATGAAGGCGACGAATCCTTCGAAGGAGGTATCAATGTAAATAAGGTTCTTGTTAAGACCGTTCGGTCGGACAAATGGTCCGCTGTGATAAGTATAAATGGCAACAAGACGTCTGTACATTTGGATACTGGTGCGCAGATTAATGTGCTTCCTCAGAAAGTGATAAGCTTGTGGCCAGCAAAGCCAATAATCAAGCCCACGTCGTTAAAGGCATATGGACATTCGGAATTACCTATCGTGGGGAAATGTGAAGTGTTATGCCAATATGGTGAAAAGAAAAGCTTGTGTGAATTTATTATTGCTGATGTCGATGCGCAGACACTCATCACAGGCGACACTTGCGAGAAGCTTGAGATTTTGAAACGAATCAATCAAATAAACTCGCATGAAATGATTTTACATGATCAAACGAAAAAAATACTCGAACAATTTCATGAGGTGTTTCAAGGAGTTGGAGTGATAAACTCTGAATGTAAAATGTATACAAAACCTGAGTATCCGCCTGTACGTGCCCTTCCAAGACGCATCCCGGCAAGCCTAGGAAATGAAGTTCAGTCTGAATTGGAAAAGATGGTAAAACAAGGAATAATTTCGAAGATTTATCATGAAACAGAGTGGTCTCACCCTATGGTCGTAGTGAAGAAAAAATCGGGCCAAATTAGAATATGTTTGGATCCACGCAAATTGAATCAGGCCCTGGTGAGAAGACACTTCCAGATTCCGGCTCCATCTGAATTATTACATCAGATTCCCAAGGCTGATTATTATACCGTGTTAGATGTAAAATCGGCCTATTGGCATGTTCCGGTTGCCAACGAATGCAGAGATCTGTTGGTGATGGCTACACCATTCGGAAAGTTCAGATATAACCGATTACCATTTGGTTTGAATATATCGGCGCAAATATTCGTGGAAATGATGACAAATATTTTTAAGAACAGTTTTCGGAACGTCACATATGTAGATGACTTGCTGATATACGCAGATAGCATTGAAGAACATAATGAAAAATTGAAAGGTATACTAGAAATAGCAAGGAGAAACAATATCAAATTCGACTTGCCTAAAGCTCAAATATGCAAAAAGGAAGTTAGTTTTTTGGGCCACATGATTTCGAAAAATGGAATTGATCCAGAGCCAAATAAGGTCGACAAAGTGATCAACCTCAAAAAGCCAGAAGATAAAAAGTCGCTTCAGAGAGTCATGGGTCTTTACAACTATTTAGGAAAATTTATTCCGAATCTAGCCGCGTCAACGTCCAACATAAGAGGAATATTAAAAAAGAATGTGGTCTGGCACTGGGGCCCTAGACAAGACATCGAATTCCATCACATTAAGGAATGCGTTCGAAACGCTCCTTCGTTGGGCCATTACGACAAAACTAAGACGTTAGTTCTACAATGTGATGCCAGCAAGGATGCTATGGGAGCTGCTCTGCTGCAAGAGAATCGACCGCTGGCGTTTGCATCCGCATCATTCAACGATTCTCAGAAACGGTACTCACAGATTGAAAAAGAATTATTGAGCATTTATTATGGATGCAAAAAGTTCGAATATTTATTATTAGGACACACGTTCATAATCCAGACGGATCATCAGCCTTTATTACCACTTATCCAAAAACCGTTAACTGATATATCGCCTCGACTGCAGAGAATAGTTATGAAACTCTTTGCTTTTGATTTTAAATTGCAATTTCGGCCTGGAAAATGTTTAATTCTCGCAGATACCCTATCCAGGGATACTCATCCCATAGACGAACTCCCAACTCCCTTTCTCGAGGACAGAAGAATGGTCAAATTAATATCTGCCAATATCTCGGACGAAAAACTGATTACTCTACAGAAGGATACCCGAGAAGATACAACGCTGTTAAAAATAATCCACTACGTTATTGAAGGGTGGCCAATAAGCAAAAAAGATGTAGATGAAGATGTAAAACCCTATTATGATTTTAGACACCGTATTTACCTATGGAATGAGTTATTATGTGTCGGATCGACAATAGTGGTTCCTGGAACACAAAGAAACTACATGCTAGAATTATTACATAAATCTCATCAAGGGATATCAGCAATTCAGGGTTTGGCACGTGAATCTCTTTTCTGGCCAGGAATGTCCATGGACATAGCTGAGAGAGTTAAAAGTTGTGACATTTGTCAAAAATACCAGAAATCTAAAACACGGGAGACGTTAAGATCATTTCCAATTCCGGATTATCCTTGGCAGACAGTCTCTATGGACATATTTTATATTGAAAGAAAGCCTCATTTATTAATTGTGGACAGATTTAGTGGTTACCCGGAGGTTTATGCATTAAACCCGCCTACTGCGACCAATGTCAGAAACAAATTAAGAGAGACATTTGCACGATTTGGAATCCCGGAAACTATTATGTCCGACAATGGACCCCCGTTCCACTCAGAGATAATGACAGACTTTTGTACAAAATGGGGCATAAGGCAAATTTTCTCAAGTCCACACCTTCATAGATCCAATGGACTGGCAGAAAGGAATATCCAAACAATAAAGACTTTATTGAACAAATGTAAAGATCAAGGATCCGACGCATATCTGGCCCTGCTGACCTACGGAAATACTCCAAAGAATGACCTACCGTCCCCGGCACAACTATGTTTGTCTAGAAGTCTCCGCTGCCTCATCCCAAGAATCACCCCGCTATATGGCCCGTGCAAAACCAATCAAAGACATATAGAGAATGCAAAGAAAAGAAGACAAAATTCGATGAAAAGGTATTACGACAGAAGCAGTAAAATCTACCCTAAAGTCAGCGTGGGAGAGGAGGCCTGGTGCCAACTGTCTCCAAAACAGGCATGGACACCAGTGAAAATTACAGCTCACGGGAATTCGCCTCAAAGTTTCAAAGTCGAAACACCATCTGGAAGGGAATTCCTCAGAAATCAACAATTTCTAAGACCAAAAAATGGACCATCCGGAAAAGGGGAATCGCCCTCCTTGGGGACCTCGTTCTCAGGTGAATCGTCTCCAGTAGCGGCGGACTCCAGCAGTTGGCAGAGAACTACTGAAGAGGAGCCAGTCGCAGGACCATCTACAACTCCAATACAACTACAACCAAGTGATGGGATGGCTGTGCCCTCTGAGAACTCATCTGTAATGCCCCGGTTCTCTAGGTTCGGTAGAGAGCTGAAGAAACCACAAAGGCTTGGGTTTTGAGGAAGGGGAAACGTGTTGTGATATGTGATGGATTATCATATACTATGAATTTTGTCTATTTGATATGTTGTAACTATTTTCATGTAAATATTATTTTATCTTTCAACGCTATGCAAATCCATGGCGATCTTTCAATATGTAAAACTCCTCGCTGTATAAAAGAGAACTATTTGATGGTGAAATAAATTCTTTCAACCGGACAATGAGTGGTTGTCACCTCTAGTATACATAATGTAAATCATAACAGATATATTGACTGTTAATCCATGATCGGAAAGTCTTTTGAAGATTGTATGTAGATGTTGAATGTGATCATTTTCATTTTTACTGGCGATCAAAACGTCATCAATGTAAACGAAGACAAAATCTAGACCTTTTGTTACTTCATCCATGAATCTTTGAAATGTTTGGCTTGCGTTTTTTAAACCAAAGTTCATGCGTGTGAATTCAAATAGACCAAATGGCGTAGTTATTGCCGTTTTGGGTATGTCTTCTTGGTTAATTGGAATATGGTGGTACGCCTTCACGAGATCTATTTTGCTGAAAATTGTACAGCCATGAAGGCTTTGGGTGAAATCCTGAATGTGCGGAATGGGGTAACAATCAGGTTGGGTCACAGCATTTAAGCTTCTGTAGTCGCCACATGGTCTCCAGTCTATAGAAATTTCTTAGGGACTAGATGTAAAGGTGATGCCCATGCTCCGTCTCCTCTCTTGCATAAACCTAGTTCCATCATGTGCTCAAATTCTGATTTGGCAATTTTAAATTTTTCTGGATTCAGCCGTCTTGGTTTGGAGAATGTTGGTTGCCCTTTTGTAGCAATATGATGAGTGACTGAATGCTTGACTGGTGTGGAATATGATGGAGGCTTAGTTAGAGAGGGATAATGAGAGAGAATGTTCAAAAATTTGTCTTCATAGCTGTTTATTGAGCACTTTGGAGAAAGTGAGTTGAAATTTGTAATTGATGCACGCTTGCGTAGCTTCGTTAAAGAATCAATTATAAACTTTCCTTTGATATCTGGAATTATTCCAAAGTGTTCCATAAAATCAGCTCCTAGAATGGCTTTGTTTGTGTCTGCTATTATGAATCTCCATTTGAAATCTCTACGAAGACCTAGATCAAGATTAAGGAATCTTTCGCCATAAGTCTTGATAGGTGAATTGTTTGCTGCTGTGAGAGTAAATTTTGTTGAACCACGCCGTCTATCTTCAGGACGAGGAGGCAGGACACTGATCTCTGCACCTGTGTCAAGGAGAAAACTAATTTTGTTGCGGTAGTCAGTGATAAATAGACGGTGGCTTTTATTATTGCTACAATCAGTAACCACCGGGCTTACTGATTGTTGTTGGAGTTTTCCTGCTGGTTCTTTGCTTTTTTGTTGAAAGTACAAGGTGAGATGCATTTTCTTGCATGGTGCTTGAATCGAAAATGATACCAGCACCAAGAGCCATTTGGATTGTACTTTCTATAACTGTTTGGGGAAGATTTTCGAGATGAAGATGAGCTTCTGGATCTTGAACGAGGTATTCTTTCTTCCTTCTTGTTAAGGTCAATTTTCAATGCTGAAATTTCCGCACGCAAAGATGCCAGTTACTTTTCTAAAGTCGAAGTACTTGAAGATGGTGAAGAAGTAATCTCCGTCACTCTATCAGCTAAATCTGCTAGAGAGTTTAGTGATGCTTGCTCTTGCGTTGTCAGAATTATTTGGATGTTTTTAGGTAAACGTTGCATCCAGAGCATTTTTAATGTAGTGTCACTGACGGCTTTGCTTTCTCCAATCAATTGTCTTAAGTGGCGTAATAATTGGCTAGGCAGTCTGTCTCCAAGTTCTTCTTGAGTCAACAATTGCTGTAGTTTTTTAAATTCGCTGTCAGCGGTACATTTAATTATGGCCTTCTTTAGCCCGTCGTATTTATTGTCTGGTGGAGGTGATATAATGAATTCACGTACCTCTATGGCAGTTGATGGAGGTAAAAGTGAAATTAGATAAGAAAATTTGGTGTCATCATTTGTAATTGGACTTGGCTTGTTCAATAAAAATTGTGATTCCAATGTTATGAACCACAATTCTGGATCGTTTGGCCAAAATTCGGATGCTTTAATTGAATCCATTTTGAGAATATATTGTATTTAAAAAATTATATGTCCTTAAGAGATATTTAAATCCTGATTATTATAATTATTAAAATTCATAATTAAAATTTTATATTTGATAAGAAAAAATATTTGAATATATTATCAAGTTATAATTTTTAAATTGTAAGTTATATATTATTTTTTAATTGCCAATTTAATGTGTATTTGAATTTATTTAATATTTATTTCTTAAAATTATATTTGATATCTGATTTGTTTTTAAGTTGAAAATTTGCCTTAAATTAAATACCAAACGATGTACGTTTTCGTAGTTTTTAAATATTGCGAAATATGTTATAATTTTTGTTTTAAATATAAATATTTAATATGTATTTCTTAAATATTTATAATTTGATATTATGAGTATTTTTATTTTTCACTTTTGATCGAATTGAAATTCTTGTTTGATTGCTTGCAAATGTTCGTTAAAGTTTACCGGCTCACCATTTTGTGGGTGGCATGGAATTCTAGGCGGAGTCAGATAACAAATTATTTATTGTAAAATAAACCTTTAATTACATTTATTTAATACAAATTATCAGAAGGGGTTGCATTGTTGTATATTACATGTTGAAGTTATTTTTGTATCTGTCTGTGGTCAAATATCAATTCTAGATTATATAATGTTAGACATATGTGCTTGATATATTATAGATAAATATTTACATTTCATATTATTTATGATTTATATTTAGAATGATGTATAATTATTTTATTATATTGATATGGCAACAATTAGTATGATATTAATGTTAATTCATATAATTTTAATAAAGTATATTTTATAAGCATTATATATTTATAAGATGAATAATTTTAATATTTGAATTGAATAGTTATTAGACAAATTAAAACTTATAATGAAAATAGGAAAAGTTAATATTTGGGAGCCGCTACAAATAAAAGACTAAATTTTTCTAATAATTGTGTTTTCAATATATAACGAAGCGTACATAAAATACAAACTAAATAGTTTCATACAACACTAGAATAATTTATATTTAACCAACTGATCTCTAGAACGACATTGATATTAGTATCATTGGAACTATTGTCAATACAGTCGAACTTGGATAATTCGAACCCCAAGGGACCATAAAAAAATTCGAATTATCCAAAAATTCGAATTAAAGATGTTTTGAATAAAGGCTTAAGGCTTCTAGGGACCAAGAAAATATTCGAATTAAAGAGGTTTTCGAATTAAAGAAGTTCGAATTATCCAAGTTCTACTGTATTATTAACGTTCATCAACGGACGAATTGTTAGCCTAGAGAGTCCTATAAATATTTGCTACGCTATAGTCACTGTAGGCTATATACATTGTAGGGTAAAGTATATGTGATTTTATTAACAAAATGGTCATATATATTGTATTACTCTACGTAAACTTCCCTCATTGTTTCTCTTGTATCTTATTAATGTTAATTTTGTGCTTGCCTTAAATAAATTGCTGTGTCATCCCGAAGTTTGTCTTTCCAAATTTTCTACGTTACAATATTAAGCTAAGTAAATCTAGAGTTATGAATATTCGAAACTATTATAGACGCGTATGATTCTTTTGAAAATCAAACAATTTCTACTGCCCTTACTGCAATGGAAAAATTAAAGGGAGGGTCTGGCTCATCAGTGGTGAACCCTCCCAGCGGTTTCGCCAGTTTAATCTACCATACCGCTGTTATATTGCATTTTTGGAACTTCCTTTTATAGTAATACTGTGCTAGATGAACTATGGACATATGCTTTTAGGACAGCAGAATTACATACAATTATAAATATATAATAAATCTAGAGTTTTTGTCTAACTTATCATTCGAATATCTACGTTAAGGTGTTTCGTGCCATAACAACTGACAACGCAACTTTTATATATCTCATGGTAATTATACGTTTATACCCAATATTATTCCCAATAATTATAGGTAGTTCGCCTCTAGTTGAAGTACACCATCGGAACACTTATAACTCGAAGCACAAAAATTAGGATCCTTTCCTCATCCCAATGATAACGTGGTCATTTCTAAGTGAATTGTCCGATAGAATTACCAGGCAAGATCAAGTATAAAACTTTTATATTGTTCCCAAGTTCTAAATGCCATACTATCATATTAGATAAATTGACAAATTTTAACAGCATCCTCCAGTTTTGACAGGAAAGCTACATATTTAAAATGATTTAGAATGATTTTTAACGCCTTGCTAAATGTTTTAATTTTTGTTTGCTCCTGACGAGGACAAAATATTTTTGTCAAAACGTCGAGGTAATAAAAAGATTTACTGGCCGAAGTATCTTTATTTTCATGAAATATTTAAAACAGTAAAAACTTCCATATAACTAAACATCATATTATGGAAAGTTGTTTAAAGTTGGGGCAAAATTTTTCGTATTATTTTATTTCTTTCATCTTAATGAATTTTTCACCTTAATTTAACAAATTAGATAATAAAAAGGCATATATTGGATTTAATAAAATATTTATTTTGCCAATATTATTAAATCCAATATATGCCTTTTTATTATCTAATGAATTAAATATGGATTGCTCTATTTTCAAAAATTTAACAAATGTATTCACTTTAACAAACTTTAAGTTATATGAGTGAAAAGTTTATATATATTTCAAAATCTATTTGTATAATGTATTTTATAAAACTGAACATTTGTGTGTGTCTGATGCAATAACTCCTCCGAAACGGCGTGTAGGCGAATATTTGTACAGGTGGGCGTCCTTTCTAGGGCAGCTGCCGTCGTTGCTACTTTCAATTTGGAAATGTAAAAAAAAGAAAGAAACACATTGCCAGAAATTTATTGTTACCATTTTTATCGATAAATGACAATTAAATTTATAAGATGTATATTGTCAGCCTCCCGTACAATTGACCAGAATACACATCCAATCTATAAACACACTTATTGCTATTACAAGTATTAAAGTAAAAATAACGAAACTTATACATATCTGGAAGTGGAAAGTAATGATATTAATTAAAACGTAATCAAAATAGAATTGAAAAAAAAAACGCGATTTGTTCAAAAAATCATCAGTAAGGTAAAGCCATATAAATTATGTTGTATAAGATGTTCAACCTCCGGGACTGCAGCATGTGATGAATATTGATTAGAAATTGTTCTTAACAATTCATGGTTACATCGTCAACAAAATCTTTGCAGTTATTAGATCTCGAATGACACAAAATATATTACGATAATATTCATAAATATTAATAATTATATAGTGTCAATATAATAATAATGCTTGCAGTGACTATTATAATAATATGATAAAACAATATAATTTAGTGAACATTCACTCGAAAGAGAAAAATCTTGGGTTAATTTAATCATTAAGAATAATAAACGAATTTACAAAATAGTTGTTTCAGCTTCGAAATCTATAAATAGCATCTTTTCATAAAATAAAAAAAACACTGTCCATCTGCTTTCTTTCAAATATGGTTAAATCAATGGTTTCATTTTTAAAATATTCTAAAAATGTTTACTTTCACGTTGTTTAGAATGAAATTTTTAAATGCCAAAGCGTCTCACGCAGGCGTGTATCACGAGAATACTAATTGTGAGAGCACTCGGTCACAAAGAACAGGAATACGTATGTAAATATAGTGGTGGGTAGGTGTGTATAAGACAATTTGTCTTTTTTACTTACAAGATGTCATAGCTCCGTTTGGTTACTAGCACTCACTGATGGACTTGTGTGAGAATTGGAAATCATTGAAATATGTTAAAAATAAAAGTGTCCGGGAATCGAACATGGGTCGTGTGACGACCACTATCAAACAGAGGTCTTACAACAGAATCTAGAGCTGACTAAGATTTGTCAAATTGTCGTCACGCCCCATTTAAAAAAAATCAAATATTATCCCACTGCCCCTTATTGCAATGTGAAACAAATTGAGAAAGCCTGGCTCATCGATGATAAGCCCTTCCAGCGACTTCGCCATTTTAATATACCAAATCCAACTTAAAGAAGACGCGCTAATAATTGAATCTGTGAAGATACTTGCAAAAACCTAATAAATGTAAAATACAAATTGGAATGTGCTTTTTTATTTGAATATTCGGCATTCTTTCCAAAGTTAACTTTTCCCCAGGCCAACTGAGTCAACAAATAAATTTGCTTTTAGAGCAACGTTATTTGCTGATTCAATTGTCCTGGTGTGGAACTAACACCTACTCACATATTCTCATGCCCAGCAATGGCCGCAGCCTTGCAGAAAATCAACTTAGACCCAGAGTAGCAGCTTTACACACCCAAGATAGTGGATATTGCTGCTGCTGTGATGGAGATGCATGGAGACATCTGAGACTCTTCTTTGGACACGACAACAACAACAACAACAATAGGACTGAGAGAGTTAGCATTCAAAAGCTTGGCAAATATTCAATAAAGAATCATATAAATAAAGTGTGACCTCAAAATAGAGCAAATTATCAGATTTAAAAAGATAAATTTAACTTGCAAAGTAAAAGTTTTCATGAATACACACACATGTAGAAAAAAATTGGAATTATTTTTTATAAATAAAAAAAATCTACTTATCGAATCATCGTTAGACACGTAATCAAAATAGGAATGAAAAAAACACGATTTGTTTAAAATATCATCACTTAGGTAAAGCCATATAAATTATGTTGTATAAGATGCTCAACCTCCAGGACTGCAGCATGTGATGAATATTGATTAGAAATTGTTCTTAATTGAATGCCTTTGTATTGTGAAATGTGACCTTTTAAAAATACAACTGGCCCCACATTAAAGATAAAGGTTGAGCAGTAATTCATTATTCAAGGACAGTATTGAATAGGAAGATTTCGCAAGAACATACTTGCATATTCACCCAATCTCATCAATATGTAACTCATCAATATTTTAGTTCTTCTGTGCAATAATAATCATTGAATTAGAGAGCGTTAATTGATTGACGATTGTGTCACTAAATGATGATGATAGCCTCGGAGAAAATGCTGTCATTCTTATTTTTGGAACCAATGCAAATGGATGGTTGTTTTGGGGCTATTTTATAATGCAGGCGATGGTATTTTTGACCTTGGCATCTTATCATCGTTTTATTGGTCATTTTTTATCGTTTGTAAAAAAATAGCTATTTGCTTTATGAAATATAGAGTTGTTCTTCTGTTTTTTTTTTTCCCTTGTTTTGATGTACTTGTTTTGATGACCTTTTCATTAAAATGTATGCTGGACATTTAAAATATCGTATGATGTAAAATATAAAGACTAATAATATTAATTTACAAATTCTGTGTAGAATTTCACGTATAGCAAATTTCCTTTTAAAACTTGTAGTATCCTTTTCTAAATTGAATTATTGCGCACGCACATAGCGAAACAGTTTTTCCATTATTTTATAGAGTGACAAAAGGTAATAAAATGTTCTCTAAAATATTTTTTGAAAAAAAAAAGTATTTTATGGTACTTTTAATCTAGTGCACTGGTATAATCCATTCTAAGTATGATTAGCTGGTCAACATAGGTAACTGCTTATTCTGTATATGTACCACGTGTCTATTCAAGACATGATAGGAATTTATTGAAGATAGAGGTTGCCTGGCCCGACATTCATTGTTCTTTAAGTAAGAGACAACTTCGGCCAGTAGAGTTTTTATTTCGACGTTTCGACAAAAATCTTTTGTCCTCGTCAAGAAAAACAAAACCTCTACTGACCGTCTCTTACTTCAAGAACAATGATATGTTAACTCACTTGTATACTGATAACGCCCCATATGTTGATGAAATTGGAAACTATTTGGGCCAAATTTTCTTATACTCACTAACGAGATTTGAATTGTGCAAGAATCGAAGGCCATTAAGGCAATTTACAAAATTTCTAAACTTCTCAATTCAGGCTTCGATCCCTGGACAAGATCAAAGCTCTACGGTTTATTTTACAAGACAAATTTTTCCTATCGGTCCTACCTCACCACTCTGGAATATTGTAAATGCAAAGTTCAACTTTGTTTCTACACGTATCTACAGTACAAATAGCAGAATTCCTTTGTCTACCTTGTTTATCCTGTGTCTTATATTTTAAGTTTATTTTTTCTTAGAATCTCCATTTTTAAAAACTTCTTTAATTGTATAAAGGTATTTAAATATTTTTTTTATAAAATAAATATTTTTAAGATAGAAGAAATCCATATTACTTTCTATAAATTTAACTGCTTATATTCGGACAATAAAATTTCTATTAAATCCAATATGAGCCGCGCGCGCAATTATTATATACACTCATGAACAAAAATTGAGGAAGTTTTATATTTTAAGTGAGTCTTTGATGTTGCCAATCGTTTTTTTTTTCTGAAGGAAACAGAGGTAACTTTGTTCAACCTTGGTTATCTCTTATGTCTTCAATAAAGGTCACTGTAATATCTTTCAGAGTTATTGTCTGAATCCCGATATACATGGTAAAAGGTACAACTTCCATAAGTTTTGTCCATGAATGTATATTAACATGATGCATTAGCACGCCATCTCTTATAAATATATATATATGTAATGAGAGGAGAATTCCAGTAGCTTTTGTAGAGATCCTGTCGACTACTGAAATAAAGTTGAAGTCCTGGTAGCTCTTGTTGTACTGTGTTGACCGAGAGGAACAGTCAGGATGTAGAGTTTTCCAGTACCTCTCTGCACCTTGGAAGACCTTTAAAAGTTCTCACAAAATACAGGCAGTCGTGGTCGAGGCAGAGTGGAAAGCTGGGGATATCCACACAAAAAACGAAGACACAGTTACACTAAGAAAGTTCCGTAAACAGATAAAAGTTGAGCCAGGAGCGAAAGATGGAGACATAGAAGTTTCTTACTCGTCTACATGATAGTTGAGATCGACATAAGGTACGACCGACGTGAGCTGACGCTAAGGGTGAACTAAACTCAACTGACTGAACTGTCTGAACTGTCAAGTCCCTGTAAGGTGATGATTTATATGTTAAAGACGGGGTGACCTTATGTGACAGGGGCGTTTGAGAAAGGGCGCCTTTACCTGTCCAGGTGTGAGAGGGGTCTCTGCATTCCACCACATGTGACAGTGTGGGTGGCCTGTCGTGGGAATTGTGAATCTACCTGATTTATGAGTTCCATCTTTAGACTGTTGTTTTGGTAATACTATGCTCGATCTCTGCTTTAGCTCAACTCTTAAATCTATTACAGATTTTATTTATTTATCCACTTTGTACAAATTACATTACATAGGGTGATGTAAAGACACAGATTAATCATGCGCATAATTATTTATAGATGTGTTTCTATATACAACATGGCAATCTTGTTATAAGTTATCTACACAATATGAGGTTGTTGTTTTAAATTACCATAGATGGACCCCGGGAGTGAAAGGGTTTATCCGGGTTTAGGCGGGTAAAGCCTCTCTAACACAGGTAAGTAATTAAAATTTCTTTTAATTAATTTAAACTGTGAGGGTTAAAAAGGGCTATAACAAGATGATATTTGTTGGATATATAAAAGTGAAATAAAAATGACATTGTGTTTGATTAACAAAAAAGATGATTAAAATAAAATGATGACATAAAAATTCACATTCTAAGAGAATATTGGTGGGCGTTGGACAGGGTTAGTAGTTAAAGAATAAGCAATTGTGAGATTTACACATGCAATCAAATACTTAGGTCCAGGTGCAAAGCGAGGATATGGACTTGAGCGTCTTCCTAGGCAATGTTTCACCTGTGATCCTGTATAGGGTAACAGTGCTTTGTCACAATTGTAGTGTTATTGGGTTGAAAAGTTGTTGAAGAATATGTAATTGTTAGAAGTGCTCATGTAAACCAAATACTCAGATCCAGGTGCAAAGCGAGGATATAGACTTGAGCTGTCTTCCTTGGCAATGTTTCACTTGCGATCCTATATAAGGGTTACAGTGTTTTGTCACAATTTTAGGATTATTGGGTTAAAAGTTGTTGAAGAAAAGTTGCTTATTAATATGATTGAGAAAGGAGTGAAATAGAGCCATGCGATAAGTAGAATTGTAGCGACAGTAGGTGATCTGACTTGACTCGAAATCAAAGGTTGAATGTGGTCCGCTAGAGCTGAAAAAAAAAGTTGAAAGTTGAAAAAAGTGAACGCTTTGTGTATGCGTTGGTGATTTGCTCTGCGGATGAAATGAAATAAACTCTTGAAGCGTGTTCAGACCAGAAGTTTGGATTTGTAAGTCTGGGGAACTGTGTTCTCAAAGAGTTTGTTGAATTACGAAATCAAAAAATAAATTGTCAAGCAGTGCTGTCGTTTTTCTACGTTGATGTGACGCAAAGACTGCAAAGATAGTGATGAAAAATATAGGGAATTGGTTAAAGAATATGATTGTTGAAAATGATTGTTGTAGATGCCCGATAGTGGATGATAAACTTTGTCAGATAATAAAGGTATTTAAACAAATAAAATATAGTGAATAGAAATATAGATATATGATTGCGGGTACAAAAAGTGTAAGTGGACAAAATTAAACCTGTAATATATAAAATATATAATAAATAATAAAATAAAAATAATTTTTGAAACAATTAGATGTTTTACAATACTAAAATAATATCATGAAAAATAAAAGTAAACTTGATTAAAGGTTTTTTTTTTTTTAAATGTTGGATTAAAAAATTTGTTTATATAATTGAAAGGTAAGAATAAGAATAATTATTCAAGATTTTATACAAAATTTTAATATAATTGAAGGTTATTAATGATTGGATAAATTTTAAGTAGTGTAAAATTGAACAAAAATTGTCTCTTTTGACGAAAGGTTACAGTTGTGGTGTGTGACTAGATTATATCCCTTTGGTAACATCGGTGTTTCTATGACTCTGAAACTGGGAATATGTGAAATGATCTTTTCGTTTGTCCTCAATGCTGGTATGTAGAGAATGATTTCTCTTTCGCGTTATAAAGTCTATATAAGACTTAACCAAATTGTTTTAATTGGTGTTATCAATTAACATGTAAAATGTTTAAAGTATGTTTTGTTGTGATATCTCGTTGGTGAGATTTGTGAGATTCTCGAGGAAATCTAAATGAGTAGTGTGACACATGTGTTCAAAATGGCGTCATGAAGCTAGCGGTCAAGATGACTGCTTGAGGGGGGAGAGAAGATATTCTCAAAAGATAACAGTGACCAGGGGAGTGACGTCATAAAGAGCGTCCACTTCCTTTTTTTCCACGGAAATTCTATTTGTGGGGTGGTAACACGTGCGGGGTGTTTATTTTCTGTCTTACTTGAAACTGACTTTCTCTCTCTTCTTTTGTTGAATTTGGCATATTTCTTGCCTATTTAAAAATATAGTTTTCTCGATGTTCGTAAGTGTTGTGTCTCGAAATCAGTTTAGACTTAGTAAAATTGTTATACGATGATTTCAGGCTAGAAGTGAGTGAAAGATATGACTTTCGACGTGTACACGCTTTGAGGTGAGAAGTCATAGGCATGAAGGCGTCTTTGGCCTGAAAAGTGAAAAGGTTTTGTGGTGTAGCGCTATGACACGAAGTGAGAAATGTGAATGAAAAGGTGTCACGTGAAGTCTTAGTTTGGTACAAATCTAACCTGTTTCACCATGAATAACAAATTTAATAAAGTCATGGGTGGTTGTTGTATGAAACACATCGAGAGAATATTTGACTGTTAGTGGATTTGGCAAGTTTAATGTGAAATTATTTTATTGTGGCGACGATATAGAGTTAAGTGGAGGCTTGTGTGGCTCAAGATTTGGATTTGTGTGTTAAGTCGCGCACTAAAAATTGTTGCCAATTAGATAAAGTGATGTGTGAGTGTTGTAACGTTTGTTGAGAGAGATTTGTATAACGAATCAAAAGTTTTACGAAGGAGCATCTTCGAGAGAGAGAGAGAGATTTGTTGATGATTAAATATGCATGTAAAAGGAAAGATGAGGGAGTGTATTTATCCTCGAATATTAACGATTGTAATCGTTTTGGAAGGCTGTGATTAAATTATATTTAAAATTTGAATATACTTTTTAAATCGTTGATTATGTTAGTTAAAATGATTCTTATAAAAGGGCAATGTCGTGAGAGTTACAAATAATTTAAATTGGGCGCTTACTTAAAATGATGAACATTACCAAATTTTAAGAATTGATAAAGATATTGGTCTTTTGGTATAAAGATAACTAATAAGTAAAACAAAAATAAGTTGAGAATTATGATGAATGAGATTTTTTAAAAATAATAATAAGGATTTTTTTTTTTCAAGTTGTAGACTTGGATAGTACCATTTTAGATAAATTTTGGATAGACATGTAAAATTAGTAAATTGGTAAAAATGCGTGATGGGCGAATTTTTTTTTTTTTTATGAGTAAAATTGAGAGTAATAACTTGAAATTTATAATCTGATTAAAAATTAAAGTAAATTTGATCAATGAAAATGTGAAAGTTTTAAAAATTGATTTAAAAAAATGGTATAAAAAGCTAAAGTTTGCATTAAGAATGTAAAAATAATTAAAAATTGAATTAAAAATGGTATAAAAAAGGTAAAAATTTGATTTAAAATGCTTAAAGTGAAAATATAAATACAAAATTTATGGGGAATCAAGTTTTGAGCTTGAGGATAAAGTTAAGGTAGGTTTTTTTAAAAACTTACAGTTGTGTGAAAGTTCAGTCAGGAAACTTGGTCTTGGCTTGTATTCCTGCTGACGTTGAAGACGCTCCATGTAGAGCTTGTAGACGCTTGTAGCATCTGTGAAGTTGATTGTGGCTTGTTGCCTTGAGCATTGTCTCGACGATGTCAAGTCGAAGGTGTGGAACTTGTCACAGGGTTTGGGTACATCGCTGCTCGGTTTCCATGACTTGCGGGAATATCGGGGCTGTCGTTGGCGCGGTCAGCTTGCTCCCGACGTTGGCGATCGGTTAGCGGGTATGCGGAAGTCCGTTGGGGCGGCGTTTCTTCCGTAAATACCTCTTTTTGGGGAAGAGATGGCTTTGTCGTTTCGTTGGAATGGTCGGTTTGTTCCTCCATCTTTGCACTTTCTCGCTTCTATCTGAACAGTCTTCTTATCTTCTTCGTTGTGTCATTCTTCGTTTTGGTCATCCTGTCGACTCATGTAATGAGAGGAGAATTCCAGTAGCTTTTGTAGAGATCCTGTCGACTACTGAAATAAAGTTGAAGTCCTGGTAGCTCTTGTTGTACTGTGTTGACCGAGAGGAACAGTCAGGATGTAGAGTTTTCCAGTACCTCTCTGCACCTTGGAAGACCTTTAAAAGTTCTCACAAAATACAGGCAGTCGTGGTCGAGGCAGAGTGGAAAGCTGGGGATATCCACACAAAAAACGAAGACACAGTTACACTAAGAAAGTTCCGTAAACAGATAAAAGTTGAGCCAGGAGCGAAAGATGGAGACATAGAAGTTTCTTACTCGTCTACATGATAGTTGAGATCGACATAAGGTACGACCGACGTGAGCTGACGCTAAGGGTGAACTAAACTCAACTGACTGAACTGTCTGAACTGTCAAGTCCCTGTAAGGTGATGATTTATAGGTTAAAGACGGGGTGACCTTATGTGACAGGGGCGTTTGAGAAAGGGCGCCTTTACCTGTCCAGGTGTGAGAGGGGTCTCTGCATTCCACCACATGTGACAGTGTGGGTGGCCTGTCGTGGGAATTGTGAATCTACCTGATTTATGAGTTCCATCTTTAGACTGTTGTTTTGGTAATACTATGCTCGATCTCTGCTTTAGCTCAACTCTTAAATCTATTACAGATTTTATTTATTTATCCACTTTGTACAAATTACATTACATAGGGTGATGTAAAGACACAGATTAATCATGCGCATAATTATTTATAGATGTGTTTCTATATACAACATGGCAATCTTGTTATAAGTTATCTACACAATATGAGGTTGTTTTTTTAAATTACCATATATATATTTTTTTAAATCTAATTCTTAGACATTTTAGTATGGAATCTCGCTTTGCGGATTACAATTTTTGTAAAACCTGAGAGAAAATGCCCTTGATTTACAAGATCGTGAATTCCTATCTGACTGGCAAGGATTACCCTGATTACCCGCCTTATACAAATTTTGCTGTATTTTAACTAGTCTCTAAGGAATTATGTTTAAGCCAGGAAGTAGTTAGGAGAGGAAACTGGACCCTCTACCGAGCGACCATATGGTATGGTCCTTCGTGCCAGCTGCATGGGATCGACCAATCAGCCCACAGGCGTCTACAGGATTTATCTCACTCAGGTTGTTGTCCGAGCCCTCCTTCTTGGACTTGGGTAAACCCGTCCTACGCTCCAATAGAACTCTCCCCCCTCTTTGGCCTTCGTGCCCTACCCAGACCTCCCTGAATCTGCCGACGAATCAAGGTCCTCTGTGGCACAAATTTGCCGCAGGTAGCTCGTGAAGGCGGGGATGGCTAAATGGTAAAAAGTTTTAGGAACGCTTGGCTCATCAATGGTGAACCTTCCCCAGCGATTTCGCCAATTTAATCCACTGGATCGCTACGAATATTGTATTGTTAATTTTGCCAGTATAGTCTTCACTTGGAGGTTTATCTCCCTCTTTCTCTCTTTCTCTAATGATGAGGTGTTTTTAACGAAACTATGGGAAAATATTTATGTAATTTGTGGTGATATGGTGGATTTAGTTGGTGAAATCGCTTGGGAGGTACACCGCTGATGAGCCAAGTTTTCTAAATATTTTTCTTCTCCCCCCAGTCTGCTAATTATAAAAATCTGTCCTAAATATTATAAAAATAGATATCGTCAAATATCCCTACCATTCTAGGGTATCAGGATAAGTTGGTTAACGCGGTCGGTGTGGGCAGCGTGTGGCTTGGTGGCGGTGTCAGCGTTCGGAGGCCAGGAGAAGCTGCTGGGCGTACGGAAGCCAGGATTCCACTGTGGGGATCCGTCCATACGCTGGCCGTACCACGGGGACACGGTGTCAGTGCCCGTGCTCTTTGCCTCCGTTCTACTCGGTCCACTGGCAGTCCTGGGACTGTGCGGAGAGCTCTCGGGTCTCGTGCGGCGGTTGGCGGATTTCCTGCTTGGGTAGGTTGGACCCCGCTAGAATAGTTCGAAGTCACGGCTCCTTTGTCTAGGTTCCTGGCAGTGTACTTGCTACTTGAAGTTGCCAAGACAGCAGTGGGGGAGCTGAGGCCACACTTCCTCGATTCCTGCAGGCCGGACTGGAGCCACCTTGACTGTTCTGTCGGGTAGGTGGTCCTCCTGAATCCTGTTCTTGCGCTAAAGTCTGGTTGTGTCCAGCTACGTGATGGACTACAACTGTACGTGGGCAGGCACGCAGCTACGCGCCCCTTCTGACATCTACAAGTCCTTTCCGTCAGGCCACGCCACCTTCTTTGCATACGCCTTTGTTGTTATTGCGGTAAGTGTCCATCGCGGTCTCCACCTCTCATTTAATTCAAATAAGCTGCGTTCAATCCCAATGATTTAGCAAGAACTTATGGAGAGATAGATTTTTATTCAGCAGGGTTCCTGTACAGAATTCACGCAGGTTTTGTCGTTGCTTTAAATGATAATTAGTATATCGTTTGTATTTGTTTTTAGATTCTTTATGAGATCCACTTTCATTAATGACCTTGTGTCGTTGGGATTGAAGCTTACCAGAAAATACCGCAAAATATCATAATTATATCAAATTATAGAACTCACAAGTATTTGTGCAGCTCTACAGTCAGAGGATGGTGAAATCCTCATTGCTCAGAATCACCCTGCAAGTTCTGGCGCTGGCAGCTGCAGCGGCTTGCGGAGCCTCGCGAGTTCTGGACAGGAGGCACCATTGGTGGGACGTCTTAGCGGGCTACGTCCTGGGAGGGGTGGTGGGGGTAGGCGTGGTAGGTGACCCTTGGGGGACTGTTTTGTACTGGGGAGAGTATTCTTCATCTGGTGGAACGTCCTGGTTGTTTTGTACTGGGGAGAGTATTCTTCATCTGGTGGAACGTCTTGGTTGTTTTGTACTGGGGAGAGTATTCTTCATCTGGTGGAACGTCTTGGTTGTTTTGTACTGGGGAGAGTATTCTTCATTGTGTCTGGTGGAACGTCTTGGTTGTTTTGTACTGGGGAGAGTACTCTTCATTGTATCTGGTGGAACGTCTTGGTTGTTTTGTGCTGGGGAGAGTATTCTACATTGTATCTGGTGGAACGTCTTGGTTGTTTTGTACTGGGGAGAGTACTCTTCATTGTATCTGGTGGAACGTCTTGGTTGTTTTGTACTGGGAGAGTATTCTTCATTGTGTCTGGTGGAACGTCTTGGTTGTTTTGTGCTGGAGAGAGTATTCTTCATTGTATCTGGCGGAACGTCTTGGTTGTTTTGTACTGGGGAGAGTATTCTTCATTGTATCTGGTGAAACGTCTTGGTTGTTTTGTACTGAACGAGGGAAATGGTCCTTGTACCTGGTAGGAGCTCCTAGTTGTTTTGTACTGGGCGGGGAGGTTGTCGACGTTGTAGGTGACCCTTGGGGGACTGTTTTGTACTGGGGAGAGTATTCTTCATTGCATATGGTGGAACGTCTTGGTTGTTTTGTACTGGGCGGGGAGGTTGTCGGCGTGGTAGGTGACCCTTGGGGGACTGTTTTGTACTGGGGAGAGTATTCTTCATTGCATATGGTGGAACGTCTTGGTTGTTTTGTACTGGGCGGGGAGGTTGTCGACGTGGTAGGTGACCCTTGGGGGACTGTTTTGTTCCGAGAGAGTATTCTTCATTGTATCTGGTGGAACGTCTTGGTTGTTTTGTACTGGAGAGAGTATTCTTCATTGTATCTGGTGGAACGTCTTGGTTGTTTTGTACTGGAGAGAGTGTATTCTTCATTGTATCTGGTGAAACGTCTTGGTTGTTTTGTACTGGAGAGAGTATTCTTCATTGTATCTGGTGGAAGGTCTTGGTTGTTTTGTATTGGAGAGAGTATTCTTCATTGTATCTGGTGGAACGTCTTGGTTGTTTTGTACTGGAGAGAGTGTATTCTTCATTGTATCTGGTGGAACGTCTTGGTTGTTTTGTACTGGAGAGAGTGTATTCTTCATTGTATCTGGTGAAACGTCTTGGTTGTTTTGTATTGGAGAGAGTATTCTTCATTGTATCTGGTGGAAGGTCTTGGTTGTTTTGTATTGGAGAGAGTATTCTTCATTGTATCTGGTGGAACGTCTTGGTTGTTTTGTACTGGAGAGAGTGTATTCTTCATTGTATCTGGTGAAACGTCTTGGTTGTTTTGTACTGGGGAGAGTATTCTTCATTGTATCTGGTGGAAGGTCTTGGTTGTTTTGTACTGGGGAGAGTATTCTTCATTGTATCTGGTGGAACGTCTTGGTTGTTTTGTACTGAACGAGGGAAATGGTCCTTGTACCTGGTAGGAGCTCCTAGTTGTTTTGTACTGGGCGGGGAGGTTGTCGACGTGGTAGGTGACCCTTGGGGGACTGTTTTGTACTGGGAGAGTATTCTTCATTGCATATGGTGGAACGTCTTGGTTGTTTTGTACTGGGCGGGGAGGTTGTCGACGTGGTAGGAGACCCTTGGGGGACTATTTTGTACTGGAGAGAGTATTCTTCATTGTATCTGGTGAAACGTCTTGGTTGTTTTGTACTGAACGAGGGAAATGGTCCTTGTACCTGGTAGGAGCTCCTAGTTGTTTTGTACTGGGCGGGGAGGTTGTCGACGTGGTAGGTGACTCTTGGGGGACTATTTTGTACTGGAGAGAGTATTCTTCATTGTATCTGGTGGAACGTCTTGGTTGTTTTGTACTGGGGAGAGTATTCGTCATTGTATCTGGTGGAACGTCTTGGTTGTTTTGTACTGGGGAGAGTATTCTTCATTGTATCTGGTGGAACGTCTTGGTTGTTTTGTGCTGGGGAGAATATTCTACATTGTATCTGGTGGAACGTCTTGGTTGTTTTGTACTGGGGAGAGTATTCTTCATTGTGTCTGGTGGAACGTCTTGGTTGTTTTGTGCTGGGGAGAGTATTCTTCATTGTATCTGGTGAAACGTCTTGGTTGTTTTGTACTGGGGAGAGTATTCTTCATTGTATCTGGTGGAACGTCTTGGTTGTTTTGTGCTGGGGAGAGTATTCTTCATTGTATCTGGTGGAACGTCTTGGTTGTTTTGTACTGAACGAGGGAAAAGGTCCTTGTACCTGGTAGGAGCTCCTAGTTGTTTTGTACTGGGCGGGGAGGTTGTCGACGTTGTAGGTGGACATTGCATATGATAAGACATATTACATTGCTTTGTTTTTGTTTAATTAATGGATCTATCAACATCATTTAAATTCCTTTGTTTGATGGTATACTCGAATGTGCTTATTTCATTTATTATTATAATTGTTTTGTTTCTCTCACATATCAAGGTAATTGTAGTTATAAATATTTACAGAGATAGGGCACTATTTTACCGTAAAAAAATATATATCCCTTAGTACGGCAAAGATTTCTTGTAGGTCGTCAATGAATATTGAATGCCGATATCGAAGAAAGAGCTAGAGCCAAATTTTCAAAATTTGCATACTGCCTACATCTTTTAGATTTCGTATGGTAGGATTTTTATATGAATTTGAAGGAAATTTTTAAAAAACGGTTACACTTCATAAACTAGGATATGCATTGAATATAAAGAGTCTCTTGATAACTTCCAGATTTACAAATTGCACCAATCTGTGTGATGAGTCTGTGAAGTCTGACCCAGGGGTGGTGATGCAGGTGGAGATAGTGATGGAGAAGCCGACCAAGATGATCTGAGACTCCACACGACATCTATTGTATTATATTGTTATGTCATTAAATACGTTCATTGTTTCTCCAGCTATTTCTTATTTGTGACATTATTACATTATTGGTTACTTCGGTCGAAGTTGGTGGAATCGAATGCTCGCAATCATAAATAAAAGTATTTCAGTGTCTATTTTCACTATCTTTCCTATCAAACACCTTTGTATGTTTCAGCAAGTACTAGAAATCAAATTAAATTTGTTCTAAAATGGGAAGTACAAACTTTGGTGTTGTACCTCATTCGTTATCATCAACTCTATGTTTTGTACTGGGGTGATAGCTTTGAATGTATTGTTTTAATGCATTTTAAAGGGAGAGATGCCACTTTTGGTCCAAGAAGTCCTTTGGTAACTTTCTATGTTATGAATATGTATCAAATATATATTGTTATTTTGAAAATAGAGCAATCCATAGATAAATCTTTAATTAAAAAGGCATATATTGGTAAAATAAATGGTATTTTGATCCAATATATGCCTTTTTAATTAAAAATATCCCTATATATATAAGTCAGTGTATGTATGTATGTATGTATGTATGTATGTATGTATGTATGTATGTGTGTTTGTTCCTATGTCGTCTATACACGTTCACAATACGTAACTAATCTGACTGAAATTTTAACAGTATATATATTAAAATCTGGAAAAATTTATAGTGAAAAATCAGGTCTCTATCCCAAATATTCTTCGAGTTATTTGCAAATTGCGTTTCAAATTTGCCCTTTCGCTCGCAAGCAACGCCTCTAGCGGTGAAAATGGGAAGTAATATCAGCTGACCGAATGTGCATGTAAAACGTGTTTCGACAGGACATAGAGAAAAATCTGGAAAATATATTTATCGGATTTATAGCCAAGAAAAATTTAAATTGACAGGTTCAGGGCATAAATAGTTGTTTTTTAGTCAGAAAACGATGATGATAATATTGCTCTATCATGTTTGACTATCAGATACATAATTATATCGGGAAAAATTCAAAAAGCAGAGACCACGGGTGAAACCAGTTCGTTTTTAGTATGCAGAAACAAAATTCTAACCGAAAACAATTATTTGAGCAGACGACACAAAGCCAGATCATCTCTCTATAAAAATATCGCTTCTCAGACCCAAAGTTTGGAGCGAGACGTTTCACATGAGTGACATCCACGGCGCCAATTTATAATTGTAACGATTAGTATTTGAAAATCAAAATAGTATAATTTTCAAATATCGTTGTGAAAATTTACATTTTTATTATTATATTCTAAAAACACACAAAGTTTGGAGCGGGACGTTTCACAAGAATGACATCCACGGCGCCAATTTATAATTGTAACGAATAGAATTTGAATAAAAACATTTAATCGGGTAAAATGCGGGCGTAGCCCGGGTCATTCGGCTAGTTATATATAAAATTGGTTTATTTATGTCTTACTTGATTTTGCGCAAAAAAAAAAAATTAAATGAAAATTATTTATTAGAAATAATAACCCTAAAACACCATTCAAAAGATTAAAAGGTGTTTCGAAGAAAATTTGGTGATATTTATCAATGTAGATAGAGAGAGAGTTTGGAATTTATTTATAAACAGACGAATATTTATCGGGTGTTAAAATAATAAAGCTGTTATTAATTTTCTTAATACAGTAGAACTTCCATGAGAGAACACTCCCCTTATGAAATTGTTTTTTTACAAAGTACAGTTTCATAATTGAATAATTTGCTTTTTTTATTACGATAGGGGTTATTTTTTATGTTTTTAATTATAATTGAATGTTAAATCTAGAATAAGTGTACTCTGAAAAAGGTTTTTAGCTGAAAATAAAGGGAAAAAAGCATTATTATGAAAATAATTATGTGTAAAAATCAAAAGACAATATCATAAAGATTAATTAAATACATTTGACATTAAATTCAAAACATATATTGAAGCAAATAATCACGAAATATAGTATAAACAGATTTTATGGGATAAACTGGTGTTATTGTGTGGCCAGGAAGCAATTTTTGTGAATGTGAGTAAACCATCCTTCACATTCTCCTGATGTAATTCTCCTGATTGCATCAGTGATAACCTCGCCTAACGTGATGTCGATGAAGCAGCGACCAATGTTTTAATATTTCTAAATGAAAATTCTATTGGATTTAGCATATATTAATAAGGTAACAAAAACTTCCCACTGCTTCTTATCAGACTAACAAACGCCCATGATTCTGCAGATGTGTGCGTTCTTGCATTATCCATATAGAAACATTAAATCCCGTGGCTACAGTTTCATCAAGCTCACGTAAAATTCAAAGAAAAGAGCGGCCGAGGTAGCACTCATATAACGGTGACGAATTCATTTTGAAAAGTGATGAATTCACTCTTAAAATGCTCTAATCATTATTTTTAAAGTCACGTCTAGAGGAGAGTTGTAAAATAACGACCTAGAAAAATGACCCTTGCTAAGATATAGGCATTGTAGCATTAAATATATATAGTGTGAAAACATTTATAAAAATAATATTTCAGTTTTTGCCTTTGTTAATTCTATACCGCGCGTGCGGGCAATAAATGTATATTGTAGGATCATTAATCACCACAGACACGGTTAGCCAAAAAAGTTATTTTTATTTCAAAAAGTCTCTCGACTTATACAGACATAGAATTTTAGTTAAATGGTTATCTAACAATAAAGAAATATAACACACTTTTTACAATAGAATATAAAACAATTTAAAAAAGAATAATTAAATATCCACATTTTAAAAATGTAACTTTTATAAAACACAAAGTCTAACACAGCGCCATCTAGGTGTGGCAATTGGAACCATTTAACCCTACATTCACTCCCCCTCCAGTGACCGAAGTCACGCTATGTTAAAAATCTTTGGGGAGGATGAATCACTCTACCACTACGAGTCTTTTGGGGTTCCTCAAAATGGACTTTCTGGGTACGGGCCTTAGATGGTTGCAGGTCCTGCTGGATCCCTGGTTGCTGGCGCCGGTCATCATCTTCAGGGTATGACTCCTTCAGAAGATAAGCTGGTTTCAAACGGTCGAGGGAAACATTGTCTTCTTTTCCTTTAACCATTACTGTAAAATATTTCACAGTCCTCTTCAAAACCTTAAATGGGCCTTCATAAGCTGGTTCGAGAGGTTTTTTAACTCTGTCCTTTCTAATAAATACGTGGGAGCAACTTTGCAGGTCCTTATGAATGAAAACATTAGGATTTCGGTTGATCCTTGATTTCAAGGGTTGGAGGGAAGACATGTCTTTTTGCAAGTTTTTGATTAGATCATCTCTATCTATCGATTGTTGAGAGTCCTGGAAAAATTCTCCTGGAAGCCTTATGGTCTTTCCAAATACCATTTGTGCTATGGAAAAATCAGAAGAACCATAGATTGAGGATCTTAATCCTAAGAGCACTGAAGGCAGCCTCTCGGTCCACCTGATGTAGTTGTGAGAACTTATTGCGGTTTTCAAAGTTCGATGGAACCTTTCAATTTTGCCATTGCTCTGGGGATGGTATGAAGTCGTATGCTTCAACTGGATTCCGCACATTCTGGCAAAATCCTTAAGTTTCTGAGACATGAATTGCATGCCCCTATCAGTTATAAGATGGCATGGGGTTCCATATCTGCTGATCCATTCCTTGTAGAAGGATTTGATTATGGTTTCAGCTTTTATGTCTTCCAATGGCAGAACTTCCACCCAGTTGGTGAAACGGTCGATAAGGGTCAGGCAATAGGTTTTTCCTTCCGATGGTGGTAGAGGTCCAATCAAGTCGATGTGGACGGTTCCAAACCGCTCATCAGGTTTCCCGAATTCACCATACTCAGTTTTGGTATGACGAGTTATTTTACTCTTCTGGCAGTTTATGCATCCCTTAGTCCAATTCCTAATGTCTTTGTTGATATTAAGCCATATATAACGTGAGGTCACTTCTCTGACTGTAGTCTTAATTCCTGGATGAGACAGTCCATGAATTGATGTGAAAATGTTCATCCTGAATTCTTCTGGAATATATGGCCTTATTCTGTTAGTAGAGATATCGCACCAAAGGGTTTTTCCTGAAGGCAAGCGATGCTCTTTAAAAATCAGCGACTTGTTTTGTGATCGAAGATTCGATAATTCAGTATCGTCTTTTTGTTTCTCAGCAATGATGTCGTAATCAACTGAGATGATTTCAGATATTCTTGACAACGTATCGGCCACCATGTTGTCCTTGCCGCTGACGTGCCGAATCGAAGTCGTGAATTGGGAGATATATTGCAACTGTCTAACTTGACGGGGAGAAGCTTTTTCGAGGTTCTGTTGGAAAGCGTAGATCAGTGGTTTCTGATCAGTAAAAATGGTAAAATCTCGACCCTCCAAGAAAAATTTAAAATGTTTGATTGCCGAAAAAATAGCTAGCAATTCGCGATCATAAGTGCTATATTTGGTCTGGCTTTCGCTCAATTTCTTTGAAAAGAACGCAATGGGCTTCCAAGCTCCATCTACGAAATGTTGTAGGACTGCACCCATTGCTCTGTCGGAAGCGTCGGTAAATAGAGACAAAGGACATTCGGGGTCAGGAAATGTCAATAGTGCTGCTTTTGATAATTCTGTTTTGCACTTTATAAATTTCTGTTCAGCTTCTTCCGTCCAGGGGATAGGGCGCTTATCATTTTTTTTAGAGCCCTTCAAGAAATCGTTCAAGATAGCTTGATCTTCAGCTGCATTCTTCAAGAATCGACGATAAAAATTTAACATCCCTAAAAATCTTCTTAGATCTTGCACTGTTTCAGGTTTTTTGTAATCCACTATGGCTTGAACTTTCGATTCTGTTGGTCTTATTCCTTCTGGAGTGATCCAATATCCTAGGAATTCGACGTTATTGACGTTTAGGACGGTCTTCGCTTGGTTGATGCGTAGTCCATATTGATCCAGTCTCGAAAAAACTGCTCTCAAATGACTCTCATGTTCTTCTTCGGATTTCGAAGCTACAAGGATGTCGTCCAAATATGGGAAAACAAAATCCAGACCCCATAAAACTTGGTTGATGAACCTCTGGAATGTAGCAGGTGCGCCACATAATCCAAAACTCATCACCTCGAACTCGAACAGTCCAAACGGGGTGATAACAGCCGTTTTCTCTCGATCTTCCTCATTGATTGGGATCTGGTAATAAGCCTTGAAGAGGTCTATTTTTGAGTAGTAACGGGTCTTCCTCAATATGTGGTTGAAGTCCTCGAGTTTAGGGATCGGATACCTATCTGGTATGGTCACACTGTTAAGTTTTCTATAATCACCGCAGGGTCTCCATGAGCCTTCTTTTTTCCTTACCATGTGTAGGGGGCTTGCCCACGGCGATCTAGATGGTCGAATTATGTGGTTGTCCAGCATGTATTGGAATTCTTTTTTAGCGATCTTCAAGAGCATGCTGTTCAATGGTCTTGCTCTTGCAAAAACTGGAGGACCTTTTGTTGCTATAAAGTGCCTAACGTTGTGCTGGACTTTGGGCCTCAGCAGGTTTGGAATGGTTATATTCGGGAACGAAGAAAGAATATTATAAAATTTTGAATTCTTGTCCAGGGTGCTGATGCCACAACTCATTGAGGTTACTGCGCCTCTAATTTTCAGGTTAGTGTAACCATCAACAAGTTGCCTGTTTTTTAAATCAATTAATAAATTGTGCTCCTTGAGGAAATCAGCTCCCAGAATACCTTTGGACACTCTCGCTGTGATGAAGCGCCATTTGAAATTTCTTCGTAGTCCCAAGTCAACGTCCAATATCTGAAATCCATAAGTTGGAATGAGGCTTCCATTAGCAGCATACAATTGGATGTCCTCCGTAGGTGTACCATTGCCTTGGAATGGGATAAGGGAAACATCTGCCCCGCTGTCTATTAAAAATCGCATTCCCGTTTTTGCGTCCGTGACGAATAATCTGGATTTGCGACAAGCGTTTGTCCATTGGGCAGTAGGATCTGTCGCCGCTTCCCCTACCCGCTGGAGTTTCCCGATGGCTTCTTCCATTGACAGGGCGAAGTGCATTTATCTGGGCGGCACTTGTTTCCAAACCTGTAATGGAAATAGCAGTATTTGCCACTCGGGTTGTACTTGCCTGAGCGAGAACGTGATCGCTGTCTTGGACGAGGCGAATTGGAACGCCAGTTCTGCCTAGTACGATTCTCGAGCTTCAAAGTTGCTATTTCCTCTCTAAGTGACGCAATTGTAGCAGTCATTTCCTCAAATGTTGGGTCTTTGTTCTTACTTTCATAAACTTGTAGTCGAGGGTTCATTTCCTGAATTTTATCAGCCATCTCTGCAAGCTTGTCCAGGCCTTCCTCGCTCACTACTAGTATATTTTTTATGATTTCAGGTAATTTGTCCATCCATAATGTTTGGAGAACTTTTTCCGAGATGTCTTTATCGGTTTTGAGGGTTCTCATCTTCCTCAGTAATTGGCTAGGCTTTAGGTCGCCTAATTCCAGTCCAGTTAGTAGCTTCCTTAAGATTTTTTCTTCGCTCTCTTTAAAAATTGAAACTAGACGATTTTTGGCCGTTGTATATTTGTTATTGTTCTGGGAATCTTGGATTATATCCCATAAATTCTCAACAATTTGCGGCTCTAGTTGGGACACTAAATAGTTAAATTTTGTGGACTCTAGGGTTATTCCCGAAATGGCAAACTGAGCTTCCACTTGGTAAAACCAAATCTCTGGTTTGTCTGACCAGAATGGCGGTATTTTAATCGAGACCTTACTAGTCTCCGCCTCCTGTTTTACTTGCATTTTTTAAAATAAAACTAAAAAACTATATCAAAGATCAAAAATGCAAGATTAAAATTACAAAAGCTACTTTTTTTTTAAATAAAAATTATGCAAAATTAAATATCGAACTGGACCGTGGCAATTATAACCGGTCTGTGGCACTATCTGAGGCACTAAGAAATACTATGATGTCGACAAACTTAAGGTTTGCGCACCCTTTCCCTTGGCAGTATCCCTCAGCCTTACCACTGGTGGGGGGACAGTCGGGACTGACCAAAGGAGACCCAATTATCCACCTCAAAGAGGTGCTAACTTCTGGCAGTATCCCGCAGCCTTACCACTGGTGGGGGGACAGTTGGGACTGACCAGAAGCGTACCGGCTCACCACTGTAGGATCATTAATCACCACAGACACGGTTAGCCAAAAAAGTTATTTTTATTTCAAAAAGTCTCTCGACTTATACAGACATAGAATTTTAGTTAAATGGTTATCTAACAATAAAGAAATATAACACACTTTTTACAATAGAATATAAAACAATTTAAAAAAGAATAATTAAATATCCACATTTTAAAAATGTAACTTTTATAAAACACAAAGTCTAACACAGCGCCATCTAGGTGTGGCAATTGGAACCATTTAACCCTACAATATAATTTATACTCTGAGTTTCAATTCATACTTATAGAACAATTTCTTATACTACTGTATAATATATACTTTATACATTATTTACTTTTATTAATATGGATACTTGTGTATTTTAATAGAGATATATTTATAACCCAGGTTCTTGGAACGCATTGTTTTAATATAAGTTTGCAAATGAAAATATACATTCAAAAATATGTTTTTTTAATATTTATTTTCACAAATTAAAACACAGATTAATTTCATATTCATTATATTTATATATCTATAGTATTCATTATTTTATTTTCAAATATTTTTTGCTCTCTCTCTATTTCTCTCTTATGTATATATTTTAAATATTCAAAAAAATAAATCTCACAAATTCAATTAAATTACTTATAAAAGATGGAAGAGAAATCCTGCCGTTTTTTCCTGAAGAACGAGTGCAAGGAAGGTGGGAAGTGTCCCCTTCCCCATGTCAACAACGGGACTCCTGATAATATATGTATATATATAATTCTTCTTAGAAGACAGATGTACCTTTGGTGCAAGTTGTCTCTACGAACACCGTAGACCTTTCTCAGAGGTAAGAGGCTCCAGTTGTAGACAACAACAACGCCCCCTATACTTGCTCTGTTTGTAACCAGTCCGATATTCCCTCGCCAAATAACATATACAAATTGATGACGAGCTGCGACCATGTCCTGTGTGAGGGATTGCTGCGGAATCATGTTGAAGAATCAAGAAAAAAACTGCCCGGTATCAAAAGACTGCTCACCCTCCTCAATTGTCTTAAAGACAGACCACCACATGGGACACGAAGAAAAGAAATCCCTAATTGACATCAGAAAGAAGATGCTGAGTGAAATAGATTGCAAATATGGGAAAAAGTGCAAATATGGAAACATCTGCCTCTATAGACACCAGGAAAGCCAAACAGGTTCCCAACAAAACATCATTGAGTCTGGAGTCAGGTGTCAGACCCAAGGCAGTCTCCACCAACAACAAAGACCATTGCAAAGCATAATCAACTGTAGATATGGGTCCAAATGTAGAACCCAAAATTGTCTCTACAAGCATCAAGAGATCCAACAAGGACCATTGCGAAGCAGCATGGACTGTAGATATGGGTCCAATTGTCGAAACCAAGGCTGTCTCTACAAGCATCAAGAGGCCCAACAAGAATCCGGACAGAAGAACTGTAGATTTGGGACCAAATGTCACAACAAGCAGTGTCCATTCAGACACACCAAACCTACACCAGGAAAGACAGTGTGTAGATATGAACCTAGGTGTGTCAACAGACGTTGCAAATTTCAACATCCATCCCGCCAAAGTAACGCGAGATGTTGAAGATTGACTTGACAAAACGTGTCAATTAAAAAAGAAATCTACATCTTTAAAAAAATCTGAAATGGAAACTAATAAAAATAGAAAAACTTGGATTAAAAAAAACATATAAGAAATCTCTATTTGTTTATATATTCGGTGTACAAAATTTCGTTCGCAATATAAAATAAAAAAATAATATAAAAATATAAAATCATATTATTCAAATCTATACCAATATGCATCGCCACACAAGTAATAAGAAAAACAGAGACCATCATTTTCCATTACTTTCTTCTATTGATATGCAATCTTACAGATCTGGTCAAAATACTATCCTTCGTGGTGTTCATTATGAGACTAAAGCTATCCAGAATTTCCCACATGAAAACTTCCGAATTGCCTCAGACAGCCAATTTGCTCTATCTTCCATATGTAGTCCATACAACCATACACCCAATGTACAAGTCTTCTGTGTCACAACGGTATACCGAGGACTGAACTATCAGACCAAACAGCTGCACATTTTAAATTACACCCCTGTCTCTCTGATAATCCGTCCATAAACATTACCTGAAATAAATGAACTCTAATCAAACCGTATCTACGGACAGACCTATACATTATAGATTACTCAACCAGTAATGTCAGAAGTTTATAGCCATGACAAAATTTGATCTCCATGTTACACAGAATCATGAATACATTTTAACAACCATCCTAACTGGCCATGACTATGTACAAGCATGCTACGTGAACATTTTGAAAGAGAATCTGATTTCCTCTCCAGCTAAAATGAAAAAAAAAAGTGGATCATCTCCACTTCTGCTCAGTTTTACAATAGCAATGATTTCAGAAGGCCACTCTTCTAGGTATTTCCAATCTCAGCTTGGCATCGCTAGACATTCTTCTATCTGGTAATGAATCTGCTAATGTCCACATAGGTACCCCAATAATGACATTGAAGATTTTAATTATATTTATAACTCAGTTAAATAATGTAATATACTTAATTTTTTTAATAATAAAGATTTATATTATAACATGAATCATGAAAATTTCTCTTATAGAATTGCAAATAGTTATAAAACGAAGAGAAAATTTTTTATTTTTACTATACATGGGCTACAAGCTTTCGGGCTTCACGCCCTTCGACGGGTACCTAATTATTTATTATTAATGTACCCGTCGAAGGGCGTGAAGCCCGAAAGCTTGTAGCCCATGTATAGTAAAAATAAAAAATTTTCTCTTCGTTTTATAACTATTTAAAGATTTATATTAATTTATAAATTGTGTTACTCCTCATTTTTTAAATATATTTTATTGTGTTTCTTATTTGTCTTTAATCTCAACCCTACATCTATGGCCAGACTCAGGATGGAATTTCCCCTGGTTCAACTCAGCAATCAAAACAATAACCGAGTAAAAGCGCTAAGCACTAGTCTATACTAGTGACTTCCCGGGTAGTTGGTGTTCTGTGCTCCCTGGGTTACCTCTCTATATTATTAATACAAGGTTGTACATAAATTTCGTAAACACTTGAAAAAAAAAATGAAATACCAATATTATTCTGCGTTGTGTATGCATTTGTATAAAGTAATTGTATTGTGTATTCGCCAAGAGTAATAAGAAAAAAGAACGTTTAAAGAAAAACACGAACTTTTGGGACAATCTTATAGGTTGAAACTGCACCTTCAGGTGCCTGGACTAGGCAAATAATTAAGTTTAAAAAATTTCTGTTAAAAATAAATTTGTTTGTCATTATCAAGTCTATTTTTCTTATTTCACTACTCTTTACCTTCTGGTGGAGATGCTGAGTAAATTAGGAAAGACAAACTGAAGATTGCCGAGTAGACCTTGAGGCAATGGGAGGTGTGATCTACATTTTTCTCTACTGACTAAATCCTTGATGAAACGAAACTTTATATCAATATGCTTTGTCCTAGCAGTTACTTTTTCTGAATTTAGTAATTTTATACAACTCTGATTATCTTCATTTAAGATAATAGGTTTTTTAATTTCAAATCCAAAAGTGTGTAAAAGTCAAGACTTCCCTCCTTGAAAACGAATTCGCAGAAAGAGTTCACCACTTATAAGCCAATCCCTCTCATTAATAACTTTTATAATTTCAGTAAGGTCTGTAGAGATTGTTATGTTATTAAAGTAAGTAAGAAAGATGAAACCATAACCAATTTAACTTTACATATTATTTATTATTAATAGCAATTATACAAATAAAATCTTGGTATATGTTTTACGTGAAAACAACAGAAACAATTATTATATACAAGTTCATTTTCAAACACGAGCTCATCTATACCCATTGTTACTCTGTGTAATATTCCAACAATCCCCTCCTCAATGGCTGTAGGTGATGAGTCCAATTCCTTTTCTCAACTCTTGAAACTTATTCTTAGGAAGTGGCTTGGTCAAGATGTCTGCTAACATCTTTTCATTTGGACAGTAGTTCAGAGAAAGAAAATTACTAGAAATTAAGTCCTTGATGAAACGAAACTTTATATCAATATGCTTTGTCCTAGCAGTTACTTTTTCTGAATTTAGTAATTTTATACAACTGATTATCTTCATTTAAAATAATAGGTTTTTTAATTTCAAATCCACAAAATCTGACATCAGCAAGTCTAATCAAATTGCTTTTTGAGCGGCTGTTGCTGCTGCCACATATTCTGCTTCTGTCGAAGAAAGGGAAACTGAGTTTTTTTTGGCTAACCCACGTGATCAGATTAGTTCCCAATTTATAAATATATCCTGTAGTAGACTTTCGGTCCTTTTCATTACCCCAATCTGCGTCAGTGTATGCAGTCAGTTCAACCGAAGATGAAGTTTCAAACACCAATACTAGGTCCAAAGTGCTTTTCAAGTACCCCAAAATTTTCTTAAGCGCTTTCCAATCATGTTTATTAGGTTTGAATACTCTTCTACTCAAAATACCAATTGCAGAAGAGATGTCGGGCCTGGTAGAGTTGGCGATATACATCAATTCACCGATCAATTTTCTATATTTCTCATTTGACGGTAAGAGTATTTTCTTTTATGTTTAAATATCCTACTTCCATAGGAGTTCCCTTAGAACTGCTCATTCCATATTTGTCTAAAGTTCTCAATATTTTCAACTTCTGATGCAGTAGTATGTTCCGATCAATATCTTTTTCAATCTGAATTCCTATATAATGAGTGGCATCACCCAGATCCTTCAATTGAATATGTTCAGAAAGCTTTGACTTGACCTCGTTATTATAATCATTTGAGTTTGAACAAATCAAAAAATCATCTACATATATGAGCAAATATATCATTTCTCCAAATTGACTATTAGTATAAAGACAGGGATCCGACTTTGCTTGAGAAAATCCTAAAGTCCTTAAAATTTCATTAATGTTCTGGTACCAGGATCTTGCTGATTGTTTTAGCCCATGAATTGATTTTTTTAAGTTTACAAACTAGATTTTCCTTCCCTATATGAACCACATGTTTTCTATTGGCGAAAGATTCGGAGAGCGAGCCGGCCAGGGAAGCAATTCAATCTGGCGATTGACAAACTAACCTTTGGACAATGCGTGCCACATGTGGTCGCGCATTATCCTGTTGAAATATGGCTGTGGGCAAGCCCTGAAGGTAAGGAAGGACAACTGACTCCAACACCTCGGAGATATAGCGTTGGCTGTTTAAAATACCGGCAATGCGTCCTAGAGGAGTGCGAGAGTGATATCCAATACCGCCCCATTTATTGAAAAAAAAAAACGATATGGTGCCTTTAAAAAATGATCTTTATTACTATGCAGTTTTCTATTTAGTCAATATACCTAAGTTAATGTTGCAAATGTAATTATCTCTATCGATTTAGTAGGTGAAATGCAAAAAAAAAATCGACATGATGAAATCTTTATGAAAATTCACATTTTTATTTTTATATTTTCAAGACACACACAGTTTGGGGCGGGACGTTTCACAAGAGAGACATCCACGGCGCCAATTTATAATTGCAACGAATAGTATTTTAATTAAAACATTTTAAAAACACACAGTTTGGAACGGGACGTTTCACAAGAGTGACATCCATGGCGCCAATTTATAATTGTAACGAATAGTATTTGAATTAAAACGTTTTTAAAATATATACGCACTCGGGTAAAACCAGGGCGTTGCCCGGGCCATTCGTCTAGTATACTATAATTGCCTTATTCTGTCTGTGTGAAGTTCACTGTGTGAAGTTCACGGATAGATTTTGGTCATCAACGCTCGCATCATCATTATGGTCATTATCATTGTCTAATGATAATTATTATTTCTACTTATAAAATTGCCTTATTCTGTCTGTGTGAAGTTCACGGATAGATTTTGGTCAGAATGGATAAAATAAAAAAAGTGTCAAGGGATGGAAATCGAACCCACGACCTTCCGCTTACCGGGCAGATGCCATGACCACTAGGCTACCCTGGACATATTTTTCCGTTCACATTTTTATTTTTATATTTTCAAGACACACACAGTTTGGGGCGGGACGTTTCACAAGAGAGACATCCACGGCGCCAATTTATAATTGTAACGAATAGTATTTTAATTAAAACATTTTTAAAACACACAGTCTGGAACGGGACGTTTCACAAGAGTGACATCCATGGCGCCAATTTATAATTGTAACGAATAGTATTTGAATTAAAACGTTTTTAAAATATATACGCACTCGGGTAAAACCCGGGCGTTTGCCCGGGCCATTCGTCTAGTTTTTTATAATT
>CP092864.1:68533242-68716734 GCA_030710605.1 Cordylochernes scorpioides
TGTGTCTATAATAGTTTCGTATACTTCATTATAAAACATTAACTTTCGATACAGTTTCAAATAACAAGTAAATTCGATAATAAGTATTACTATTTTCGAAACTCCGCCTTTGCCGGTCCCAAGCCCTGATGAAAAAGGAGGAGGGAGAGCGGTAACAAAGTCGCTAAAAAATCTGGGTTCAGCTGGCCCGGCTGATAGTATCCTGTAAGGGCTCCTAATCCAGGGATACAGGATGAGCAGCGTTTGTACTCCATGTTTGGAGCAGCTGCACGTGGCGTCTGTTCCTCATGTCAGAGGAAGCCATTTCTTTTGGAGCTAAGTCGTCCTGCCACTGAGTAGTGCTCCCAGTCTTAATGACAAAGGCAGGACGCATTCTACTTCACTCAGTCATGATGGTTGTCAAACATATATCCAAATATGATTGAGTGGAGATAAGAAAAGAAGACTATTTTCGGGCAAACATCCACTTCCTACTAATCTATTCTCGTCAAGATAAATTGATGTTTGTTACTCTTTAACACCAAACTACTCAATAAACCATTGGGAATTTTTTTCATGTAGGTAGCTGAATATATAGATTAACATATAAGCTAATATTTCTATAAAGCTTTTTATATAAATTCGACTATTTCAGAATATTTTTCAGCTTATTTACTCACAATGACATCTATTTGGAATTTTTTTCTGATAGGATATAATCATAATATTTTTTTCTAAAACGTTGTATTACAGTTTAACATATTTATTTCAAACCTCCAAGGAGAACTTTTGGTTGAATTAAAGTCAGTTAAGATTATCCATTCATCACATTTCCTGTTAATGGATATTTTCCAGGGCATCCAAATATTAACTCGGTAAAATCATATTTTTTGAAAAAAATATATATATTCTTGTAATAAACATCAATTATAGGGTTGTGTCAATAAGTAATGCACAATCATCAATAATTTTTGTATTTGACAAACCATAAAGATGAAACTTTGTATATATGAATACCTAACTATTGGCTATATATCATTCAATATATCCACCTTCCCTCTGTACATATTTCGTCCAGCGTTCTTTCCAACTCACAAAGTCACTTTGGTGAAATGCTACATCTTGCTTTCTGAACCACCCTTTAACCTCATGGGGTAACATTTCATCATTTTGAAATTATCTACCGCGTAAGAATTATTTAATTTAACAAACAGGTAGAAGTTGGGAGGAGCCAGGTCAGGACTGTAAGCTGGGTGAGGCATCAAAGTCCACTATATCTGGAAATTTGAGTCAATGTCTGTTGCGCGGTGTGAGGTTTTGCATTGTCCTGATGAAATTTGATTTGACAGTCTTTTAGTCCCGGCTTTTTTTGTTGATAAAGCTCTTTTTAGCTTTTCAATTTATTTACAATATCTTTCCTTGTTGATGGAAGTATTTTTTTCAAGCATGTCCATGAATATGAACCCATCTTGGCCCCAAAAGACCGTGATTATGATTTTGTCTTTGGAATGCCTTGGTTTTTTTCTTAAATGGAGGCATTTTATGGGTCCATTGCATTGATTGACGCTTTGAAGAAGGGTCATAATGGTAAACCCAAGTCTCATCACACGTTATGACCCCTTTAAAGACCTCAGAAGCTGGTCCTGGGTAAGATTCGATGAGGTCTAAACAAATATCTTTCCGAGTTTGCATCATTTCTCATGTTAGAAGCTTTGGCGCCCATTTTGAGAACAATTTTCGATAGACAAGATCTGAAGTAGCTTAAAAACACTTCCTTTAGAGATTGAAAGTTTTTCATCAATTGATATGTCGTTATTGTCCGGTTATTCTTGACAATTTCCTCAACAAGAGCCAAATTTTGGTCTGTTGTGACAGTTGAAGGTTTACCTGGCCTCTCTTTGTCATGAAGATCAAAATCACCCTTCTGGAAGCTCTGAACCCATCTCTGTATAGTGCTTCTATCCAATGTTTCATTTCCATATACTGGCTGACGTTTTAAGTGAATTGTTGTAGCTGAAATGTCATCGGACTTAAAGAGGAACTTGGTCACCGACCGTTGTCACATTCTTGTGTTCACAGTAGGCTTCATATCTGATAAAATACAAAAGATAAATCAATTCTGATTGCAGATATGAAAGGCAGAGTGTTTTATTCACCAGAAAACATATATTTTATGATAATAAATTATTTATATATTTTTCTATGGGTGATTGTGCATTACTTATTGACCCAACCTTGTATTTGAATTGATACCAATGGGACTTTTTCTTTATTTGGAATGTTTCATGATTAATAAGGCACAGTTTGGATTATAGATTATAAAAACAAGGTAATAATTTTATTTATTTGGATTTAGTCTTATTACCTTGTGTTTCATGATTAAGTTTCAATGAGGAAAAAATATATATTAATACATATTTTTGTGTCTGTATGAAAACATGAAAAATACAATATTACTTTAATCTAAATGATTAATTGCAGTGGGAAAGTTGACTAGTTTGGGAAATGAAAAAATCTAAAAATTGCATTTAAAAGAAAAACATGATCTTTTAAAGAAATATTTTATGGATTTTCGGTTAGAATCCTATTCAGGATACATTCTTTTTTTTTTTTTTGCTTATCCCTAATACACGTGGTACAGGCCATGATAATCATGGTGGGTAGAAGGCGACTGCTTTTACTGTAAGTGCGCCACATGTCTACACATGTGAAAAACAGTTTGACTTTGCACTTACAAATGTACCAGAGCCCCGTTTGGTTACTTGCACTCACTGGTGGGGTTGTACTTTTGCAAGAATCGGGGGCCATTGGAGATGGAGGATACATTCTAGCTGATTAAAGTCAACATATCCCTTTAGTAAGTTGTTTCAAATAGCAGAATGTACTCTCCAAGACATCTCATTGTTTTACTTGTAGTGACTTCCATCTGTTTAAGATTAGATTATTGAAGCAATGCAGCTGCAAGACATCTAAAATCATCCAAGAGAAAATCAAAATCATGCTATGGTTGGCAATGATGCTGTCAGCATTTGTATTGCCTCATTGCAAGACTTTAGCTTTCACCATAAAGACATGGTTGAGAAAACAACCTCCATCATATTTCCAAAGCGGATTTACAGAATGGATTCAATACTGGAGGAAATGTTTAGACTCCGCTGGAGAATATTTTAAATAATATCATTCTATTCACAAATATTTGATTTATAAGTGTACAAATTTTGAATAAAAATAATTTAGTACTTTTGACCAAACAGGCATGTGCTGATTACTGTGGCAGTAATGTGTTTAGGCAAAGTAATGCCTGTTTGTCCATAACTCAATTAATATTTGAACTATTTTATTTAAATTTCAATGTGGCGTCAAGTAAAGCCTTATCTAATAAATATCCATTTTGTTTTCAGATATCTTAGGTAAAAGTAGGGAATTAAGACAGAAACAAAGAGCTGTTATTGAATTTTTGGAAATGGAGGGATGTTCAGAGATTCACCAAAGACTGAAAATTGTATACACAGAAGTCACAAATGATATAAGCAATGTGGGAAGATGGATGAAAAGATCCACCAACAGTAACCAACACTGGAAACAAAGACAAGGTTGATTACCTTATCCATCTCATGATGGAAGAATAAGAATCAGAGGGAACTCTGGCACATTTGTAAGTGCAAAGTCGAACTGCTTTTCACATGTGTAGACATGTGGTGCACTTATAGTAAAAGCAGTTACCTACTTCTACCCACCATCATGGCCTGTACCACGTATACTAGAGATAAGCAAAAAAAAAATAACTATCAGAGAGTTGTGTAATACACACACACTGAACGTTAGATCTAATGCAATAGAAACAATGATTGAACATCTATGTTATAGAAAAATATATATGTATATATATGTGGTAACTGAGGGTCAAACCTGTAGTAACCGAAAGGGACAGTCAGGGCGTGGAGAGTTTTCCAGTACTTCTTTGCACCTTGTAGGACCTTTAACAGTTCTCAAAGAGTACAGGCAGTCGTGGTCGAGGCAGAGTGGAAAGCTTGGGAATGTCCACACACAAAAAACGAAGAGACACAGCTGTAGTAGGAAAGTTCCGTGAACAGATAGGAGTCGAGCTAAGAGCAAGATGGAGTTAGAAGAGTCTTACTGTTTTACATGGTCGATGAGGTGGTCCTGGGTACAACCGACAAGGCCTCACGCCGATGGTGAAGTGACTATAAGTAACATTTCGGCTAGGGCAGATGTTTTACTTTGAACAGGTGCAAAATGCGTGGGACGTCTGCGACATTCTGCACCCTTTGACCTTGATGGCAACGACTTGCCAAATTCCTCTTTAGGGTTGTTGGATTTCTCTCTCGATCTCTTTCTTAGCTCAGCTCTTAATCTATTACATAGTTTTATTTATTCATCCTCAGTTTGTACAAAGTACATTACATATGGTGATGCAATGACACATGTCTATCATGCATATAATTATTTATAGATGTGTTTCTATATACAACATGACAATCTTGTTATAAGTATTATACAATATAGGGTTGTTGGTTTAAATTACCATATATATATTTTTGCTTATCGCTAGTAGACGTGGTACAGGCCATGGTGGGTAGAAGAAGGCGACTGCTATTACTGTAAGCGCACCACATGTCTACACATGTGAAAAGCAGTTCAACTTTGCACTTACAAATGTGCCAGAGCCCTGTTTGGTTACTTCCACTCGCTGGTGGGGTTGGACTTTTGCAAGAATCGGGGGCCATTGGAGCATTTTTTAATCAGAAAAAAGTGCCCAATGCGGGAATCGAACCCGGGTCATAGCGGCCGAAAACCAATTGTTTAGACCTTCCTTCCACCGACCCCCCATATAAAAAAAAAGATCAAAATGGGTTCCAAGGAAATTAACTCCTGATCAGTATGATCAAAGGGTTCAACTACGTCAAGAGCTACTTCTCTCTCTGAGATCCAAAAGGACACTTTAATTTTCAAATAAAGTGACTGGAGACTAAAAGAATATTCCATAATGTGGGAGACAGTGGTCCTCCCTGTGGACATCCTTTACTTAGTTTCTTATTAATTTCAGTTGAGGAGTATCTAAATCTTATTCTTCTATTATCAAAGTATGATTGTAGAAGTTTTATCATTGAAGCCTGCACACCATCTTCATCTAGTCTTTTCATCAAGGCCGGCCACCATGCATTATCAAACGCTGCACTAATATCCACTGCAATTATTGCTGCATATTGTTGGAAAAAGTAACGTCGCACATTGGCTGTTCCCATGGCAACGGCCACTTCCTGCCAGACATCACGTGACCTGACGCCACCAATCGCCGGCGTACATGTATATAGGCTTCAGATTTGCATTTGTTTTTTTTTTTGCTACTACGCTTGTTTTGTTTGACTCTCTCTTTTTTTACTTGTCATCTTGATAATTAAACAATCTTTTCTGAGATCCCAGCCTCTGATTCTCTTACATGGCAGCAGAGCTTGGTTGGTATCAAATATTTTTGTTTATCTAAGCTGAAATTCGTTTGCTTGCTCAAGATGACAACTGAACTTCCACAAATTCAAAAATTCAACGGCGATAATTTTCATCTATGGAAATTTCAAATGAAGATTATTCTAGAAGCAAAAGATCTTCTCAGTATAACTGATGGCTCTGAAGTAAAACCTGAAATAGAGGATATTGCAAAATTCTCTGAATGGAAAAAGAAAGATGCAAAATCCAAAATGCTGATCACTACTGCTCTAGAGTTTAAATATCTTCAACAGATTGTTAATTGCCAGACTTCAGCAGAAATGTGGAAGAAATTATCAACAATATATGAACTGAAATCTGAAACAAACAAATATTTGCTGCAACATAGATTTTTCGAATATAAAATGAATCCAAATGATAACATTGCTACTCACATTTCCAAAGTTGAAACTCTGGCACAACAAATGAAAGATCTAGGTGAGCCAATCTCTGATGTTGCCCTAATTACAAAGATAATTTGCAGCTTGCCTGATAAATACAAGAATTTCATAACAGCATGGGATTCAGTTTCATCAGAAGAAAAGACACTAGAAAACTTGACGGCAAGATTACTGAAAGAAGAAAGCTTACAGGATCATTGGGATTCTTCAGGAAATTTTAAACCAGATAATGCCTTGATGACTTTTTCAAAGTTCAACAGAAATTCAACAGCTTCCAACAAACAACAGCAGCATCAACAATCCATTAAAGATAAAAAGAAGAACACACACTGTGGATATTGCAAGAAGAAAGGACATTGGTGGAAAGAATGCTATAAAAGAAAGGAAGAACAAAAAGGACAACAGCCAAGTTCTTCAGCCAGAGATGATAGCTGTGCCTTTTTAGCTGAGACAAGTGCCTTCCTCGCTGAAACAAAGGATTCCTGGATTGCAGATTCTGGAGCAACGGATCACATGACTTCCAGAAGAGAATGGTTCTCTACGTTCGAAGAAATACCAGAAGGTGTTCATCCTGTGTGCCTTGGAGATGGAAAGCAGATCTATGCAAAAGGTAAGGGAAATATTGATATTCTCTCTTATGTTGATAGTCAGGAAATTAATGCAACTCTTTTGGATGTTCTCTATATACCTGAATTGGAGACCAATCTTTTTTCAATAGCTACTGCAACAAAACATGGTTTGACGCTCATTTGTAAAGGAAATCAGATAAAATTGACAAAAAAAAAATTCGAAAGTGCTAGTTACGGGAAAAAAGGACAATTCAAATCTTTATAGAATTTTTATTAAAGCAAAGCAATCTTCACAAACTCATGTTGCTCAGTTAAGTCTAGATATATGGCATCAAAGAATGGGTCATGTAAATCCTATAAAATTAACCCAAATGTTTGAAAATAATGTTTTTGAAGAAAACATTAAAATTAGAGAAAAGCCTGATTCTTTACTATGCGAAGCATGCATCTATGGAAAACAAAATAGAAATGTTTTTTCACGCGTCAACAAGTCCAAATTCGACCTATCCAGGAGAGCTGATCTATTCAGATGTTTGTGGACCAATGAGTAAAAGATCACCAGGTGGATCATTATATTTTGTATCATTCAAGGATGATTTTTCGAGATTTAGAGTGGCCTATTTCATTAGGCATAAATCAGATGTACTTGAGAAATTTAAAGAATTTGTAAAAAGAGTTAGGACTGAAACTGGAAATAAAATAAAAAGATTCAGAACAGATAATGGCACAGAATTCTTAAATAAGAATTTTTCTAATTGTCTAAGATCTCTAGGAATTGTTCATGAACTCACTGCTCCATATACCCCAGAACAGAATGGAATTTCTGGAAGAGATAACAGAACAATAGTTGAATCAGCTAGATGCTTGTTACGTGGAAGAAAAATGCCGCTTGAACTGTGGGCTGAAGCCGTAAACACAGCAGTCTATCTCTTAAATAGATGTACTACTAAAGTATTGGGAAATTCTACACCTTATGAAATATGGTACAAGAGAAAACCCTCCATCTTACATTTGAAAACCTTTGGATGTAACGCTTATGTGCATATACCAAAAGATAACAGAAAGAAATTAGACAAAAGGAGTATTCGTACATTTTTTGTTGGATATACTGAAACTAACAAAAATTATAGATTGTGGGATCCTATTGCTAGAAAAATTATCATAAGCAGAGATGTAATATTTACTGAAGCTAATACATCAGAAAATATTCAGGATAACCAACAAGAGCAGGTAACTATATATAGTGAAGAAAGTGTTGATAGCACAAATACCAGTTTCAAACCAGAAGAATCATGTCGATACCCTCTCAGGAATAGAATCAGAGAAAAGGAACAAACATCAACCAGCTGTACAAGAGCTATTCCATATGCTTGTTATGTCCATGACCAAGAACCATTGAACTATGAAGATGCAATTGTAGGACAAAACTCAAAACAGTGGAAACTAGCTATGGACGATGAATTCAATTCCTTGATGAAAAATCAAACATGGACTTATGTGACACTACCATCAGACAGAAAAGCTATTGCATGCAAGTGGGTATACAAAATAAGGCAAAATGCAGATGGATCAAATAAAATGTTTAAGGCTAGACTAGTTGCGAAAGGTTATTCACAAAAACCAGGACTTGATTATGGTGAAACTTTTTCTCCAGTAGTAAAATTTGATTCAATTAGAACAATCTTATCACTTTGTGCATTACTTGATATGGAAATGATTCAATTAGATGTAAAATCTGTACCTTCTGATCCTTACTCAAAACTAACAAAAGAGATGTGCCCAAAGGATGATCAGGAAATTGAAGAAATGAACAAGATTCCATACAGACAGACAATTGGTAGTTTAATGTACCTCATGACTGGAACTAGACCTGATATTGCCTACGCAGTCAGCAGGGTGAGCCAATTTATGAACAACCCAGGACCTTCACATTGGACCGCAGTAATGAAAATATTTGGATACTTAAAAGCTACGAAAAACATCGGTATTTGTTTTGGTGGGAGTTCCTGCACTACAACTCTGATAGGTTTTTCCGATGCTGATTTTGCTGGAGACCTAGACACAAGAAAATCAACCACCGGATATGTGTTCATGTTGAATAATGGACCTATTTCTTGGTGCAGTCAAAAACAGAATTGTGTGTCTCTGTCAACAACAGAATCTGAATATATTGCGGCTTCCAAAGCAACGAAAGAAGCAATTTGGCTGAGACAACTTCTACGCGAGCTACATCAAGAACAAGTAAAGCCTACAACAATTTTTTGCGACAATCAAAGCTGCATAAGACTTGTTCACAGCCCAGAATACCACAAAAGAACTAAACATATTGATATTTCGTATCACTTTATCAGAGATCATTTTCAAAAACATGCAATTGACCTACTTTATGCCTGCTCCAATGATCAAGCTGCAGACATATTTACGAAAGCTCTACCTCCAGAAAGGTATAGAAGACTAAGGAGCCAACTTGGACTGTTTGAAACAACGGAGTGCACGTTAGGTGGGAGTGTTGGAAAAAGTAACGTCGCACATTGGCTGTTCCCATGGCAACGGCCACTTCCTGCCAGACATCACGTGACCTGACGCCACCAATCGCCGGCGTACATGTATATAGGCTTCAGATTTGCATTTGTTTTTTTTTTTTGCTACTACGCTTGTTTTGTTTGACTCTCTCTTTTTTTACTTGTCATCTTGATAAATAAACAATCTTTTCTGAGATCCCGCCTCTGATTCTCTTACACATATTCTCTTGTTTTATGTTCTAACGCAATTTTTATTATTTCAGTTAGTGCAGTAATAGTAGATTTCGATCTTCTAAAGCCATGTTGTCGATCACTTAGTAAATTAAAATCTTCATAATATTTCATTATTCTATTATTAATTATTTTTTCAAATATTTTAGAAATGTTGGAATTAAGACATAAAGGTCTATAATTTTTGTAGTTATTAAAATCTGTTTTTTCAGGTTTAGGAATAATTATTGCCTCTGCTCTTTTCCATTCAGCAGGATAGTATTGTAGGTCTAAACATTTTTGAAATAGTTTCACCAATATAGGAGCTATAAATTGTTTAGTGTGCCTTATCATGTTGTTAGAGATGTTGTCTATTCCGGGAGATTTCTTTGGATTTAATTTGTCAATTAAGTCGTTAACTTCAGTAATCATAACTATCGGTTTTTCTTTATTGAGTAGTTTTAATTATAATGACGCGACCATAGGTACTTTTGGGCCAACCGAGCGCCGGCAACACTGCACCCGCTGCCCCCCGCGCATGCGCGAGGAAAAAGAATACCCCGCATCTCCGGTAAACAAACTGTCTCGACGTCAACGTTTGGTTTTGACAGGCCTGAAAAAGAACTATCTCTCATAAATTTTAATAATTGCTTTTGAATAATATTTGTATTAATATTAATTTGTGTGATTTTTAAATAAAATATTTCTTTCAATAAGTATTAAATTATTCATCACTGTTTTCTACTTTAGGCCTCGCCATCCAGCGTTGTGACTCAATTCTTCTGATCACTGCAACAAAGATATTGATTTATCAATTATAATTTTTCAAGTCAGTTTCCAGCATTACTGTAAAGCTAGGAGCTTTTAGTTCAGGTTAAGCCATCGGGACCTTGTATTGTCTTTTTTTTTTTTTAATTTAAGACAAGACAACATTTTGGCGCAGCCGGCAGGATAAAGATTGAAGAATTACTGATTACACAAAGGTGCAACTGTGAACCAGTGATTACTTCTCAGGATGGCTGACCAACCAGTTAGTAGTGCTGAACTGAAAAAGCTTAGGACGCCAGTGCGTGCAAGGTTCACCAAGGCGTTCAATGAGCTCGAAACAGAGATCAAGAAGAAGGAAGTCAAGAAAGCAGATGTAGAGAAAATCCTCCGCCGACTCCAGACCCACCATGAAAAGCTTTTAATATTGAACATGAGGATGGAAGAAGCTCTGCTACGAGAATCAGCGTCTGAAGACATTTTCACTGCCGAGTACGAATCCGTTTGTGAGTACGAAGATAATTTCAGTAACATTATGACTGATTACGAGGCTCTTGCGAAAAAGGATGACGTTAGTACAATCAGCGGCACAGCAGCAATGAACTATCGACTACCGAAGCTGGAGTTCAAGAAGTTTGGGGGAGAACCAAGAGAATGGATTACATTCTGGAGTCAGTTCAGCACGATTGACCGGGATCCACAGATGCCTCCAGAAACTAAGTTTCAGTATCTCTTTCAAGCCACTGCCGAGAACTCCGAGGCAAGAGAAGCAGTCGAAAGTTTTCCACCGAGTGCCGACAACTACCCTAAAGCCATCGAGTATATCAAATGACGTTTTGGAGAGGATGAAATGCTTGTTGAGATTTATGTACGTGACCTGCTTCAGAATGTGCTTCAGAATGTGAGAGCCGAAGGTAAGATGTCTGTAGTGAAGCTTTACGATAGACTGGAGACACAACTGCGAGCATTAGAAACATTGGGCGTCGCTCGTGACAAGTTTGCGGCTATGCTGTACCCACTCGTCGAATCAGCGCTACCAGAGGACACCCTTAGAGTATGGGAACGAAGTCAATATACGGTGAGCGGAAGAGGAGTACAGGATAAGTTGACACAACTCATGACGTTTTTGAAGACAGAAGTGAAGGGCGAGAGTCGAGTGAATACGGCCAAAGCAGCGTTCAAGATCGACAACAATCAAGATGCGAAGGATGATCGATCAAACAGGAAATCTCTTTCTAAGAAGAATACTGGAAGTAAAATGCCGACGGCTACTGACCTCGCCAACACCACTCAGATGCGAAACAACTGCATCTTTTGTGGGAATGGTCACCCGAGTCAAGAATGCTACAGTGGACAGCGGATGCATCTACCAGAGAAGAAAGATAAGGCTAAAAGGAAGAATGTTTGTTTTTGGTGCCTGCTTCCTGGCCACGGATTCAATAAATGCCGGATTAAGCCACGTTGCCCTGTCTACGGAGGGAAGCATTACCCCATTATGTGTCCTACTTTGGAAGCCCAGAAGACTTCTCATCTCCAAAAAGCGGAACTAAAGGTTTCAAGGGAAAGTCCTGCAACAGAGCAAGAGAACGCCAATCAATTCACGTCAACAACTTTAAACAACGCTACCGTGGGAGGAGTCTATCTACAAACTCTGATAGTCAAGATAAGCGGACCAAAGAGGAAGCATAATGTTCGAGTGTTGCTTGACTGTGGATCCCAGCGGTCCTATATTTCAAAGAGAATGGAGGACGCACTGGGCCTAAAGAGAGTGAAGCAAGTTACACTTACCCACAATCTGTTTGGAGGCGGATAAATTCGTCAAAAGAAGCACAATGTGTACAAAGTAAATGTTTCCAGCCTCAACAACGAATACATGGATGATCTCAAATTCTTGGATCAGGAAGTAATTTGCGGACACATCAGTCAAGTACAGGATCATACTATACTCAATGAGTTAAAAGCTCGAGGGATCAACTTGACTGACATATGCCAAGGTGAAGAGAGACCGATCCACATGTTAATTGGTTCGGACTTGCTCAGCAGCATTCTGACAGGCAGAATGAAAATATTACAAAGTGGAGTTGTGGCGACAGAAACCAAGCTGGGGTGGACAGTAATGGGACCAGCAATAGGGAACGACATGGAAGATTCATGCCTGATCGTGACTTCACTTCACGTTAACAGTTTTGACGTACAGGATTTATGGAATTTGGATGTGCTCGATATCATGGATGCAGCAGAAGCAAAATGTAGGAAAGGTCTGATCGAAACCTCCAACACTCATGTCAAGGAGATCACAATGCTTACGAAGAGTGAAGATTGGAACCATGTCGCAGGGGAACGCAATCCAGCAGATCTCCCATCCCGTGGTGAATCCCCATCGAAATTCACAAAATCCGGATGGTGGGAGGGACCAAAATGGCTTCAGGAAAAGAAAGAAGACTGGCCAGTATCAAAAGTACAGTATGATCTGGAAGCCATTGAAGAAGAGAGGAGGAAGACTGTGGTGGCTGGATTTGTAGCCAAAAAGCCCGAGGAGAATCCATGGTATCTGAATCTATACGAGGGAAAACGTGAAGTGACTCTAACACAAATACTGAGAGTAATCGCGTGGATGCTACGTTTCAAGCCCTCTGAATACAAAGGAGATATCATCTCACAAGAGGAGCTAGACAGTGCTGAAAAGTCCCTAGTTAAGATAATACAGAGTGAATCGATCGGTGAGGAAGATCCCAAGATGAAGCAGCTACACGCGTTTCAAGATAAAGAAGGATTATGGAGAGTGAAAACGAGGATAGTGAATCGAAATGACGATGAACTGTTCCGATTGCCAATTTTGATCCCAACGAATCATCCGGTCAGAGCTAATTGTGAAATCAGTCCACGAGAAAATGTACCACTGTGGAGCCCAGACGCTGCGATCAGTACTAAGAGAGAAGTTCTGGATTCCAAAAGCTCGACAACTAGTTCGTCATGTAATTCATAAATGTCCTCGCTGTCGACGATTTGAAACCAAGCGAGTCGACGTACCAGAAGCATCGTTGCCTCAACATCGCGTACGAGATGTTGTGGTTTTTGAGGTGACAGGAATCGACCTCGGAGGACCTTTATATCTGGAAGATGGACAGAAGGTTTGGTTCGTCATCTTCACCTGTGGCGTATACCGTGCGGTCCACCTCGAACTGGTGACTTCCTTATCGACGGAAGCATTGGTGGGAGCAGTAGAGAGGTTCATAGCAAGACGAGGTTGCCCTGCAGTCATCTACTCAGATAATGGGACGAATCTAGTTGGACTCCGAAACGAACTTTATCGAGTTAATTTTGGAGTGAAATGGAAGCTCAATCCTCCGGCAGCACCGTGGTGGGGAGGTTGGATCGAGAGAATTGTTGGACTCACCAAAAAGCTGCTTCGAAGATTGCTGGGAAAACGTGTTGTCAACTACGAATAAATGGTGACGATCCTCGAAAATTGTGAACGAGTTATCAACGCGCGACCACTCACCTACATTGCTGAGGACAATGATGACCTTGTGCCATTAACCCCAGAGATGTTCCTTCGAGAACCAAGAACTGAAGGAGAGATTGATCTAAATGAATTCAGGTGTAACTTTGGGAAGAGCTATGAGAAACGCAAACGACTCCTGAAGGAATTTCGTAAGAGGTTCAGAAGCGAGTACCTAGGATTGTTGGTGCATCACGACAATCGCAAGAAACAACGACAGTTAAAAGTTGGAGATATCGTCCTTGTGGAGGTTGAAAACAGGAAGCAAATAAACTGGCCTATGGGAAAGATTACGAAGGTGTTTCCTGGAACTGACAATGTGCGAAGACTTGTGGAAGTTAAGACTAAGTCTGGATTCATGAAGCGTGCAGTTCAACGATTGTTCCCACTTGAAGTACCATCTGAGGACGTAGAGCAAGGCGACGGGGAGCTTAAGCCAACGGAGGATAAGATCGTCAGGGAGAAAACACCCGGTGTGGAGTCCGTGTCATTGCAAGAGAAAACTACTCCAGTAAAAGTAGGGAAAGTTTACACGCGTTCTGGAAGAAAAGTCAAGTTACCGATTAGGTTTAAGTGAAGTTTGAGAGAAAATTTAATCATAAAACAATCTATTAGATTTGAGATAATTCCTTCTTTGTTTTTTTTTTTAATTAATATTGACCTTATAGCAAAGTTCAAAAGGTCAAGGTGGGAGAGTGACGCGACCATAGGTACTTTTGGACCAACCGAGCGCCGGCAACACTGCACCCGCTGCCCCCCGCGCATGCGCGAGGAAAAAAGAATACCCCGCATCTCCGGTAAACAAACTGTCTCGACGTCAACGTTTGGTTTTGACAGGCCTGAAAAAGAACTATCTCTCATAAATTTTAATAATTGCTTTGAATAATATTTGTATCAATATTAATTTGTGTGATTTTTAAATAAAATATTTCTTTCAATAATTATTAAATTATTCATCACGGTTTTCTACTTTAGGCCTCGCCATCCAGCGTTGTGACTCAATTCTCCTGATCACTGCAACAAAGATATTGATTTATCAATTATAATTTTTCAAGTCAGTTTCCAGCATTACTGTAAAGCTAGGAGCTTTTAGTTCAGGTTAAGCCATCGGGACCTTGTATTGTCTTTTTTTCAAATTTAAGACATGTTGGAATTAATATTGGAATTAATAAAATGTTGGAATTAAGACATAAAGGTCTATAATTTTTGTAGTTATTAAAATCAGTTTTTCCAGATTTAGGAATAATTATTGCCTCTGCTCTTTTCCATTCAGCAGGATAGTATTGTAGGTCTAAACATTTTTGAAATAGTTTCACCAATATAGGAGCTATAAATTGTTTAGTGTGCCTTATCATGTTGTTAGAGATGTTGTCTATTCCGGGAGATTTCTTTGGATTTAATTTGTCAATTAAGTCGTTAACTTCAGTAATCATAACTATCGGTTTTTCTTTATTGAGTAGTTTTAAATTATAATTTCTTATACTTTTATGGGTGTTTGTATCTTCTTCACATTTATCATCTGGAAATAAGTTGTTTAATAATTCCTCACCCTTCTGCAAACATTCCATGTCAGTATTACCCTCCAAAATTTGCATATTTCTCTTCCGATTAGATCCACTTTTGATGTTTTTATACACCTTATATAAGTTTCCATAAGGGTTGTTCGATTTGTTTTCCTCCAGAAAAATTCTCCAGGATGCTTTCCTAGCTTTTCTATTTCCCGTAAATACTTATTTCGTATGCTTTTATAGTATTGTTTAATATGATTAGGGTAATTTTTGTTTCTATAGTAACAGTTTCTAAGATAAGCTGTAAATTCGTATTCCACCACTTATTACTAATATTATTTTTTGTTGTCATATTATTATTTACTTTAAGTGAATTATATGCTGCCTCAATCAGTATGTTCGTAAGTTCTTTTACCGTTTGATCGATCATTTCTGGTGTATCCACTATATCTAGTAAGTTTTCAATTTTTTATCGTTCATTACTGTTAATTCTCTGACTAAAACTTAACCAGTTCGCATTTTTCTCATTAAATTTCCAAGTGGAATAATATTTTTCTGAACTAAATTGTTCGTTTGTATGTATTTCAAAAGATATAGCTACATGATCTGAAATTTGCGATATCTGCTGTGTCTTCCAATTTCTGATCGCCGCAATTGCCAGTTTATTCGTTAGTGTGAGATCAATCACACTTGCATCACGACACGCGAAAGTTTTATTATTATGGATAATTAAGTTTATTTCATCTATGATAGGGATCAGTCTGTGTCCATTATGATTTTTCCTGATGTCATACCATAACGGAGCTCTGGCATTGAAATCGCCGCAGATTATCACCGGTATATGTAATTAACTTCTTCATAAACTCCTCGTGCTCATTTTTCATTGAATTCGGATGTATATAAATGTTGGAAAGATATATTTTCTTACTTTTTGTTTGTATGGTTATAGTTGTAGCGAATGAGTTAGTGAATTCTGTACTTAATTGAATTTTTAAGCTGCTATTTCTTACAATTATTGCCGTATTTATATTGGGACTGTTCATCAATTGATATTTTGTACAAGGTCCTGGAAATATTACCTCCTCTTTGATTATATAAGGTTCTTGTATCATTACTATATCTGCATTTCTAATTTCATCAGATGCACAAAGCTCATTTATGCAATTTTTGCTTTTTCTGGTATTTTGTTGAATGATTTTAATTTTGTCAATATATAGTTTTCGCCCCATCATTCTGGAAGTTTATTATTGGCCCGCATCTTCTATATTCGATTATTATATAAGGTTCCTGTAATAGGACTATATCTGCTTCTTTGGTTTCATTGGATGAGTAAAGTTCGCTCAAGCTTGTTTTACTTTTCCGCATATTCTGTTGAATAATTTTTATCCTATCGATAGATTTCATTTGTGATGTCATCTGTTAGAAATATACATTAAGGACTCAATAAATTTCTGAGAATTTAGTTTACACTATCTTCTGAGCCTGTTGTGTAATCTGTTCGCTGAATCATCAGGCTGATTTGTTTATTGTAAATTGGACAGTCCTTAGAATTTGGTTTGTGATCAAGATTGTTATTTTTAAAGTATGGGTGTTTGACGCAGTTGCAACACTTTATTATATTGGAACATTGATGTTGACCCTCTGTACCGCAGTTCACGCATTTTTTCAAGTTTGGGCAGTCGTTTTTCTTGTGGTTAGGGTTGAATATGAAACAGTTCTGACATTGGTTCACCAGGACTTTGTCTCGAACTTCACATCTTTGTACATCAGTATAAATTTTGTTGGCTTTCATTATAGCTTGGTAGGCCCGAGGCGAAACCCTCAGCACCACGTCATGATCAGGTTTATTGGACTTAATTGGGAAAAGTACCTTTAGTTCGTTTTTAAGGTTGTTAAGTTCTGGGTTCATCTCACAAATTGTGTTTGTAAGATCAGATATGTCTGTTGATTTATTTACATTTTTTATAACAATAGTTGGATCTCTTTGATTAGGCTTATAGATTTTACATGTTTGGTTCAATTCGTCAATTTTCCTGAAACTCTCAATCAGTTGATCTATGTCTTGTTCGTTAGGTGATTTTAATATTGTACCCTTTCGTGTATTTATCAATTTTGAGATTTTGGCAGTATTTCCTTTTTGGCGAAATTGCTTTATTGTTTCATTCACCTTTTGGTGTACATGAGCTGTATTTTGATCATCATTAGCAAATATAATCAGTGTTTTCTCATCATTAGTGCATCTATTTTTTTTTTTGTAATATTTTATCATTTCTATTTTTGGACTATTTCTGCGTATGTGTGCGATTCTTTGATTTTATTTTGTTTAACTAGTTGTGCTATATCATTTTTAATATCTGTGAAATTACCGTGCAATTGTTCCTCAAATTTATTTATATTTTCGTCTAACTTTATAAGCTCAGTTACGCTATCTTTGACCTGTTTTATTGTACTTTTGAGAAAACCAAGATCTTGTTTACTTATTGTTTTTTGGTTATTATCAAATTTATCGGAGAAATATTTCCATATTTCATCCAATCGAGCAATTACCAGTGTATTCATTCTTAGAAAATTTGCATGTTAATTACACTGGTCAACAAGATTTTTGCACACCTGATTATGTTTCTAGTGTAACTTTTCATGCTGAACTAAAAAATCTAATCAGAAATTTCCCATCACCTATGGTTTTTGCGTGACGGTCTTTTTTTAGTATTGGGATAAATACACTAAAAATTGCAAACAATGTCACGTAACTGGTTTATCAAAAAATATTTTTCTTTGTACACAAAGAAATAGCATCTTATCTACATGTCCTGAATCCAAATATACCATTAGTTTTTTTCTATTACACAATATTTCTGAGATACACCTACTTGAATTTGGAAATATTGTTAATATATAGGCATATATGAACGAAACATATTTATTATTGAAAAGCAGTGACAGTGGATTTTCTTCTATACTTTGCTTGAGTGCCCAGCAGTCGTCGGCAAGCATAGCGGGACTCCATTTACCTTGGTACCGCTTCTCCATGCTTGATATAGCTTGATGAAACCTCTCACCATGCTCATCGCTAACTGCGCCAAGATTGTCTGGAAAGAAATCTAGATGTGAATGCAGGAAATGGATCTTGAGGGACATGTTACATCCCAGTGCCTTGTAGGAAAGCAACAGATCATTAACTATGTCTGGGTAATTTTCACCTTGACACTTCCTAAGAAGTTTTTGCAAACGTTTCTAAAGGAATTCCATGCTGCTGCTTCAACTTCATTCAAACTATTTTGAAAATTTCCATCCTGCTGCAATTCTCGAATCTGAGGTCCAACGAAAATGCCTTCTTTAATCTTCGCTTCACTTATACTAGAAAATTTTTGTTTTAGGTAGGCAAATCCACTGGCATTTCGATCCATTGCCTTGACAAAGTTCTTCATTAATCCCAGTTTAATATGTAATGGTGGTAAGTAAATATTTTCTGAATCGATCAGGGGTAGATTTGCAATATTTTTATATCCTGGAGTAAAGATTTTACGGTTTGGCCAGATTTTTTTAATGTAATGCCTTTCCCTATCTCTGCTATCCCACTCACACAGAAAACAACAAAATTTTGTATATCCAAGCTGTAATCCACGCAAGAGAGCAACGACTTTCAAATCGCTGCATATTTTCCAACCGTATCTTTCATATTCTATCTTTTTCAAAAGCAGGTTCATGTTTTCGTAAGTCTCTTTCATGTTGGATGCATGTATTTATCCCAATACTAAAAAAGATCGTCAGGCAAAAACCATGGGTGATGGGAAATTTCTGATTAGATTTTTGAGTTCAGCATGAAAAGTTACACTAGAAACACCATCAGGTTCTCTTGTGCAAAAAAAAAAGTTTTTTTTGTAGACCTGTGTTATCTTTACTCAATCTTTAAACAAATTAGCGCAGAACTTTAAAAATTAAATCTATCTTTATAAAAGTCAATATTAAGTTTCACCTATCAATTTTAAATTATTAACCAAGAAGAAGTTATAGAAAAGGGAATCAATAAACAATATTTACCGAGTTGGAAGAGCGATGTGACGCACGTCCAGTCGATTCGACCACCTAGCGGCCAAAAAAAAAAGTACATTACATATGGTGATGCAATTACACATGTCAATCATGTGTATAATTATTTATAGATGTGTTTCTATATACAACATGACAATCTTGTTATAAGTATTATACAATATAGGGTTGTTGGTTTAAATTACCATATATATACACTGCGTGACATTGAAAATGGAACACCAAGAAATAGTGGCCAGAAAATTATGCAAATTTCAGGGTAGACGCGCCTAACCGAGTTATGCAAATGATGTAAAATGCGCAGCCCTCGTGCGCACATGGAGTAAGATATAAGGAAGGAACTTGCAGAAAGGACAGTATTCGTGTCGTTATTTCTTCAAGGAAAATCATTGTAGAAATTTTGTTCTTGTGTCAGAAGACACGTGTAATAACAGAGAATGCCAGGTCATCGTAAACGGAGGCAGTTCAAGCAGACAGACGCTTTTACGAGGGGCATGGTGATCGGACTGAAAAGGGCAGGTTGGTCATACGTCAAATCGCAGCTGATACACACCTTGGTGCGTCCACGGTGCACCGACTGTGGAGAAGATGGTTGGAACAAGGAAATGTGGCAATTTATAGGAATGCCGGTGCAACCAGAGTGACGTCAGCACGTGTGGATCGGCGTATCCTTCGACAAGCAGTGGCGGCCCCACAAGCCACTTGTACCGCCATCCTGCAACATGTGCAAGGCACCCTAGATCATTCCATCTCGACCAGAACCATTTCCCGTCGATTGGTTGCTAATGGCTTGCACTCATGCCGTCCGCTAAGAAGACTGCCATTGACCCCACCGAATAGGCGCCAACGTTTGGAATGGTGCCGGGCTAGATCGACGTGGATGACGGAATGGCACAGGGTCGTGTTCTCAGATGAGTCGTGTTTCTGCTTGTCCAGTGATAGTCGCCGTGTACGCGTGTGGCGTCGACGTGGAGAAAGGTCCAATCCGGCAGCAATTGTGGAACGCCCCACCGTGCGACAACGTGGAATCATGGTTTGGGGCGCAATCGCGTATGATTCCAGGTCACCTTTACTTCGTATTCAGGGCACTATGACGGCCCAACGATACGATGATGTGCTGCGACCGGTGACACTCCCCTACCTTCAGGGGGTACCCAATGCCCTTTATCAGCAGGATAACGCCCGACCGCACACTGCTCGCATTAGCCAACAAGCTCTGCAAGATGTACAGATGCTTCCCTGGCCACCGTACTTTCCTGATCTCTCACCAATCGAGCACGTCTGGGACATCATTGGACGCCGTTTGCATGCCTTGCCACAGCCGCGTTCAGAAGACGAACTGTGGCAAATGGTTGAGAGGGAATGGAGAGCCATCCCTCAGGGACGCCATCCGTACTCTGATTGACTCTCTACCTAGACGTGTTGCTGCGTCCGCGGTGGTCCTACTTGCTACTAAGCCGACGACGTTCTCGCTCTGTATTATGACTATCATTTTGATATAAAGATCACTTATTGTTCGTCCCTGTCTCTCTCTGTCTGCTGAGTTTCATCACTTTCTGGCCACTATTTATTGGTGTTCCATTTTCAATGTCACGCAGTGTATTTGTTATATTGTTTTTAGAATAGAGCAATCCATATTTAATTCATTTGATAATAAAAAGACATATATTGGAATTTATAAAATATTTATTTTTCCATTGATTGCTCTATTTTCAAATCGATTTTAACCAGTTTTGGTACCGACAGGCAAAATAAATATTTTATTAAATCCAATATATGCCTTTTTATTATCTAATATTTGTTATATATATTTATATACATTTATATAGAGATATATTTGCTCTTTATATGTTATTTTAGATGTATAAATGTCCCTCACACACATACGCTAAATATTAATATATGATGACAATACTTCATATATTTTTTATCTGCCCAACCCTTCCCTTACCAAGTTCATCTCTAGATATACACCATATATTATTACAAATTAATGATATATAACTACATAGACGTATAAATTTATAAAATTTCCAAATTCTATTCTTTAAATCCAACTCGCTCCTCTCTATGGACTTCAATTGAGGCCGCCGCAACAAAGACTTTCTCACTTTAGCAACAAAAGCGATCTAGCGAGCAACTCAAACGACTAGCGAGCAACCAAAGCGATCAAGGCGATCTACGAAAGCGATCTTAACTCATCTGAGCGAACTTTGAAGTGATCTTTTGTGATCAGAGCGATCTATTGTGATCTAAGCGATCTTCTGTGACCAAAGTGGTCTTGATAACTGTGTGAGCGATCTTGAGATCCGAGTGATCTTTGAAAGCGATCTTTTGTAACCGAAGCGATCAAGCCAGCACCATGGGGGGCTGCTGCGGCAAGAAGAAGAGGCGTGATAGGTAGGTGCAATTTACCATACCTTATAGTTAAATATAGTTTAGGATTAGAGAAGAAATAGTACTGGCTATAGCAAAGTAACAACTACTATGATCATTTTGAGTAAATTTACAAAATGCTGTATGTGATATCATGGAAGTACATATGCAAACCTATCGCTATATCAAGCAGAGCTAATATGCGAAATAATTTAGCGCATCTCCAATAATTTACTTTTCTTTTTAAATATTAATCATATAATTTTTGTAGATCTTCCTAAAGAATCCTTGTATATAAAGAAGAGCTTTATTTTAACCTAATTAAGATTTTTTAAATAGCAATGTTTTTAAGACCACAGATATCTATTAGTTTTGCTTTAAAAAGATATGAAATGTGGAAATCTTGATAGCGATTTTGCCTCACTTTACACACGTGTTGTTTATCTTATACCCAGCTGAAGAGAAACAAACGAGAGTCTCGTGGATTGATATTGAAATAGTAAACACATCTGAGAAAGTTTTACACGGAATTTGAATTAAACTCTGCAGCGAGAGAGTATTTTTTCAATTTTACCCTGAATTGAAACATGCAAGTGTCTATTTATGGAAACAAATAAAAATCTGCGAGAGGAGCTGCAAGTTTTAAATGAACCTATAAATTATATAAGTTAATGCGTTAAAAAGAATAGTGATATTGCAAAATCCAAATTTCTTTATTGAAATGCCAGTAATTTTTTAGGTATAGAATTTTTTAAATATCTGAATAGGTAGAGGGAGAAATTTCACATATCATTGAATATAAAAATTAGATACATTTAAAATATGAATAAATTTGTTTAAATACCTTCTTTTAAGTTTGTAGAGGCAGAAATAAAATGCATTTATTTGCAACACTATAGAGAGAGATGTTTGTCAAATTATCAAATATAGAAGGACAAATTTAATATTATATATTATATCTGTTATTATTGATACTCTCTAAAAACTAATAAAAAGGCAACTATCTTATATATCTACTTCATTTGCGGAGAATTCATGGTAAATCCGTGTATAGTGAATTTATTTTCCTCCGGTTTACCCAGACTGGTCTATTTGTTGGCTTGATTATCTTTATATAATTTTTCCTGTATGTAAATATCATATTACCATTAAGATAATATTACTTTGTTTTCCTGCATGTATCCTACATTTCTGCTTGGAGAATCTGTATAAGCCTAAAAATTCTTAATAAAACTTTTTGTTGTTGTTGTTATATATTTACAAATTAATGATAATAAATATTTAATAACAAAGTGTATTATTTCAAGTTAAATCTCCCATAATTTAACATTTAAATGCAGCAGTATCATATTTTTTTTCTTATGAAAGATGTCCAAAGTGTTTAAAGTCGCAAAATATATTTCTCCTTGAACTAAATAGTTCCATGAAGATAGAGGTTGCCTGTGGCCGGCATTAATATTTATAAGAATTAAAAGCCACTTCGGCCAGTAAATCTTTTTTTTATTCTCTCGACGTTTCGACAAAAATATTTATTTAAAAATCTTTTTTTAATGATTATAACGTCTTGCCAAATGCTTTATTTGTATTTGTTCCTGATGAGGACAAAAGATTTTTGTCGAAACGTCGAGAGAATCAAAAGATTTACTGTCCAAAGTGTCTCTTAATTCTCATAAATAAATAGTTACCAGAATTATAGCAGTTAGAACGATGTGTTTATTATAAGAATATTCCTGTTATATATAGTGCGGTATATATATTATGTAGAAAATGGTGCTGTTACCTACTTAGGGATCATTTAGAATAGAGAAGAATAGTACAGGTTATATGGTGCACGCTACAGAGACTGTTATAATTGAGAACAAATATATAAAATAAGTGTTTATTAGATCTAGAACTAATAATTATAAAAGAGAAAGAGAAAGATATAGTGACAATTACCAATTTTATTTGACATCTTATCAATCAATAGTTCGCACAGAAAGAAGCTAAAGTAGTTTTTAATTGTTATAGGAAGGAAGAATATATTGTTGTGGAACAGCGTGCACCTATACCCTCTATTAGCTCTCACCTGACTGTTCCCCCTGAATGTTTACATCAGAGCGTTGATTTGTCCCCCCATTCGTCCCTCATGTCCTCTTCCCTCCCGTTGTCTTTGTTCTCTCTGTCTACTAACCCCTCCCTGTCCCCTTGTCCCTCCCTTCCCCCTTGTGTCCCTGTCCACCTCCGTTGTTGGTTGTCTCTCCCCTCGTTACTAACCCGTGTTCCGTGTCACCCCGTGTCTTCGTTCTCTTTGCCCCAGTCTTTCACATCAGATGATTGGTACGACTGCCCCCTAGCTAGCATGATTTCACCTCCACACGGCACCACCCCCTCCTCTCCTTCCCCCCAGTAAACTCCCTCGGGAGTTGGGGAGAAGGAGAGAAGGCGGCGGGGCGGGGTTTTCGTTGGGTGTTAGCTGATAGGGGATATAGGTGTACGAGGTCTCCAGGACGATATGTTCATCCGGGGGGAGAGCCACCATCGCCTCGGTGGACCGTGGGGCGACGACTGACGGAGGCCTGGGCAACCTCCGTTGTGGTGGAGGAGTGAACATCCTCCGTTGTCGGGGAGGATGAGGCGAACTCCTCTGTTATTGTAGGTAAGAGAGCAACTTACGGTGTATTGGAGGACAGGACTAACTCCTCTGTATTGCAGGACTAGGCAATCTCCGCCATGTTTGAGGCCTGGGTGACCTCCACAGTCTTGGAGGAGTGGGCGACCTCCCCTGACTGAGAGACCCAGGCTATCTATCGTAGAAGGCTGAGCAACCTCCGCTAGGCTGGAGGATTGGGCAACCTCAGCTGTCTTAGAGGACTGGTCAGTCTCCACTATGTTGGAGAAATCAACGACCATTGATCTTAGAGGTATGTGTGCAACTTCCGATGAATTTGAGGATTGGACTAACTCCTATGTGTTACAGAACTGGGCGACCTTCGCCATGTTTGAGGCCTGGGAGACTTCCACAGTCTTGGAGGAGTGGGCGACCTCCGCTGACTTGGAGCCCTGGGCGATCTATCGTGGAGGAGTGGGAAACCTCTGATGTCTAATAGGCCATCTAAGAGGCAACGAGCGGCCTCTCTTCCTGTCGGAGGCTAGGGCAACCACTGTTCGGGTTGAGGGCAGGGCACACCTTGTTCTATTGAGCAATGTCATGAAATGATCGCTCAGAGTTACCCCGACTGCCATCAAATGCTATAAAGCTCCCACCTTATTATTCCAATGAAATGATCGCCCAAAGTTGCTCTAGCAGCCACCAAATGCTATGAAGGCCCACCTTATTATTCCAATGAAATGATCGTCCAAAGTTGCTCTAGCAGCCACCAAATGCTATGAAGCCCCACCTCATTATTCCAATGAAATGATCGTCCAAAGTTGCTCTAGCAACCACCAAATGCTATAAAGCCCGCATCTTATTACGCCAATGAAATGATCGTCCAAAGATGCTCTGGCAGCCACCAAATGCTATAAAGCCCCACCTTATTATTCCAATGAAATGATCGTCCAAAGATGCTCTAGCAACCACCAAATGCTATAAAGCCCCCATCTTATTACGCCAATGAAATGATCGCCCAAAGTTGCTCTGGCAGCCACTAATGCTATAAAGCCCCCACCTTATTATTCCAATGAAATGATCGCTCAAAGTTGCTCTAGCAGCCACCAAATGCTATTAAGCCCCCACCTTATTACTCCAATGAAATGATCGCTCAAAGTTGCTCTAGCAGCCACCAAATGCTATTAAGCCCCCACCTTATTACTCCAATGAAATGATCGCCCAAAGTTGCTCTAGCAGCCACCAAATGCTATAAAGCCCCCACCTTATTACGCCAATGAAATGATCGCTCAAAGTTGCTTTAGCAGCCACCAAATGCTATAAAGTCCCCAATCTTATTATTCCAATGAAATGATCGTCCAAAGATGTTCTAGCAACCACCAAATGCTATAAAGCCCCCATCTTATTACGCCAATGAAATGATCGCCCAAAGTTGCTCTGGCAGCCACAAATGCTATAAAGCCCCCACTTTATTATTCCAATGAAATGATCGTCCAAAGTTGCTCTAGCAGCCACCAAATGCTATAAAGCCCCCATCTTATTACGCCAATGAAATGATCGTCCAAAGATGCTCTGGCAGCCACCAAATGCTATAAAGCCCCCACCTTATTATTCCAATAAAATGATCGTTCAAAGTTGCTCTAGCAGCCACCAAATGCTATAAAGTCCCCATCTTATTATTCCAATGAAATGATCGCTCAAAATTGCTCTAGCAGCCATCAAATGCTATAAAGCCCCCACCTTATTACTCCAATGAAATGATCGCTCAAAGTTGCTCTAGCAGCCACCAAATGCTATAAAGTCCCCTTCTTATTATTCCAATGAAATGATCGCCCAAAGTTGCTCTGGCAGCCACTAATGCTATAAAGCTCCCACTTTATTACTCCAATGAAATGATCGCCCAAAGTTGCTCTAGCAGCCACCAAATGCTATAAAGTCCCCATCTTATTATTCCAATGAAATGATCGCCCAAAGTTGCTCTAGCAGCCACCAAATGCTATAAAGCCCCCACCTTATTATTCCAATGAAATGATCGTCCAAAGATGCTCTAGCAGCCACCAAATGCTATAAAGCCCCCATCTTATTACGCCAATGAAATGATCGCCCAAAGTTGCTCTGGCAGCCACTAATGCTATGAAGCTCCCACCTTATAACTTCAATGAAATGATCTCTCAAAGTTGCTCTAGCAGCCACCAAATGCTATAAAGTCCCATCTTATTACTCCAATGAAATGATCGCCCAAAGTTACCCCGATTGCCATCAAATGCTATAAAGCTCTCACCTTATTATTCCAATGAAATGATCGCCCAAAGTTACCCCGATTGCCATCAAATGCTATAAAGCTCTCACCTTATTATTCCAATGAAATGATCGTCCAAAGTTGCCCCGATTGCCATCAAATGCTATAAAGCTCTCACCTTATTATTCCAATGAAATGATCGCCCAAAGTTGCCCCGATTGCCATCAAATGCTATAAAGCTCTCACCTTATTATTCCAATGAAATGATCGCCCAAAGTTGCCCCGATTGCCATCAAATGCTATAAAGCTCTCACCTTATTATTCCAATGAAATGATCGCCCAAAGTTGCCCCAATTGCCATCAAATGCTATAAAGCTCTCACCTTATTATTCCAAAGAAATGATCGTCCGAAGATGCTCTGGCAGTCACCAATGCTATAAAGCCCCCACCTTATTACTCCAATGAAATGCTGGCACATAGATGCCCTGCTAACTTGGATGGTTTCAATAAAAATGGGCGAAGAAATTAATCTCCTTCATTTAACAACATATCTACTCACTTTATTCACATTACCAAAATGGGTGTTACACTAGAATATGATAAAGAAACATATGGATATTTTCTCATTACATTTACTCTCTACTAAGAACTAAGCACGAGAAACCTAAATAACTTTAAATTCGTATGGACCTACTAAATATACTTCATTTATAGACACGTATGATTATTTTAAAAATTAAACAAAACCTACTGCCCTTATTGCAATAGATCCATTGCAATAAGGGCAGTAAATATTGTTTAATTTTAAAAAGAATCATACGTGTCTATAATAGTTTCGTATACTTCATTATAAAACATTAACTTTCGATACAGTTTCAAATAACAAGTAAATTCGATAATAAGTATTACTATTTTCGAAACTCCGCCTTTGCCGGTCCCAAGCCCGGATGAAAAAGAAGGAGGGAGAGCGGTAACAAAGTCGCTAAAAAATCTGGGTTCAGCTGGCCCGGCTGATAGTATCCTGTAAGGGCTCCTAATCCAGGGATACAGGATGAGCAGCGTTTGTACTCCATGTTTGGAGCAGCTGCACATGGCGTCTGTTCCTCATGTCAGAGGAAGCCATTTCTTTTGGAGCTAAGTCGGCCTGCCACTGAGTAGTGCTCCCAGTCTTAATGACAAAGGCAGACGCATTCTACTTCACTCAGTCATGATGGTTGTCAAACATATATCCAAATATGATTGAGTGGAGATAAGAAAGAAGACTATTTTCGGGCAAACATCCACTTCCTACTAATCTATTCTCGTCAAGATAAATTGATGTTTGTTACTCTTTAACACCAAAACTACTGAATAAACCATTGGGAATTTTTTTCATGTAGGTAGCTGAATATATAGATTAACATATAAGCTAATATTTCTATAAAGCTTTCTATATAAATTCGATTATTTCAGAATATTTTTCAACTTATTTACTCACAATGACAACTATTTGGAATTTTTTTCTGATAGGATATAATCATAATATTTTTTTTCTAAAACGTTGTATTACAGTTTAACATATTTATTTCAAACCTCCAAGGAGAACTTTTGGTTGAATTAAAGCCAGTTAAGATTATCCATTCATCACATTTCCTGCTAATGGATATTTTCCAGGGCATCCAAATATTAACTCGGTAAAATCATATTTTTTGAAAAAAATATATATATTCTTGTAATAAACATCAATTATAGGGTTGTGTCAATAAGTAATGCACAATCATCAATAATTTTTGTATTTGACAAACCATAAAGATGAAACTTTGTATATATGAATACCTAACTATTGGCTATATATCATTCAATATATCCACCTTCCCTCTGTACATATTTCGTCCAGCGTTCTTTCCAACTCACAAAGTCACTTTGGTGAAATGCTACATCTTGCTTTCTGAACCACCCTCTAACCTCATGGAGTAACATTTCATCATTTTCAAATTATCTACCGCGTAAAGAATTATTTAATTTAACAAACAGGTAGAAGTTGGGAGGAGCCAGGTCAGGACTGTAAGCTGGGTGAGGCATCAAAGTCCACTATATCTGGAAATTTGAGCCAATGTCTGTTGCGCGGTGTGAGGTTTTGCATTGTCCTGATGAAATTTGATTTGACAGTCTTTTAGTCCCGGCTTTTTTGTTGATAAAGCTCTTTTTAGCTTTTCAATTTATTTACAATATCTTTCCTTGTTGATGGAAGTATTTTTTTCAAGCATGTCCATGAATATGAACCCATCTTGGTCCCAAAAGACCGTGATTATAATTTTGTCTTTGGGAAGCCTTGGTTTTTTCTTAAATGGAGGCATTTTATGGGTCCATTGCATTGATTGACGCTTTGAAGAAGGGTCATAATGGTAAACCCAAGTCTCATCACACGTTATGACCCCTTTAAAGACCTCAGAAGCTGGTCCTGGGTAAGATTCGATGAGGTCTAAACAAATATCTTTCCGAGTTTGCATCATTTCTCATGTTAGAAGCTTTGGCGCCCATTTTGAGAACAATTTTCGATAGACAAGATCTGAAAGTAGCTTAAAAACACTTCCTTTAGAGATTGAAAGTTTTTCATCAATTGATATGTCGTTATTGTCCGGTTATTCTTGACAATTTCCTCAACAAGAGCCAAATTTTGGTCTGTTGTGACAGTTGAAGGTTTACCTGGCCTCTCTTTGTCATGAGGATCAAAATCACCCTTCTGGAAGCTCTGAACCCATCTCTGTATAGTGCTTCTATCCAATGTTTCATTTCCATATACTGGCTGACGTTTTAAGTGAATTGTTGTAGCTGAAATGTCATCGGACTTAAAGAGGAACTTGGTCACCGACCGTTGTCACATTCTTGTGTTCACAGTAGGCTCCATATCTGATAAAATACAAAAGATAAATCAATTCTGATTGCAGATATGAAAGGCAGAGTGTTTTATTTACCAGAAAACATATATTTTATGAAAATAAATTATTTATATATTTTACTAGGGGTGATTGTGCATTACTTATTGACCCAACCTTGTATTTGAATTGATACCAATGGGACCTTTTCTTTATTTGAAATGTTTCATGATTAATAAGGTACAGTTTGGATTATAGATTATAAAAACAAGGTAATAATTTTATTTACTTGGATTTGGTTTTATTACCTTGTGTTTCATGATTAAGTTTCAATGAGGAAAAAAATATATATTAATACATATTTTTGTGTCTGTATGAAAACATGAAAAATACAAATATTACTTTAATCTAAATGATTAATTGCAGTGGGAAAGTTGACAAGTTTGGGAAATGAAAAAAATCTAAAAATTGCATTTAAAAGAAAAACATGATCTTTTAAAAAAATATTTTATGGATTTTCGGTTAGAATCCTATTCAGGATACATTTTTTTTTTGCTTATCCCTAATACACGTGGTACAGGCCATGATAATCATGGTGGGTAGAAGAAGGCGACTGCTTTTACTGTAAGTGCGCCACATGTCTACACATGTGAAAAACAGTTCGACTTTGCACTTACAAATGTACCAGAGCCCCGTTTGGTTACTTGCACTCACTGGTGGGGTTGTACTTTTGCAAGAATCGGGGGCCATTGGAGATGGAGGATACATTCTAGCTGATTAAAGTCAACATATCCCTTTAGTAAGTTGTTTCAAATAGTAGAATGTACTCTCCAAGACATCTCATTGTTTTACTTGTAGTGACTTCCATCTGTTTAAGATTAGATTATTGAAGCAATGCAGCTGCAAGACATCTAAAATCATCCAAGAGAAAATCAAAATCATGACATGGTTGGCAATGATGCTGTCAGCATTTGTACTGCCTCATTACAAGACTTTAGCTTTCGGCCATAAAGACATGGTTGAGAAAACAACCTCCATCATATTTCCAAAGCGGATTTACAGAATGGATTCAATACTGGAGGAAATGTATAGACTCCGCTGGAGAATATTTTAAATAATATCATTCTATTCACAAATATTTGATTTATATGTGTACAAAATTTGAATGAAAATCATTTAGTACTTTTGACCAAACAGGCATGTGCTGATTACTGTGGCAGTAATGTGTTTAGGCAAAGTCAGACTTTCACCAAAATGTGCCTGGATCATGATCAATGAAAGCTGTACCCCTACACTCCATGAGATCATAAACTCATTGTGAAATATTTACACAAGGGGATAAAAAACAACAACTGTAGTAGTGCCATAGTAATGCATTTTCAGTGATAAAGTTGTTTAAACTACATCAACTGTTGTCAAAATTTAAGAATTTGTTGAATTATTAGGGGCATTCCAAAAGTAATGCCTGTTTGTCCATAACTCAATTAATATTTGAACTATTTTATTTAAATTTCAATGTGGCGTCAAGTAAAGCCTTATCTAATAAATATCCATTTTGTTTTCAGATATCGTAGGTAAAATTAGGGAATTAAGACAGAAACAAAGAGCTGTTATTGAATTTTTGGAAATGGAGGGATGTTCAGAGATTCACCAAAGACTGAAAATTGTATACACAGAAGTCACAATTGATATAAGCAATGTGAGAAGATGGATGAAAAGATCCACCAACAGTAACCAACACTGGAAACAAAGACAAGGTTGATTACCTTATCCATCTCATGATGGAAGAATAAGAATCAGAGGGGACTCTGGCACATTTGTAAGTGCAAAGTCGAACTGCTTTTCACATGTGTAGACATGTGGTGCACTTATAGTAAAAGCAGTTACCTACTTCTACCCACCATCATGGCCTGTACCACGTATACTAGAGATAAGCAAAAAATAATAATAATAACAGTTCTCAAAGAGTACAGGCAGTCGTGGTCGAGGCAGAGTGGAAAGCTTGGGAATGTCCACACACAAAAAAACGAAGAGACACAGCTGTAGTAGGAAAGTTCCGTGAACAGATAGGAGTCGAGCTAAGAGCAAGATTGAGTTAGAAGAGTCTTACTGTTTTACATGGTCGATGAGGTGGTCCTGGGTACAACCGACAAGGCCTCACGCCGATGGTGAAGTGACTATAAGTAACATTTTGGCTAGGGCAGATGTTTTACTTTGAACGGGTGCAAAGTGCGTGGGACGTCTGCGACATTCTGCACCTTTGACCTTGATGGCAACGACTTGCCAAATTCCTCTTTAGGGTTGTTGGATTTCTCTCTCGATCTCTTTCTTAGCTCAGCTCTTAATCTATTACATAGTTTTATTTATTCATCCTCAGTTTGTACAAAGTACATTACATATGGTGATGCAATGACACATGTCAATCATGCATATAATTATTTATAGATGTGTTTCTATATACAACATGACAATCTTGTTATAAGTATTATACAATATAGGGTTGTTGGTTTAAATTACCATATATATATTTTTGCTTATCGCTAGTACACGTGGTACAGGCCATGGTGGGTAGAAGAAGGCGACTGCTATTACTGTAAGCGCACCACATGTCTACACGTGTGAAAAGCAGTTCAACTTTGCACTTTCAAATGTGCCAGAGCCCTGTTTGGTTACTTGCACTCGCTGGTGGGGTTGTACTTTTGCAAGAATCGGGGGCCATTGGAGCATTTTTTAATCAGAAAAAAGTGCCCAATGCGGGAATCGAACCCGGGTCATAGCGGCCGAAAACCAATTGTTTAGACCATCCTTCCACCGACCCCCCATATAAAAAAAAGATCAAAATGGGTTCCAAGGAAATTAACCCTGATCAGTATGATCAGTTTATGACCCAGAAACTAAGGCACAGTCAGGCACAGCATTAGATTGGCATCATTCCAGCTCACCTAAGAAAAAAAAATTCAAAGTGCAGAGGTCATCTAAAAAGGTGATGGCAACTGTCTTTTGGGACAGGCGAGGTGTAATACTGATTGATTTTCTAGATGAAGGTAGCACTGTGAACAGTTCTCACTATGTTTTAACTTTAAGAAAGCTGAGGGAAACTATTCAAAAAGAAAAGACTAGAGATTTCTCTTAAATCCGTCAAGTTACACCATTACAATGCACGGCCGCACACCTCCTACCAGACTTCAAAGGCTATTGGACAAATGAGCTGGTCACTGGTTCCACAACCTCCATTACAGCCCAGATTTGGCACCTTGTGACTTCTATTTATTCTCTCCAACGATACAAATTCTGAAGGGACAAAGATTTGAAGACCTACAGGAAGTAAAACGGTCCATAAAGACATGGTTGGGTAAACTACCTCCAGCATATTTCCAAAGCGGATTTACGGGTCAATGCTGGAGGAAATGTATAGCCACAGCTGGAGAATACAGTGGTACCTCGACATACGAGCGCCCCAACATACGAGTTTTTCGAGATACGAGCCGACGAGCAAGTGATCATTTGCTTTTAGTTACGAGCGAAATTCGAGATACGAGTAGTAGTGTTGAAGATATTAATCTGTGATTTTAAATGTTTCTTTTTGACCAGTACTTTTGTTTTGTTTTTCCTAAAATGTTTCTTTCTTCTTCTTCATTATTATTTGTTCTATATGCAAAGCTTTGTTTTTTGAGACTTGAATAAACAAATTCAAGTTTATTATATTTTTGTGTGCTTTTAAAGTTAAAACACAACACAAAATTATATATCTGATAAATCGCAATATTTCTTTTGTTCTCCAAAAATGTAATTATTTGTTGACGCAGGGTGAATAATTTTAGCAAAACTTGTCCTCTTGATAACTAACGTATTTTGCTATGATATGGTAAGTCTCCATTGAATGTGTCCTTATCTGACATTATTATATCTCGAAATTGACGATGACGCATTGAATTTGATCGAATAAAATATACAATACTAATAATATTTTCTAAAGTATCGTTCAAACTAGCCGACTTAGCACATAGGTTTTGTTGGTTCAAAATACAGGGTCCATTATGAAAGTAATGAGCATAATGTTATTGTGACGCGACGACAGATGGCAGCACGGTATAACGGGGGAAATGTGGTGGAGGGATATGCCCTTTCAATCCATCCGGTCGTCAGTTGAGTTCGAGCAGTGTGAGGGGAGATACATGCCTCCGCTTGAAGTGTGTTTTCAACTTTTGCAACATAGCGCGATGGAGCGTTCGCTTGAACAACGATACACCATAAAGTTTTGCGTGAGGCTTGGAAAAAATGCAACCGAAACATTCCAGATGCTGCAAAAAGCCTTCAAGGACGATTGCATTTCAAGATCACAGTATGGGAAGTGGCACAAGGCGTTCAAGGAGGGCCGGGAGGAGGTCGCCGACGAACCCCGTTCAGGACGCCCAACAACGGCCAGAACTGACGAGAACGTGGATCGTGTGCTCGAAGTTTTGCGTACCGACCGTCGATTAAGCATCCAGAAAATTGCTGACACATTACACATGTCCACTTTGTGGTACATGGGATAGTGACCGAGGATCTGCAAATGCGTAAGGTCTGTGCGAAGCTTGTGCCGAAAGTGTTGTCGCAAGACCAGAAAGAACTTAGAATTATGCGCTGTCAAGAATTGTTGGATTTGATTCAAAATCAACCGGACTTTCTGAACTCTGTAGTAACCGGAGACGAATCCTGGATGTTTGAATACGACCCAGAGTCGTAAAGGCAGAGCTGTGCATGGCACACAAAATCATCCCCACGCCCCAAGAAAGCGCGAATGAGCAAGTCGCGCATCAAAACGGTGATCATTGTCTTCTTTGACATCCGAGGAATAGAACATTGTGAGTTTGTACCGCAGGGACAAACTGTAAACTCAGCCTTTTAACTGGAGGTGCTCAGGAGATTGAAACGCCGGATCGCACGCGTGAGGACTGACATCAAAGAAACGGTCAAGCTCCACCATGACAATGCCACCAGCCACACAGCCTTCATCATTACCAACTTCCTGGTCCGGAGCAAGCACCTCGGTGATCCCTCACCCCCTCTTACAGTCCCGACTTAGCTCCATGTGACTTCTTTTTGCTTCCACGACTCAAGAGAGAGATGAAAGGAAAACATTGGGAAACCGTGGAAAACACCCAACACCATGTTACAACGTTCCTGAGAAGCATTCCTGTCGAGGAGTTTCAGGGTGCCTTTCAGGCGTGGCAAACGCGTCTCCGCAAGTGTATTGATGCAGGAGGAATGTATTTTGAAGAATATTGAACATTTGCACAAATTACGATCAATAAATGTATTTTGCCAGTAAATGCTCATTACTTTCGTAATGGACCCTGTACAATATAAAGAAATCAAGTTTTCTAAATTAGCATATTCTTTTTTTAATAACGAAATTAAACCTTCTCGCTTTCCAGCCATGGCTGGTGCACCATCGGTACATACACTTACTAAATTATTTATATTTAACCCTGCTTTGCAAATTTTTATTTTGAAGTTCTCCAAAATGTCTATTCCTCGTGTCCTGCCTGAAAGTGTTCCTAATGCAAGAAACTCTTCAAAACATCGAAAATCCTCAGTAATAGCTCGAATAAAAAATAGAACCTGTGCTGAATCGGTATTGTCTGTGGATTCAGCCAATGCTATGGAGAAATATATATATTTTCTTCTTTAATAATCTCTTGCAGAACTGTTGTTTTATATTTGTAGCTAATTCGTGTTGTCGTTCGGTGATGGTCCCTCTTGAAAGAGGTAATTGTTTGTATTTATCTACTTTTTCTGGATGTAAGCATTTGACCACTTCCACAATACATTCTTTTATCATTTAAACGTCGCTAAATGGTTTCCCCCGTTTTCCAAGAATGTACGCTACTTTGTATGTTGCTTAAGTGGCATTATTATTTTGTTGAAAGAACTTATTGAAAGTTTGTTGCCGGAGAAGCTTTTCATTTTTAAGTTGTTGTAATATAGTTTTACGTGCTTCTCCTTCAAGAATTGCATATTTATGACTCGAATGAGTCATGTAATGTTGTTTAGCATTATACTTTTCAATTGTAGTTATAACTGTACTACATAAAAAGCAAACCATTTATCTTTGGAATTAATCAAGAAGTATTGCAATTCCCATTCTTCATTAAATAATCGATTCTTGTCCTAAAGAGTCCTTTTTTTTGTTTTAAGACATGATTCTAAAATTAAAAGATATATAAAAATTTATACATAAAAAGACCATGCCACACATAAAATTGTATTTTGAAAATACGTGAGAAATGGACTGAAATCAAAATCCACATTTTTTTACATAAGTTTACTTTCACAGAAAATCTCTCTATATACACTGCGTGACATTGAAAATGGAACACCAAGAAATAGTGGCCAGAAAGTGATGAAACTCGGCAGACAGAGAGAGACAGGGACGAACAATAAGTGATCTTTATTTCAAAATGATAGTCATAATACAGAGCGAGAACGGCGTCGGCTTAGTAGCAAGTAGGACCACCGCGGACGGCGATGCACGCAGCAACACGTCTAGGTAGAGAGTCAATCAGAGTACGGATGGCGTCCTGAGGGATGGCTCTCCATTCCCTCTCAACCATTTGCCACAGTTCGTCTTCTGAACGCGGCTGTGGCAAGGCATGCAAACGGCGTCCAATGATGTCCCAGACGTGCTCGATTGGTGAGAGATCAGGAGAGTACGGTGGCCAGGGAAGCATCTGTACATCTTGCAGAGCTTGTTGGCTAATGCGAGCAGTGTGCGGTCGGGCGTTATCCTGCTGATAAAGGGCATTGGGTACCCCCTGAAGGTAGGGGAGTGTCACCGGTCGCAGCACATCATCGTATCGTTGGGCCGTCATAGTGCCCTGAATACGAAGTAAAGGTGACCTGGAATCATACGCGATTGCGCCCCAAACCATGATTCCACGTTGTCGCACGGTGGGGCGTTCCACAATTGCTGCCGGATTGGACCTTTCTCCACGTCGACGCCACACGCGTACACGGCGACTATCACTGGACAAGCAGAAACACGACTCATCTGAGAACACGACCCTGTGCCATTCCGTCATCCACGTCGATCTAGCCCGGCACCATTCCAAACGTTGGCGCCTATTCGGTGGGGTCAATGGCAGTCTTCTTAGCGGACGGCATGAGTGCAAGCCATTAGCAACCAATCGACGGGAAATGGTTCTGGTCGAGATGGAATGATCTAGGGTGTCTTGCACATGTTGCAGGATGGCGGTACAAGTGGCTTGTGGGGCCGCCACTGCTTGTCGAAGGATACGCCGATCCACACGTGCTGACGTCACTCTGGTTGCACCGACATTCCTATAAATTGCCACATTTCCTTGTTCCAACCATCTTCTCCACAGTCGGTGCACCGTGGACGCACCAAGGTGTGTATCAGCTGCGATTTGACGTATGGACCAACCTGCCCTTTTCAGTCCGATCACCATGCCCCTCGTAAAAGCGTCTGTCTGCTTGAACTGCCTCCGTTTACGATGACCTGGCATTCTCTGTTATTACACGTGTCTTTTGACACAAGAACAAAATTTCTACAATGATTTTCCTTGAAGAAATAACGACACGAATACTGTCCTTTCTGCAAGTTCCTTCCCTTATATCTTACTCCATGTGCGCACGAGAGCTGCGCATTTTACATCATTTGCATAACTCGGTTAGGCGCGTCTACCCTGAAATTTGCATAATTTTCTGGCCACTATTTCTTGGTGTTCCATTTTCAATGTCACGCAGTGTATAAAAATGAATGTTTGTATGTTTGTTTGTCTGTTTGTCTGTCTGTATGTCCGGTATACAAATTCGCAGTAGTTCACTAATTCAAACCAAAATTTCCATACATAGGTAAAAAAAAATATGGGGAAGATGATAGGCTATTTTAAAAAATATATAAATCAATTATTAAAACTATATATTTTTAGTCAGAAAATGATGATGACGATATTGCTGTATCATGTTTGATTAACAGATACAAAATTATATCGGGAAAAATTCCAAAAAGCAGAGACCACGGGTGAAACCAGTTTATTATTTTGTACGCAGGAACAAAATTCTAACAGAAAAACATTCATTCGAGCAGAAAACAAAAGCCAGATCATCTTTCTATAAAAATATCGCTTCTCAGACACAAAGTTTGGAGCGGGACGTTTCACAAGAGTGACATCCACGGCGCCAATTTATAATTGTAACTAGTATTTGAATACTATAAACTAAAGTGCCGGGAGAAAATGATTTTTTATTAAACGACTACACGAGCTTTCGGGCAGTCACGCCCTTCAACTGGAACCAGTTGAAGGGCGTGACTGCCCGAAAGCTCGTGTAGTCGTTTAATAAAAAATCATTTTCTCCCGGCACTTTAGTTTATAGTATTTATATTCCAAGGAGAAAGTTACTATGTTTAAATAACTAGTATTTGAATAAAAATTTTTTATATCTCTGTGGACATCTGCGCTCCCTCTGAGGGTACCTGGGGGTTGTAACACTTTTCTCCTCGGAGATTGGAGTTGGCACACATTCAGCATCATTCATATTAGTGGGATGTGATTTACCAGGCAACATTTTTTTAATGTAGTTTTGATGAACTTTTTTTCACTGTCACCTTGTTTTATTAAATAAACATTCCTTCCTAGTATTTTAATTATCTTTCCTGTATACCAAGAGGGATGATTATTAGTGATCCACCTAAATTTCACAGTCTCATCCACTTTAAATTTACTGTTAACATATTGACCATTGACTTTGGAGACTTTTACTTCTTCTTTTGACAACACAGAAAGTCTTGATCTGATCTTTCTTCCAAGAAATAGTTCCGCAGGTGATGTCCCTTTTCTAATATTTACATCTGTCCTTATAAAGAACAAAGCCCTGGACAGAGCCAAATCTAGTTCCACCTGCTCGTTTTCATATAATAGCTTTTTTTAGCAATTTCTTTACCTCTCTTACAGAGACTTCTGCCCGTCCATTCGATTTTGGGTGATATGGGGGAGATGTCACATGGGATATGCCATTCTTAGACAAAAAATCACCAAAGTCACTACTAAAGAAAGGAGGACCATTATCAGAAACCACTACTTGTGGAAATCCGTAACGAGCAATACAATTTCTCATAAAATTTATACAAAAATATGCACTGGTAGATGGTACTTCAGAAACTTCAACCCATGAAGAGAATGAATCTACTGCTAGTAAAAACAGTCTATTTTTGAAATTGAAATAGTCCATGTGAACCCTCCTCCATGGTCCTGCGTATTTAGGCCAACTCTTAGTCTTTTGATGAGGCAAACTTTCATTAAAAAAAAGACAAGTTCTACAATTTTTTGTAATTATTTCTATTGAAGAGTCCATGCCGGGCCACCAAATGGATGAACGAGCCATCATTTTCATTTTATTAGTCCCTGCATGGCTCTCATGTAATAATTGAAGTACCTTTTCATGTAGACTTTTTGGAACAACCATTCTATTATCAAGAAAAATACATTTTTGGAGAATGGTAAAGTCATCAATCCTTTTTAAATAAGGAATGAGATCATCATTGGGACTTGAGGGTAACTCCCCTGTCTCAATAATTTCATACAATTTGAATAAAGTTCTGTCTAAATGTGTTTCATGAGCCACAAGAACATGGTCAATTATGGAAGTATTTAAGAGTAAAATTTCACCACTCCCATCATTATATTCCAAATTATTCTTTTGAAACTCTGGAAATCTAGAAAGGAAATCTGGAATAATATTATCCTTTCCTTTTTTTATACTTAATTTCAAAATTAAAATTTGAAAGAGTTAGAGCCCATCTATGAAGTCTATTTGCAATGAGTGGAGGCAAATTTGTTTTATCTCCAAAAATAGTTATTAAGGACTTGTGATCTGTATAAATGGTGAATTTCCTACCAAAAAGGTAATTTTTAAATTTATTTACTGCAAAAACAATTGCAAGTCCTTCTCTTTCAACTTGAGAATATTTTCTTTCATGAACATTTAAAGTTCTGGAAATGAAACACACAGGCCTTTCCTCCCCATCCTTCAAATGTGAAAGGGTTGCTCCTATTCCCACCTGACTTGCATCACAAGAAAGAATCAAAGGCAAATTTAGGGAATAATGCGATAAACATGAGGTCTCATCTAATGCATTTTTACAGGAATTGAAAGATCCATCTGTCTCAACATTCCAAGACCATTTCACATTCTTTTTTAATAGGTTGTATAAAGGATATGCTAAATCTGAAAGATTTGGCAAAAATTTACTATAAAATGACAAAAATCCAAGGAAGCTTTTTAATTCAGTTATATTCTTAGGAACTGGACAATTCTTTATGCAAGCTAGCTTGTCTTTCAAGGGGTATATACCAAATCCATTAATTTTATGTCCAAGATATTCAATCTCATTTTTAACAAACAAGCACTTATTTTTGTTTATCGTAAAATTATCTTCTTTAAGAATATTAAGTGTTCTTTTAAGAATATCTAAATGGTTTTCCAAATTCTCTGATGCAATAAGAATATCATCAAAATAAATGTAAACATCATTGATTCCCGAGAAGAAGGATTCCATTGTCTTCTGAAATATTTCAGAAGCAGTCTTTATACCAAAAGCCAAACGATTATATTTATATAAACCTTTGTGAGTGGAGACAACCAAATACTTTTTTGAAATATCATCCATCTCAATTTGATGGTAAGCCTTTGACAAATCTAATTTAGTAAATAATTTCTTTCCTTGAAAATTACTTAAGACTGAATCAATGTTAGGGATAGGATATTTAACATCCTCTAAGTAAGGATTTAAACTCTTTTTAAAATCAGCGCAAAGTCTAATTTGGCCATCTGGTTTTGCAACACAAACAAGTGGTGAAGCACAATCACTTCTATCTATAGGAGACAAAATATTCAAATCAACCAATTTATCAATTTCATCTTCCACCAGTTGTTTTAAGGCAAAAGGAACTTGTCTGAATTTGTAAAATTTTGGGATAAAGTCAGCCTTCACATCAAGATGGCATTTGATACCTTTAATACGGCCAGATTTGTATTCAAAAATGGATTTATAATCATTTATAAGTGACTCTACATTAAAAGAGTTAAATTTATGTAATGAATTGAAAGAAATATATAAAAAAACTAAGGAAATCTCTTCCCAAAAGAAATTTAGAGAAATTTAAATCAGTTATGAGTATCTCAATCACCCTAGAAACATTTCTAAATTTTATATCAAATTTAGCCTTGCCTAAAATAGGTATTTTAGAACCACTATAGCCTGTTAAGATGGTATCACATTTGTTTAACTCAATATTTTTTAAAATATTTAAAGTAAACACATTTAGTTAAAGTAGTAATGGCTGCACCAGTATCAATTTCAGCCAAAAGTTCAATCTCATTCACATACACAGTTTCAGTCAAAGGAGGATGTAAATGTATATTATACAATGACAAACTATTTTGAGAATTTGAAGGATTATTAACATTAGGGTGCGACTTAAATTTATTAAAATTATTTTTAGAATTTATGGGCAAATTATGGTCAGACCTGTCTTTTTTATAACATATTGTGGAAATATGACCTAATTTACCACAAACTCTACAAGTACCAGATTTAAAAAAACAATTATAATGAAGATGGTTAGTCTTACCACAGTGTTTACAGGTATTATTAATGGCGTGAAGATACTGTGGGGACTGATGGGCATTTTCGGATCCTTTGATATTATGTAGCTCATTATCCGCTGATTCCGCAGACAGAGCTATGTCCACTGCACCATCAAAAGTTAAGTTTTCTTCTTGTAGGAGTTTATTTTGGGTAGATGAATCAATGATGCCAGCAACAAATCTGTCACGTAAGGATTCTTGTAAAAAATCTCCAAAAGAACACTTTTGAGCTTGGTCTTTTAGGCGTATCATATATTTAGAAATAGTTTCTCCAGACTTTTGATCCATTTTCTGAAATATGAATCTTTCATATATTATATTAGTTTTTGGATTAAAATGTTTTAATAAGATCGTACATAATTTATCAAAAGGAACTTGAGCAACTTCCTCTGGAAAAACTAAATTTCGCAAGATACTAAAATATTTAGGGCCTATACTTAAATAAGAAATGGCGTCTTAAAATTTTCCTTTGTTTTAGAAATTAACATAAATTGTTTTAAGCGATATATATAATTTTCCACATTTTCTAAATTCTCATCAAATTTCTCAAACGTACCTGAAGACATATTTGAAGTATAATTTCTTCTCCCAAATCAATTTCTTTGTTCTTTACAAGATTCGCTTTTCCTCGTCGCCAGTTGTTTTGTGCTTGTCATTAATATTTAAAACACATTTACATTTTATATATTTTATTCAATTACGATCAAAATTACATAAACATCACATTTAATTATATATCATCACAAACATTTATCTATCATAACTACATAACATTAAGCCAACTATATATTTTTTTGTTTTCGTCACTGGTCCAATATTTTTATTTTCATAGACTAAATTATGAGATTAATTTATAAATAAAAATATGCAAAACAAATAAACAACTATATACATCACTTACCTTATTCAAAAAATAAAAAACCATTTAGTAAAGTTGATACAGTTACACACAGGAATAGGACAGAAGACGGGAGACCAATATGTTTCAAGTGTAACAAGCCAGGACACGTAGCGCGGTATTGCAGAGTCAGGTTTGTAAGAATTGTGGAAGAGGACCCCATAGTTACACAAGACAAGGTCGAAGAAGAAATCCGAGTGGATAATGGAACTGAGAAGTCGAGACCTCTGCTCTACGCTGACGTAAGTAATAACACGTACTCAAGTATCCCTACAAGAAATAGATATGCCGCATTGGAAGATTTAAACTAAGCATCGCGCCTGAGTCCGTCAATCAAAGCAAGTCGACCATAAATGGAATTAAAAAGTTGGACCCCAAATATAAAATAAACATTAAACGTGGATAGAATCGGTATCTGCGAAGCTTTGATTGATACAGGCGATTCTCCGCCAGGTGGCCAAACGGAAAGGTTGCGTGGAACGACAGCTCCTGCTAGGTAATTTATTTTTTATGCTTTATCGCCATACTTTATAAAATAGAGTTATTTTTGTTTTGATTGAAGTGATATTGGTAAATTTTTATCCTCATAATATGAGGCCAATTTTCATTCTTTTCACAATTTATTTAAATTTACAGCGAAACAAGCTTCATTCAACTTTTAGCTATGCAAATTTTGATTCTTGTGAAAATTGTGCAAATTATAGTTTGGCAATGGATCTGGGTTATGCTAAGAATCTGAAATTCAAGATTCAGATTCAGTACAGAAGGCCAAATCTTAGATGTATAATTTTAATTTTATTACTGATATCTGGTATAGAGCAAAACCCGGGACCTAGGCCCACTAGGCAAACTACGCTCGAGTTATGTATGGAAGGTGACATTCGACAATTGATTGGTGCACTCTCGAATAAAATGGATGACTGGGGGGAGAAATTAGAGACAAGGTTACTTTCTATAGAGCAAGGAGTTGAGAAATTAAAGCGACGCATACAACAACTGGAGAATACTATGGAAAACACGGTAAAATCTGTCTCGAAGAATTCTGAAAGGATCCAAGAAATTGAGAAAAGAATAGAATTCACGGAGATGAAAATGAGAGAAAGTAATTTAATTTTTTACGGAGTCGAAAAGAAAGAAAATGAAACAAGCGATGAATCTCTCGCAAAAATAAAACAGATAATTACGATAATATGCAAATCTCCGAGAATATTAACATCCTTAAATGTCATCGATTGTCTAAAAGGCCGAGTGCACCCCTACTGGTGGAAATACCCAAATATGAAGACAGAATAATATTATTCAGGAATGCATTCAAGCTTAAGGAATCAAGGATTTACATAAATAAGGATTACACCTTAAAAGTTAGACAACAGCGTCGATTGTTGATTAATAAGAGAAAATAACTCTTAGCTAAAGGAATCTCACCTAAACTTCGAGATAGCAAGTTGATTGTTGGAAGTATTGTTTACCGAGTGATAAATGATAAGATCATGAGTTCAGAAGGAACTGAGATATAGCAAACACACAGAAATGAACTGGAAGGATCACATGATATATCTTTTTCAGGCAAGAAAATATCATCATCAACCACATATTAGTAAATTAAATTTTATTGCCATCTATCGTTAAATTTTACACAAATAAATTTACTGGCAATGCGTTTCTTTTAAATATCATCAAATATTATCTCTACAGACCTTACTGCAATGATATGATTTATTGAATGAGAGGGCTTGGCTCATCAGTAGTGAACCCTCATATAGCTAATAGGAATGGAAAACTAAACTACTTGATCGAACAACTATTAAACCTTGGTCACAATTATGTACAAATTATACATGGGAATATCTCTCAAAGGTTTCTTTAGAATAAATTCCGTTTTCCCTTTCATTGAATATTTAAATCAGTTTGAAATATTTGCTATAACGGAAACTTAGTGCCATTTGTTCTAAAACTCGAGATTGAGGATTTTCAGGTTTACCAATCACTTGCTAGAAAAACCTTGGGTCAGGGAAGAAGCTCTGAAGGCATCATTGTAGGCATTTATAACAAAAATAACCAAACTTAGATTCATTGCTGACTTGTATAACTTTTACATATCTACCTCCTAACGAACTCCAACTAGAGAATATATACTACGATCAAGATACACAATGGACTGGAGATAATTTTATATGGTGTACTAAACATTCGCACCAATCACCTTGGATACTTTCTTAACCTGCTGGATATCCCAACTTTATTGTCGCGTAATCTTTCCTCAAGAGATATAATAACATCTACCCATGTTAATACTCTAGTTCCCCAGCGGACACTTTCCTGCTACTATCCCTTTTGACACATTGTAAATAGCATTGCTAATTATTGTAACTATTGCTGTTATTCCTGTATATACCCTCTACTACGTGGAGAAGTTGTATAAGACCAAAAGGTCATAACAGGGACTTTTGTTGTTGTTACTACTGTTATTCTTGTATGTACCCTACATTTCTGTGCTTGGAGAATCCGTATAAGACTAAATTGTCTTAATAAAGCTTTTTGTTGTTGTTGATTGATACAGGCGCCGATCTTTCAGTGGTCGACCTTAGTACAGCTCTTAATACAGGTCTTGAAATAATAAATCCTGTTAAAATGTGCCCGGACCCGATGGCAAATATTGCCGATGGAAATATTGTTTTAAATATAAAATTTGATGACAAAACGATTACACATCAATTTGTGATATTGAGAACACATTTGCGAATATTTATACTTGGACGAGATTTTCTTAAGAAAATGAACGCAAAAAATTGATTGTCAGCGTGAAATAATCAAATATGACTTGACAGGAAATCGTGACGTAATCAAATATCAACAGAAGAAAATAAAAAGTGCAAAGGATGCCATTATACCAGAACTTTCTATTAAATTGATTAAGGCATTTGTAGAAGCAGAGGATGGCGAATACATCGTCGAGGAGAACCATAAAATGTTTCAAACAAATGAACTTCGACTATCGAGAAGCTTAAAAATGTTGCGAATAAAGAAACATATATCTGGATAGCAAACCCTTACCCTCGACCATTGAAAATATTTTTTAAAAAACAAACATTGTGCTTTGGAAGCCAGCCAGCCAAAGTGAATCTTATGGAAGAAAGTGAACAAAAGGAGCATGAAGAACCTCAATTTCAGATAAACGAAAATTTATCATATAAGGAAAAGGAGCAATTGAAACAAGTTTTGGAAAAGTACGCGGATTTATTTTCGTCGGGATTAGGAAGATCCAACTTAGCGAAACATCGGATTGATACAGACGGCGCGAAACCGATCAAACACAAGCCGTATAGGGTGAGCGCGAAAGAACGAGAAATCATAAAAGAGCAAATTGATTAAATGCTCAGAGACGGCATAATCAGACCATCCTCGAGTCCATGGTCCTTCCCCGTAATATTGGTCAAGAAGCGAGATGGTAAGTACAGATTCTGCGTTGACTACAGAAAATTGAATGATGTAACAGTGAAGCATGTTTACCCAATTCCCAGAATTGATGAAGTATTGAACACACTTCAAGGATCCAAATACTTTTCAGCAATTGACCTTAAATCAGGATATTGGCAAGTAGAGGTTGAGGAGAAAGATAAAGAAAAGACAGCCTTCACTACAGCACATGGCCTATATGAGTTCAACGTAATGCCCTTTGGACTGTGCAATGCCCCTGCTACATTTGAGAGGAACATGGAAAATATGCTTGGTAATCTTAGATGGCAAATTTGCTTATGTTATCTAGATGACGTAATCATATATAGTTCGGATTTTTAACACACCTCAAAAGAATAGAAGCTGTTCTAAGATGTTTTCGCGAGGCTAATTTAAAATTGAACAACAAAAAATGCCAATTTGCTTTCGAAGAACTGGAGATTCTTGGCCATATAACTAATCAACATGGTATAAAACCAGCGGAGCATAATATCAAGGCTATTAGAGATTTTCCTCGACCCAAAAAGATAAAAGAAGTTCAATCATTTTTAGGAATGTGTTCATATTATAAAAAAATTATCAAAGGTTTTTCGAAAATTGCCGATCCATTAACCAGTCTTATAAAAAAGAATGTACATTTTACCTAGAAAGAAAATCAAGAAAAAGCATTTCAAACCCTTAAAGTAGCATTGATAAATCCCCCAATATTAGGGCACTTTGATCCGAATGCAGCTACTTACATTCATACTGACGCATCTAACATCGGCTTGGGTGCAACATTAGTCCAAAAGTTCGGCGATGAAGAAAAGGTGATCTCATATTTAAGTCGAACACTGAGCGAACCTGAGCAAAATTATTCGACTACCGAAAAAGAATGTCTAGCTGTTGTGTGGTCAATGTCCAAGTTACGACCCTACCTATATGGAAGACACTTCAAAATCGTAACAGATCATCATGCACTATGCTGGCTTAAGAATCTGAAAGATCCGACCGGCCGATTAGCACGATGGGCACTGAAGATTCAGGAATATAATTTCGAAATTATGCACAAATCTGGTAAAAAAACATCTGGACGCTGATGGTCTATCTAGAGGACCCTTACCGGAAAACGAATGGGACGAAGATTATGAGAGACTATTTCTGAATCAAATAATAGACGAAAAGGATGATTTTATTGAGAATATTAAGGGGAACCTTAGTGGAAACAAGCGTTCAATTACACAGAACTTTAAAGAAGAAAATGGGTGTCTCTACAAAAATCCAAATCCTGAAGGTAGGGCATGGTTGCTGGTAGTGCCAAAGAAGAGAAGGAAGGAAATCATGAGTGAATACCACAATCATATGCTGAATGGCCATCTGGCCATCGCCAGAACCACTTACAGATTGAAGAATAAATACTATTGGCCTTCCATGTTGAAAGTTGTAAAGACGTGCCATCTTTGCCAAAGTCGGAAAGGTTCAAATCACTTGCCTTCTGGACTTTTACAACCTATTCCCCCAGCTAACCATCCTTTTGAAAGAATTTGAATTGACTTTGTTGGCCCTTTGCCATCAACGAAAAGAAGAAGGAAGTGGATAATTGTGTTGACTGATTATTATACCAAGTATGCTGAAACAAAGGCAGTATCAGAAGCAACCGTGAAAGAAGTCTCTACATCTTTAATCGAACATATTATTTTACGTCACGGGGCCCCAAGATTTCTTATTAGCGATAGAGGTTCACAATTCACTAGCAATTTGATGAAGGAGGTAATGAAAATGTGCAAAGTTAAAAACTGCTTCACAACGAGCTACCACCCCCCAGGCTAACAGACTAACGGAACAGCTAAATAGAACTTTAATCAATATGATCAACATGTATGTGAATACGGATCAGAAAAACTGGGACGAAATCCTCCCTTTTATCACCCACGCGTATAATACCACGATTCAAGAAACCACAGGCTACTCTCCATTTTTCCTGTTGTTTGGGAGGGAAACCATGTCCCTCTTAGACGACGACAATATCCCAATGGACAGTAACATGAATGATTACGACGAATATATAGAAAATTACTTAGATATAAAATTGCAAGGACGAGACAGGTAGTCGTTAACAACACATAGAAGACTCAGGAAAGAATGAAAAGAAACTATGACAACAACACAATGAGAAAATCTATGAACCGGGACATTTAGTGGCAGTTTGGACACCAGTCAGGAAAATCGGAAAATGTGAAAAACTATTGAGAAAATATTTTGGCCGATATTGAATATTAAAGAAGCTGTCTAACGTAAATTCCTTAATTGAGCTGAAAGATAATCCTGGTCAAAACCCATTGATTGTCCATGTCTCAAGACTCAAACCCTATTTTGAGAGAATTGATGAGGTAACTGACGAGGACGTGAAGACCTCTGGAGAGGGGGAAGTGTTGCATCATGGCTAATGAACCTATTTTATTTTAATTTGTAATATTATTTTTAATAAATATTAAATTCAAATTTATATTTTATATTTATTTATTTTATTAAACAGAATATATGTATTATAGAATCATCATTTGTATTTAGGTACACTGTGTGACTTCACTGCTCTCTTTGATGTGAGAAATAAATAAAGGATTCTGGAGGCTACTCAAAGTAGAGTTATCTCATTATTCGCTTATATAAATTTGTAGGATGGTTGAAACACGCTCTGGTAAGATGCAAGACCCAGCACAGGAGAGGACCAAGTTTGAAGAGTCTGCCAAGCCGCAACCTGGTGCAACAATATTATATACATATATGTGATTATTTAAGACCATGGAATTGTTGTAAATAATCTAGATATCTACCACCACATGTTTCACCACGTAACTGTATATAACTTGGTATTTACTGCAAATAGAAAGCCTCAAATAACATGAATCTGTACCGCGTAAGAATCTAATAAAGTATAGCAACTGTACAGAAAGAAGGAATGGAGAATAACAGGAGAAAATTAAGGTTAAAACTAATCAGGCCTAAGTGAGAATAAGAAAGCAGGCCTAGCGAGCCCAGTCCAATTTTTACGAGGTCGTGGCCCTCCTGGATGATGTAACTTCCACCCCTGTTTACGTCAGAAAAGGGCAGTGACCTGCTTGGACCTAGAGAGGCTATAAAAAGGAGGCCCCAAGCCTCAGTTAGTTAGTCCTTAGTTAGTCTTTGTTTCAGCCCCAGTCCGCGCAGGCCGCTCCGATAGAGGTAAACCCTTTCTTGCCAGAAATCTCCTCGTCCCATTCCTTCTTGACGTTCAGACGCTTCTTAGTGGAATCTCTGTTTATTTCACCTTTGGCACAGCTGTGTCGCCTTCCACTACGACTGCACGGTAGAGTTGACATCGAGATTCGTCTAGCATCAGGTAACACTGGTCCCAGAGGTCCCAAGATATCACAGACTCCCATGTCCGAAGAGCCGACAGGATAGTGGGCGCCAAGATACAAGTAAGCAAGTAGACCACTGTCTGTACAGAAAGATGGAACAGGGAAGAGAGGAGGATTCGAAGGAGCACAGAGCACATGGAGTCCGATCCCGACTATGAAAGTGGCGCAAACACCACTTTTCCCAAGATAAAAGAAAACACCCTCGGTAGGACGCAGGAAGTTCCCCCCCAGCCAGGAGGACGCCACGCCCCCGCCGGTGGTATCAGATGTCCTGGGGAGTTTGGTCAGGACGCTACATCAGCTGTTCGCGGCGACCGGACTATCGCGAGATGTGGAGTTACCGCGCTACGATGGTTCGTACGAGGCGCAGAGCTTCTTCGACAACTACGACGCCCAAGCAGATCGGGCCCAACTACAAGACTGAGAAAGCCACCAAACCTCCTGCAAGCGCCCCTCCGAGTTACCAACACGCGAGCGTATGTTACCTGCTCCCCCGACCATCTCTAAACCACGAGCCCAGCACAAGCAGTGAGCTCTAACTATCCCAGGGATCCTCCAACCACGACACCAAACCAGGCCTGTCCCGACCCACAAGACAGCACAACAGTAGGTTCCTTCTCACATAACTTTCGTTGAACAATTGCTCGCTCGAGCTGAACTGTCCAATAATGTACACCTACCTCTATTATTTGATACAGGAGCATCCATCAATATAATTAGTCAGAATACTTTTAAAATAATAGAAACCAGTTTGCAAAAGAAAATACTTGTCCACCCATTCAACATAACTATTAACGCCATAGCTAACAATATTTTCACCATAGGTTATATATTTTTAAACTTAAAAATAGGTAACATCACGCAGAACCTAAAATTCCATATCATAGATACACCCTTGCCTTTTGGCATATTATCCTTTAACTCCATAAAAATATTTCTACTAATTATAAACTGTCCTCAGCTACTCCTGTATCAAGATAATGTACCCCTACCAACTACATTGTACAAATTCACCTCGTGCAAGCAACACGTGTCCCATGGACAGGTTAATACAACTGTCCCATTTACTAAATCTTCCCCTCCTGGAACGGGTTGCTCACACGTGGTGAACTCCAACGCTCTTATCTGGTCTCATTGTAATGTTGCTAATCCTATTTTAAACGCCCCTATGTCCTTTTCTTTCATAGCTTTGGACAGAAGTAACCTAAGTCACAGCCTTCCAAAACTATTCCAATCGTTAAATTCCAACATATCTACACTCCCTCGTACCTTCCTTTTACATGCATATTTAATCATCGACAAATCTCTCTCAACAAAATAAACAACATCCTCTCACATCACTTTTTCCAATTGGCAACAATTTTTAGTGCGCGACTTAACACCCAAATCCAATTTCGAGCCACACAAGCTCCATAACGTCGCCCCACTAAACACTAAAAAAAATCACATTAAACGTGCCATATCTACTAACAATATAAAAACTCTCAATATATGTTCGTACAACCAGCACCCATGACTTTAGTAAATTTGTTATTCATGGTGAAACAGGTTAGATTTTGTACCAAACAACGACTTCACGTGACACCTTTTCATTCACAATTTTTCACTTCGTGTCACAGCGCCACACCACAAAACTCTTTCACTTTTCAGGCCAAAGACGCCTTCACGCCTGTGACACATCTCACCTCAAAGCGTGTCCACGTCGAAAGTCGCACTTTCACTCACTTCTAATCTGATATCACTGAATAACATTTTTACCAAGTCCGCAACAACCATTCGATTTAATATCAATAGATACAATATCCGGATTTTCGAAATACGGACACTCCATGACGTATCTCCATGTTATAGTTGATCACTTGACCAAATACGCTTGGGCATTCCCATCGAGATCTACCAGTGCCTTAACGTAATCCAAACCCTAAAAAAGGTACTACAACAAGGGTCTCCAAAACGCCTACTTTCGGATAGAGCACCCGCATTCACCTCCGAAAAATTCCGCAAATTTCTGCTATCTCGCGGTATACAACCACTACTTACCACCAGTAACAATCCGCAAGCTAACGGATTGATAGAACGATTGAACGCCACAATCACTGGAAAGCTAAGGTTACTATATCTCGAAAACCCAAAGACATCCTGGACAAAATTAATTAAACAAGTTGTCCAAATCTATAATCAATCCCCGCACACCGTCACAGGTTTCCCACCGATCTTTTTGATGTTTAATAGCATCCCACCAGAACAAAAAAAAAAAACATTATAACCCGTTCCCAGACGTACAGAAAGCTAGGCAACTTGCCTTCAGCAGAACACAACTTAAGCATGAAAGGGACAAACAAAGATATGATAAAGGTCATCAAGCCCCGTATTTCGAGATTGGTGACCTAGTCCTCGTAAAAAAAATTATAAACATCCCGATACGGGAAAACTGGCACCATACTTCACAGGTCCGTTTATAATTATAGAAATAATATCTCCGAACGTAGTCCGAATTAACAGACCCAATCGACCCCTAAATAAAGAAGATACAGTTCATGTGAACAAACTTAAATACTATACAGAAAACATTTTATTCCTCCCGCACCCGTCACTAATTCAAACACCTCGCGTAACACCTGATGTACACTTAGTGGAATTTAACCATTTATGTCCCACGATATTTGACGCTCAGAAATCCCGTCCTATACCCCCGACTTGCTCAGCCCCTTTTCCACACCTCACTGCAGAGATCTTCCAATAAATTGGAAGGAAGCAAGCTGTCCCCGCAAGGAGCCTCTGACCCAGATAGCCACCCCCCTCCACTTCTGGGATACGATAAAAATATATCCCCCCCCCCCTTCTTCCGCTTGACACGAGCTAACAAACAGCCGACATTTTCTTATCACGACCCATCGCTACCCCATGTCACTCTAGTGAATTTTCGCCATCTATTAAATCAAATATTAGTGCGTACCTCTTACTATATACCGTTATAATCCCTAACCAATTAATCTACTCCGATATCCCATTTAGCTACAGATGGAAAAATTTGGCTTGTCAAAGACAAAGCCGGGAACGATATAAGCTAACAAGCCCTTGCGTACCCTGTACTCTGCTTCTAGATTTTCAATATTTTTTTTTTTTTATTTAAATCAGCGGGAAAAGAAAACCCCTAGATCAAGCCCCGCAAAGAAACAACGAAGTGTAGATAAGGTTTGCCCCAGAGACGGTTTGTTTATTATTTCCAAATATGATACAATGAATTATATAATTAATATTCACACACAATAAGAAGCTATATATAGTTAAAGAAAAAAAGAAAAGAAAATAAAAATAAAAATAAAAACAAGAACAAAATAAATGAATAAATAAAGAAACAGAAGAAAAGGAAATTTAACTATTAGTATTTTTTTTTTCAAAATATTTAACAAAATCTATATACAACAAAGAAAATAAATCTTATAGATGATAAATATCAAAGATTAGATATATAAATAATAAAGATCAATAGTTGTAAGAAAGAATTAATTAATTTTTTTTTAAATTAGACATATATATAACATAAATATTACTAATTAAATATTTTTTATAGAATCATAAATTATTTGGCAAAATAACTCCAGTTCTGATTTATAGGTATAAATAATATGGGGAAGATTAGGATGTAAAGTTTTTAAAAAATTGGGGCGTGTATTATTAAAATATGTACAAGAAAATAATAAATGAACATGATCTGGTAACGATAGTGAACATAGACAGGGGGAGGGAATTTTAATATTGAACCTATTATAGCATGAAGGAAAGGGACCATGACCTGTAAGAAAGTAATTTAAATAGCCATTACCTAATATTCTTCTATTATTTACAAATCTCAACCATTTATAAAGATACCTACCATTAATTGATTGATCCCAAAGGTCCTGCCATAAACCAAGAATTTCTTTTTTATAAAAAATTTTCATATAAGATTTAGGTATTGGAATGGGTTGGTACGGGGCTGGATATAGATATTGATGAGGCTGAAGTGGGGATATAAAACTCAATTTATTGGTAGGTTGCAGTACATTGTCCTGGTGGGCTATGGTCACCATGGCCCGTTCCAGGGCTGGGCTTGTGGTCCGGTTCTGGAGGGTTATTGAGGTCCGATTCTCTGCGGTATAGCCGTTGGGAGGGTTAGATCTGGTACAAGACATCTTTCGTTCGCCGGGCAAGGATAAAAAGAAAAAAAAAAGTAAATAGCATGAAGGTCAAACGATAACTGGCACGTTGTATTTGTAAGCATTCCGCGAAAACGGCGGTCCGTGGTCAAATACAACTTGTACCTGTTATCTCTGTGGTGCCGTTTCTCTGATAAATAATAAAATAAACAAAATTTAAGATAATTTTGTAACGGTCACGTGTATTTCCGGTCGGTTGCTTGTTGACACACAACACCACCCCCCCTCTTATCTTAGACTCGGTCCCTCGAGTCGCCGTTATCTCTCTAAAAATTCCTTAAGTCTCGACACGTGTGCTAACGTGCTCTGACGCCTACTATTTTCGTTGCGTCCGTCCTGTGGTCGTTACCTATATGTCGTTTCCTTGATTCTATCCGTTATTACGTACGGTCCTACGTATTTTGGTAGAAATTTCTCCGTTTTCCCCGGTTTCCTGCGGGACGACTCCAGTAGTACCAGGTCGCCCACTTCAAACTTCCGGAAGCGGTCACGATTCGTAAGGTCATACTGACACTTCGTCATCATCGTCCGGTCTCGGTAGTTTTCGTCGGCAATTTTCTTTAATCTCTCGTTTTCTAAAATGCGGTTGGTCACGTATTCGTCGTAAGTTTTTACTGGCTCGTCGACGGTTGGTAGTCCTACGTCTAGGGACGTCCTCGGTTCTACGCCAAATATCAACTTATGCGGTGTCACCTGTGTCGACGACTGAATGGACGAGTTATACGCAAAAGTCGCCGTTTTTACGAATCTCGGCCATTCGGCGTGATCGTCCTTGAGATAGACTCTGATGCCGTTTTTTATGACGCCGTTGAGTTTTTCGCATAAGCCATTTGTTTGCGGTGTGCCACGGAAGCCATAATGTGTTTAATACCGTACAACCGTGTAAAGTCTCTAAAAGTACTCGAATCGAAAGATTTGCCTTGATCAGATATTATGCATTTCGGAGTACCAAAAACGTAGAGCAGATTGTCTGAGAGTGCGTTGCACGTGGTTTCCGCCTTCGTATCTTTTACCGGGATTGCGAGTGCGTATTTACTAAAATGGTCTACGATCGTTAGAATGTGTTCGTAGCCTTCTACCGATTTTTTGAAAGGACCTTGGTGGTCTATTCCCACTCGTTCCCAGATGTCTGTTGCTGGTGGTAACGGTTCTAGCGGGGCTGCGGGTTTGAACCTCTGTGGTTTGAAAGCCTGGCACACTTTGCACGACCGAACGTATTTCCGCACGTCTTCTTCCAGACCTTTCCAGTAGAACCGTTGCTTAATACGGTGGACCGTCTTCGCTACCCCCATGTGTCCTGCCTCGGGTATATCGTGCGCTGTTTTCATTATTTCGGATATGCTTTGCTTTGGTGCTACGACCAACCATTGGTTACCTTGTGTTGCATGGTTCTTTTTATAAAGGATCCCGTTTATTTTTTTATATTCGTCCCGTGTTTTAGCGTCTGGTAGTTTCCCGGTAATATCGCGGCAAAACGTGTCTTCCTTTTGACCGTTTTCGTCGATCCGTACTGTGCATGCCGTTAAATCGTTGAAGTTGTCTTCGACGTTTGTATCGTTTTTGTGGAACGGGTTGCGTGAGAGTGCGTCCGGTGCAACGTTCTTCCTCCCTGCGCGGTGGACTATTTCAAAGTCGTGCTCCATGAGTTTTAACCCCCATCTAGTAAGTCTTGAGCACGGGTCACGTACGTTAGCTAGCCACGTTAACGCGCTATGGTCGGTTACGACTCTGAATTCTCTCCCGAAGATGTACAGCCGTAACTTTTGTAGAGCCCAGACTATTGCTAAACACTCTAGTTCTGAGATACCATATTTACTCTCGTGTTTCGATGTCGTTCTCGACAAGTAGTGGATCGGGTGTAAAAAACCGTCATTGTCTGGTTGCATTAGCACCGCGCCTAATCCCACGATTAATGCGTCCGTGTGTATTTCTATTCTAGCGTCTGGGTTGAAATGTGCTAGAATTGGCTCCTCAGTCAATTTTTTTTTTTAAGGTTTCGAAGGCTTCTATTTCGGCCGGACCTATCACGAATCTCTTATCTTTTTCCGTTAAACACGTCAGCGGTTTGCTTATCTTTGAAAAGTTTTTTATGAAACGGCGATAATAGCCGCAAAGTCCCAGAAACGAACGAACTTGCTTGACATTTTTCGGAATCGGAAATTCCTTAACCGCCTCGATCTTATCAGTAGCCGGTTCTACGCCGTTTTCCGATACCACGTGTCCCAAAATTGGTACCTTTTGGTAGGCGAATCTACATTTTGATGGTTTTAGGGATAAGCCTGCCCCGCGGAAACATTCTAGAACATTTGTTAACCGCTCGTTGTGTTCACGTATGTCTCTTCCGTACACGATGACGTCATCTAGATAAACCATACACTCGGACCATTTCAATTCAGCTAACAGTGTATCCATGATTCTTTCGAAATGACCCGGTGCCCCGGTTAAACCAAAGGGTAACACTTGAAACTCGTACAACCCGTTACCTGTCGTGAACGCTGTAATTGGCTTGCTTGTTTCGTCCAGTGGACACTGCCAATAACCGCTAACAAAATCCGTGTGAGAGAAATACTTCATTCCCGCTAAACGGTCCAGGCAGTCGGTGATATCCGGTAATGGATATGAGAATTTTTCGGTTACGTTGTTAACTTTTCTATAGTCCACACAAAATCTATAGGATCCATCTGATTTTTTAACCAAAACGACCGGGCTCGCCCATGGAGATGTTGATTTCCTAATAACTCCTTTTTCACACATTTCTTTAACCTGTTCCTCTATAATGTCACGTTCCTTAGGACTGCGGCGATAGGCTTTTTGTCGAATTGGTTCCGTGTTTGCTTTAAGTTTAATGTGGTACGGTTCGATATCTGCCGCCTTATTCCACTCTTCTGAGAAAAGTTCCCGATACCTGTACAATACGTCCAGTACGTCGATTTTTTCGCTGTCCGATAGCTCCGGGTTTATATCGAACTTCTGTGGTTCGTATTTGCACGTGGCCGTCGTACTGTATCCCACCTGTTCACTTAGGAAAGAAACATTCGCTATTTCCCCGCCGGATCGTAACAAGCACGAGTTTGCTACCAACCGCACCGGCTCGTTCCTAGTATTTATGACATCAATGAATATCTCGGATACCGTTTCGGAAACGTGTACTGATGGTATTAGTAGCCCCGTTCTTCTTACGCAGTCGGGGTGGGGTTCTAAAATGCCCGCCATTACTGTTGGCCCTTTTAACTTAACCCTCGTTTTACAACGTGGTGCAATTTCAAGGTCGTTTAGTATGCAGTACTTTTGTTTGGGGTTTTTCCGATCGTTCGTAATTGTGCCTAACCTCTCGAGTTCCCGTTCTTCGTTTAGTTCTACCACGTGGTCGTCCGTGCCTATTTTTGGCCTATACAATTCTACCGATTCGTCTCTAAACATAATTTTGCAATGATAGTTTGTTAGAATATCGACGCCGAAAATAATCTTTTCCCCGTTTCCTGGAATTATGGTGAACCTGCCACATATGTCAAAACCATCAATGTTGACCTCCAAGTATGTGCACGTGTTAGAGACTACTGACCCACTTATTCCCCGTATAAGTAATTTTGAAGGCATTCTAGCACATCCTAGTGCGTTGGCTATTCCTTTGTCTATGCAGCTAACATTTGCCCCTGAATCGAAAATCAGTTTGCCTACATGTGTCTCATTGATATGCGTGATTAAACAGAAATTTGTCATACCTGTCCAACGGAATTTTTCCATTGCTGTACCCCCTATTTCTAAAGTGGATTTTTCTAGTGGTACCTTATTTAATGTCTGTTTCTCGTTAACCCCCGGTTGTCCTTTTACCCTGAAGATTATGTGATTGGTGTTACCAGTAACCTCGGGAAATACACGTGGTACGCTCTCTACACTGTTTGAAACTTCCACCACAGGATTAGAGGTAAAGTTGTACTTACCACGTGGCCTCCTTTTCGGGCAATCCCAGTGTTTGTGCCCTGTCTGGTAACAGGTGAAGCATCTTGGCGTCCCGTCCGGCAGCATAAACCTTCTTGCTTTCTCCGTGGGCGCTTCGGTCCTTGGATTTCGTCCTTGTTTTTGTTCCCACTCTTCCGCCGTCCTCGTAGTTGTTTCCCAACTCGTCGTTGTACCTGCCTCCTTCCGTTCCTTGTTCCATTTATCCGCCTCGTCGAGGAATTTCGCCGCCTGTAGGAAGTCGGCCTCTTCTGGGTTCCGCGTGGTACTCCACGAGGCTGCCAGTAGTAGGCAGTCTTTTGGAGCCAATGCCCACAATGCCTCCTTGCTTGAATCAAACGGCGAAAACTCACCTGCCGTCGCGTGGGCCGTAATCAGGTTCATCAAGTATCTCCCCGTATCTTCCGTGGACTGGGGCCGTCTCGTTTTCTTTAATTCGTTACCCCTACTACGTGCCCGGCCGTCGTTCCTTGGGTAGCAAAGTTTCAGTGCTTCCAAGACGTCTTCAAGTGCGGCTGAAGGGTCAAACCTGCACTTGATAAATTCGCGGCCGTCCAGTGGAAGCCGCCGTACTAGGGCCATCGTCCAGTCTCCCTTTGGTACCTTGCTCGCCGTCAGCCACGTCTTGAATTCCTCCACGTGGTCCTCGATGTCTTCCTCCTCCGGGTTGAAACACGGCGTCTCTCCGTAGCCGATATTTATGTTCGCTGCTTGAGGTGCTGGGCCGACACTGCTCTCCACCATGTGATGAGGCTGAAGTGGGGATATAAAACTCAATTTATTGGTAGGTTGCAGTACATTGTCCTGGTGGGCTATGGTCACCATGGCCCGTTCCAGGGCTGGGCTTGTGGTCCGGTTCTGGAGGGTTGTTGAGGTCCGATTCTCTGCGGTATAGCCGTTGGGAGGGTTAGATCTGGTACAAGACATCTTTCGTTCGCCGGGCAAGGATAAAAAGAAAAAAAAAGTAAATAGCACGAAGGTCAAACGATAACTGGCACGTTGTATTTGTAAGCATTCCGCGAAAACGGCGGTCCGTGGTCAAATACAACTTGTACCTGTTATCTCTGTGGTGCCGTTTCTCTGATAAATAATAAAATAAACAAAATTTAAGATAATTTTGTAACGGTCACGTGTATTTCCGGTCGGTTGCTTGTTGACACACAACAATATGCTTCTTTGGCCAGCTTGTCGGCTTGTTCATTTCCTAAAGTACCTATATGGGATTTAATCCAATAAAACTTAATTGATTTATTTTTTTGCCTAATGATATTAATTAATAATTTAGTTCTCATTGTTGTCCAAGTCTTAGATAATGGGCTATTGAGGGCTAAAAGAGATGATAAACTATCGGAAGCAATATGTACAGATTTAAATTTATTGTTATCGTCGAACCATTCTTGCGCCTTAAATATTGCAATATTTTCTGCTTGAAAAACACTATTATAATAGAATAATATATATAAGATCTTTCATATATAAAAATATTTTCATAAATTGCACACCATCCCGCACCAACACCATTTTCAGATTTGGAACCGTCCGTATAAATTATCAAATCATTAGTATATATATATATAGTTGGAAGTTCCTTTGTAAAATTAATAATTTCATAGTCAGCAGGATCACAAAAATAGTTTAGGGAGGGAATATCTATAACCTTACTATTAGGTCCTATTTTTAAAATATTCATTGGCCTATTAAGACAAGTTATTTTAGATTCAAAATTTAAAACCAATTCTATCGGTATCAATCCCGAAAGAAATAATGCTGCATCAGTGCTTAAAGTATTGTATCTCCTACATATGGCCAAAGCAAAAGGTCTCTGAGTAGATCTTAAAATTTTGATTAAAGATTTATTATTATCCCTATTCCCCCACCAAACCTTGCACCATAAACAATAGCCCTTTCAAAACCTGCTAATAGTAATCTCTATTTACAATAATTTTATCTAAAATCTTACCCATTATATTTAATAAAGAAATTGGCCTAACAGAATTAAGCAATGAAGGGTCCTTATTGGGCTTCCTAAGAAAAATAATTTTACTAATTTTCCAATTATCAGGAAAATAACCTATTTGTAGACAGGAATTATATAAATTTAATAAGATATATTTGGGTATAGATTATTTAAGTAATAAAGAGGATTTTGCATAATTCCATCCGGTCCGGGCGCTTTTTTAGTGCCCATAAATTTCAGAGCTGAGTAAATTTCAGTTTTTGTAATAGGTTTAAAAGAAAAATTTTCAATAAATTTTATTGTCTGTAAATTTTCAGAAGCTAAACCAAATTTTGCATTTATATAATACTCAAAACTTTCTTCCGTTGTCAAAGTAAAAGAACTATCAGTTTTTCGGAAGGAATTAAAGGTAAAGGGTCTACATATTTTTTTACTAATTATTTTATATGGGGAGGTAAAAGGATTGTTTATAGAGACTTTATTAAATAGTTCTCTAAAATATGTATTTTTAAATTTTCTAATCTGTTTCTTATAAAAAGCTAATGTTTTTTGAAAATTGTTAAATCTATATATTCGTAAATCTTGATTATTTACTGTTTTTTTATATAGTCGTTTAAGGGCCATAGTTTTCTTTTTCAAAATATCTAAGCTAAAATGCCACCAAGGGTTATATCTTTTTTTAGGTAGATTATGTAAACCAGCTTTCTTAACTAGAGATGTACAAATTTTTTTAATATTATCTTCAATCAAAGTAACTTGCTGATCTATGGCATTTTTTGTTATGACTAGATTATCTAAAAATTTAAAATTTAAAAAATGTTTTCTACATGCATTAATAAATTTTTTATAATAGTTAATATTGACATTGAATCTAATAGATCTGCTAAAAACTAAATCTTTACGAGGTAAACAGTTAAATTTCAATAAAATAGCTATATGATCACTAATACTAGAAAAAGGATTTGCCTGCCATTCTAAATTATCTAAGATATTTACTGAACAAAAAGTAAAATCAATACAAGATTGTGTCCCATTGTTGTCAAAAGTAAAAATATTAGGATCAGAAACTAAAAGTAAATCATTTGTAAAAATAAAATCATATAACGATTATTATATTATTATATGAAAGTAGTTAATATAAGTGCATTCCCAATTCACTTTAATTGCCCTACGTCATATATGTGCGTTAAATAGCTGGAAATTTCTTGGCGGTGTCTGAACGTAAGAGATCTCTCTTTTTTTGCCATAAATCCTCTGCAGTTGCCATATTTAGAGCCGCTTCTAAAAATTTTGGATTATAATTCACTTTAATTGCCCTACGTCATATTTGACCTTTGAACTGGCACAATTCGATGGACGTAATAAAAACTTTAAATACCACTTTTAAATTGCAGCGCGTCGTGTCGTGGAATCATGATACAAGTATATGAAGTAATGTCAGGGTCATATATATATATAGGCCGATATTTTCTCAAATTGCAGTCAGATCATGGAGGCATTCAATAGTATTACTTCTTATCCACCTCTCATAAAATTTGATGAGCTGGAATTAGGTAGTTATAAACTGATAGAACTCAAACTAGTTGAAACCCGCTTAGGTCCATCAGTCAAGGCGGTTATAGAAGTAAAAGATTCTCAGCGGACACTATTTCTTCCAAAAAGATATTCAAAGCTAAAGCAATTTCAATTAGACGAAATCATTAAAGAAGAATGCTGCTTAATTTTCAAGGAACGCATCGGGAGTACGACAAACTTAGAAATCCAACGTTTGTAAATATGCTCCGTTTGTGTGCACACTTTTTTCTCTTGGAGTCTAAAATGTAATAAAGTTCATGTTGAAAAAAAAAAAGTGTTTGTGTGCTCATTTTTTTTAAATCTGTCATATCTTTTACCAACTGATATAATGATATAATATTTATGGAAATGTGTGTCAAAAATATATATTTAAAAAAAAAAAAGTGTACATTTTTAAATGGCCAAGCTTTTCCATCTAACTTTGGCACTAAAGAGGAAGAAGAAGAAAACAAAGTTTAATATTTTAATAGGTTTTTCAAAAACTATTTATTTCAAATGTATAATGAAAGAAAAAAAGATTAGGTAAAGATTTTTTATTATTTCTAATAAATGGGGATTTATATATGTCTTTTTTTTTTAATATTAGAATTAGGATATAATTTTAAATTGGATAATCTTTTGTTTATTTATTTTGTAAAAAAAAAAAAATGTATACCGCATTTTGTTTAGGGTTATTTGAAAATTGTATGAAAAACACCGTCAATGCATGTATTTTAGTGTAGAAAAAAAAAACACAAGAAGATTAGTTAAAGATTTTTTATTATTTCAAATAAATGGGGATTCATATAAAAGTCTTTTTTTTTAATATTAGAATTAGGATATAATTTTAAATTGAATAATCTAGATAATTTGACACATATATCAATATACTTGTCAGGAAATATGCTATTTGCAGCATTTATAAGTTCTTCCGCAGTTATTTGAGGAAAAATGACAAACATAATTAAATCCAAATACTTGAAGAATATATCAGCAACTTCAATAGGTAAAAATATAGTCTTATAAATTCCACGAGCCTTCTTCATCATGATAATTTCAAAATCACTTCTTAAAATTCTCAATTTAGGTGATTCTAAATAATAAAATAGATCCTTTATTTCATTAGCGTTGAAGACTAATCCGACTCGGGTGGGTTTGCCGTTCGATTTGCATTTCCAGAGCTCTACACGTCGATGAGATTTGAAAAAAGTTTATAATTTCGAAGCAGAGGAAGAGCGAGAAGCGTTTTGTCCAGCATCATATCGCACTCTGAGCTTTTTATTTCCATGTAGACCCAGGAGGTAAAAAAGCCAAACTACTCATTGGGGTTTTTTTTATTTATTTTTTATTTTTTTTTTTTTGCTTTAAATTTGATTTTTTTTTTTATCATGAAAGAAATGCCAACCCCATCGCCAAAAAAATTTAGCACGAAGCTTTTTTTTTAGCTCTACACAAGCATTTCATTCATTTTATTGCACAAATAGTGGGATTCAAGAAAGCTTTTATACGAACACACATCGCAGAAGCTACAATGTTCGATATATACGGCGTGCAATTTGCAATTCACGCCTATTGTTTTCGATTTGGGTACGTTATACTTTTTTTCAAGATCGATCGATGGAATATTTAATTTATCGAATATATTTTTCTCAATACATCCGCCTTTATATGCGAAAGTGCCTCCAAAATTTGAATATAATTCCAAAATATATTTTTCCACGTCGCAAATCCAATTGCCTTCTCTCCTTGGTTTTTGACACATGAATAGTCCGTGAATTTTCTTTGTGCAATATCTAACTGTTCTTTTGTCCCTCTCACTTAAATGACAATATCTATAATTGGGATTATATATTTCAATTATTTCACCGAGGTCGCGGTGTAGGTGCGTCCAAGAGAGTTGGCGAAGTAGCATACCGCTTTCTAGCGGAAAAGCTTCAAAATCAACGATACAAGATATCTCGTACATGACACAGGCAGGAGAATTCCGAAATAGTCAGCTGTACGCTTCATTCACCGGGCTTCAACTGTCCCTTCCACAAATAAAATTGTCTTATGTCAATGACGTCATTGCACAAATGTGCGTAGATCTGTCTTCCTAAATGGGTACCGTTCAAACAAGGATTCAAAATCACATTAGAGATTGCACAACCCATAGGTCTTTCCGTACTATTAGAAGATGGGCTGGGAATTGTCATAATGGGAGATACTGACATTATTATTATGCCACAGAGGAGGAGCGTTATCACAATTACTCATTTAAGAAAACCAAATAATTTTCGAACACCCGTTGCGGAAACTCGCTTTAGGGACACATACCTCTGCATCGTCACGAGTTTCGAGGATAATTATATTTCCCGATTCTAGTTTGTGCGTTAAATAGCTGGAATTCTCTTGGCGGTGTCTGAACGTTAGAGATTTTTCTTTGCCTAAGCACAAGAAGGCATTGACCCCGATTGGAAGGGGCCTCCAAGATTTAAAAATTTCTCCTCTATTTACGGAAATAACTTCGATAGTATGAAATGGATGAGGAGTTATATTACTGATTCTTTTACTAAGAAATTCAACGTCTATGCTTTTTTTACGCGCTAAATGCCATGAAATAGAAGGCTTGAATAATTTATATTTATAGATATTGATATTTAATGGAGGGACAAACTGCCAAATGTCATCAACAGCGTCTTCCATATCTCTTACACACCCCCCTACTGGCGAAAATTTTTTCGCACGAACCGAGTAACCTGCTCGGAATTCAGCCTTGTCATTTTTTTATTTCTGCTTACTCTATTTAGGAAATACAAACAATATTCGCCGCATCTTTTACTATTGCGAGATTGCATCTGGAGCTTATTGTGCAATATTCTTTTCGCATTGCGTTTCATAAAATTTATGATCGCGGGCATAAAAGGTTTAATACCATAAGGGTCGAAATAAAAAACTGTTCGTTTATTCAAAAAGGCAATCGCGACCCAATGACTTCCCTTCATTGTTGACGGATCTAGATTAACAACAAAATACTTACAGCAGCGACCATCGATATATTTCGGTAGCGAATCTGACGGAAACACGCCCGCAAATTTTTTAGAAATGATAGGGTCGAGCGTAGCCAATCTTAAGAGTTGTTTCGAATTCATCGTAAGGTGCCAATGTAGTCGACGTATAATTTTAACGATACTCTTACATTGTTTTTTGCGTGAAAATCTGTATAAGTAAGGTTTCCCAATACCGTATCCCCGCTTTTAAATGAGATATTTACATCATCCCTGACCGATTCGCTTAAAAAATGTTGCATTTCAGGAGCTGCTTCTTCTTCTTTGTCATTTCTAAAAACGATATAACACCCGGGGTTGTTAATATCTGTCGGCACGTTTTCATATCTGAGCCGATACTTCCTAATTTTTCCATCGAGAAAGAATGTGTGTTGTGCAAATTCACATTTTGACGTTATCGAATCTCCTTCCATGAGCATAAAACGAAAATCTAAGGTTTCGGTACTAGTAACTAATTTACCTAAATAATCACGGAGATATAAAACTGTGATGGCGTCCGTGTCATTTTCAGTGTTACCTAAATTTGTTACTTTATAACCGTTGCAATCAAAGTGTTTGTTTTCTTCGTCTAACAATAAAACTTGCTTTTTCAAACGCTTAATTTTCTTGGTTAAAAAACCTTTTGGAACGACATCTGTGTCGTCTGTTGGTTCAGGAACATTGGTAATTTTTCTTTGCTCAACGTCATAATACGAATTTTGTTTTAAAGGTAAAGATTTCGGAACGTATAAGCCATCGTTTAGTTTTATCAACGCGTTTTGATCGCAGCTATGAACTAACGTCGCCTCGTTTATGTAACAATCCTGCATTACTCGATCAAACTCACTTGCCGCAGTTTATCGATATGAATTTCGGATTGGAATTAGGAATAAAGGATGACGTTAATTGTCGATGTTAGTGCGCTCAAAAATTCACTTCCAAAGAAATATTCGAATTTTGCGTAGCGCTAGAATGTAGATCCGAAGCGCACAAATCGGGAGTCGTATCAAACGCGAACAGAGTCAATCCGTTTTGAAATTCTTCTGGAGTTATATTCAATTCTCCGGAACTTAAATACCGACCCATGTTGGAAAAGAGATCGACGTAGCTTCTGTAAAATTCTCCTTCGGAAAATTGCAGAGTAAGCGGACGGTTTGGAAGAACTCGTTGTCCAATTTTTAATGAAATATAATTTATGTTAAAATTTTGAAAATTGAACGGGTTTTTCGTGAAATCTCCACTATATGCACCATTCGTCACAAATCCGATGACAATACGATTTGGTACTGGACCTAAAAATAGGTTCGGAAGGATTGTCGAATGGGTTCCGCTGGGAATCGTTAGAGTTTTTACATCTACTTTACATATTGGATATTTTGCGACGCCATTCTCCAAAGTTTTATTATGCGCGAGAACGACGGAAGGTGAAACAGTCACTTTTCGAACGAGAAGAGAGGCCTTTGTTATCTTCAGAACGAAACCTTGAGTATTGGACATCAAAACAAAGGAATTTTTAGCTCTATGCAAACGGATTTTTAATGAGACGCCATTTAGCAAGAGTTTGTGCTGAAAACTTAAATCTAAATTCATCGCGCCAAAAAGTGTTATTTCTTTATTTAAATCCATAAGTGCATGTCGAGCTTTCAATCCCAAATTATTACCGTTTGGGTCTGTTTCGTCAAAATATTTTGCCGTGTCCTTTTCAAATAAGCTAGATTTGAGAAAAGTTTTCTGTGCATTTTCGGGAAAGTTTAGCAAGGCGTCTAAAATACTTCTATACCCGTAATTATTTTGCGATACGATTTGCTTTTCGTTTAAAAAAACTTCTACATTCTCAAAAGCCGTATTCAGGAGATAATTTATAGGTCCGACTTTATCCGTGGCGGCTAAGGCGCTTCCATCTCTCTTCGAAATTTTAACCGCGAGTTGTAAGAAAATGAACGACGGGTCGATGTAGTGCTCAAACGTGCCCGGAATATAGAATTCGATTGGACCGTCCGATAGAGTCGCTATAGGATGGACTTCTTCAAAATCGGAGTTTTCTATAGCTACTTGAATCGGTAAACCCGAAAATAAGTCCAGCTCGGATTTAAGACACAGAGGTTTCATCATGCGAATATGTCCCTGTTCTGCTTTCTTCTTCGTTTACGTACGGTTTTTATACGTTTGCCCTCTCCGCTTTGAAATCGTTTGAGAGCGTCGTCTTTGATATCCCTTCCAGTTTCAAATATTCGCTTTTTTATACTCTGCTTGAAATTTTCTCCGCCGCCGACATCTCCCGCTACTTTAGATGCGGTGGATAAAAGTTTTTTGCCAAAGTATTTCCCCGCGCGTTTCAAAACGGGCGTTACAGTTCGAAAAATATTTCCGAACCATCCCCTTCCGGCCTGTGTGGCGTAATAATATGGAATATTACCACCCTGTTGCAGCGCGTAATACTGACAGCATGTATGCGGGTCGATAGAGCGATGTTTATGCATCGTCATCTCGTTTGAAATGCAAAGTCACGCTGACGCTCTCGCCTAAGAATAATACAAAATCGCCGTAGCGGTCTCTTATATTTATTTCGATCGTCTGAAACTCGCTCTTATTAAAGGGTTTATAGAACAAAGTTTCAAAGTTTACGCTACCTTTGTCTCGAGGAAGAAATAAGTGCCGAAGAAGTGGCGAAGCCAAATCTCCCACAATACCAAACTTACATATATCGGAGTAAACAAAAACCGATTGTATATTCTTATCCGTTCGCTCTCGAATGATCGGCTCGGTCGATATTGTCTTTTGTTCTTCAATCAAGATCCCTAATGGTAATAAAGTTGTTGCTTCGGGGAATTTGAGATAATTATATAAATTCCTAGAAATGATCAATTTATGATTAGGAGGTAAATTCAAAGTTGAAATGTCATTCCGAAAATCGAACTGTCCGTGGTTTTTAATGTTGTGACTCCACAATAATTTGACGATATCCTCGTTAAATTTGTCGAGGGCGATTAGCGGATCGGTCGCTTGATATTCGAATTGGTGAGACAAAAGCGTGTCACCCTGGTCGTTCGAAACGATGTAATAAAAATTAAAATGTTCCTTTTCTTTGACAATTCTATCAAATCTTAATTCGGCAAGGGCGACGAGCCAGTTTCCCTCGAGTCTGATACAATGGGGCAAACGCGTTGTATAATTTGAATGCGTATTATTTGGAAAATAATCCAAACTCGAATCCGAAGGTAGGGTCACATAGAATTCCTTCGTAGATCTGTAACCCATGAATTGAATCGATCCGAAAAGCCTTTAAAACTGACAAAATATTTTTTCGTCTTACCCTTCCCTTTTGTTTTGATAATGTGATCTATAGGCCAGAAATCCTCGTCTCTCTTATGTACTCGTTGTAATTCGAAATCGTAAAAACTTCCTTTAATTAACTCGTTTTTCAAATCGCGCAATATATAGGTTGCCGGAACAGTATTCTTGCGATCGGAAATGACGAAAACCTCGTCGCTCCAACCCGGAAGATAGCTTTTGCGGAAAGTTCTTCTAAGTTTAGATATCCTTACTCTATCTCCGACCTCGAACTTGAAACATTTGGCGGTAGAAGGCGGATACAAACGATTAAATATTTCATCCCTCATGAAAGGAGTCACATCATCGGGGGCGACCTTTGTAACTCGATTTAGTTTTATTATAGCTTTTAATTAAATCCGGCAACGCGTCTATATATTTGTAACTCCCCCTTCGAGTAAATAGCGGCTTTATTATCGCTGTACGAATGATAATGTTTGATATTATAATTTTTGAATAATATCTGCACAGGCTTATTGAAAAATTCGGTGCCCTCGTCCGTTTGCAAGAGTTTGGGAACGACTTTTTCCTTCGAAAAAAGGTTTTTGAAGGCCTTTACAATTTCGGTAGAATTTTTTCGTTTGATAGGAATGACGTAGGCTCGCTTGGAAAAAACATCGACAATAGTTAGAATGTAACGATAACCTTTGTTAAATTTTGAAAATTTAATCATGTCCACCAAGTCACCTTGCCATAGTTCATTGATATCTAAGGCGATAATTTTTCGTCGTTTGAAATTTAACTTAACGGGTTTATGAAGGGTGTAAACGTCCTGTGTCTCCAACCATTTCTGCGCAGATTTTTTCGATATTTTAGCGCTCTTAGCCAATTGATCGATTCCGCCAAAACTTCCCGGTTCTTCCGCGTTGTAATACACTTTGGCTAATAATTGATCCATTTTTTTTTTCTTTTTTTTTGAAGTCGATAAAGAAGGCGAGAGCTCTTCCCGCTTTACACTCGGCGTTTGTTTCTTAAATATGAGATTCTTAGCGGTCGAATTAAAAATCCACTGTTGTGGAATATTTATTTTCTTTAAACTTATCGCTAAATCTTGAAAGCCCACAGGTACATTTACGTTCTTCCTTTTTCGCGTCGTAAGAAACGTAAAAATATCGACGACGTTGGACTGCGGAATAGGTTGATTATTGATTATGATTTCACCATTCTGATTCCAAATCACTTCGTTAGTAGATCTTAAACGTTGAATAATCATGTCTACATACTTTTTTGAAGTGATCGGGACTGAATTGATAATTTCTGCATCTATATTTCGTTCATTTAAAGGTTCGATGGGTTGCGGCGGCGGTGGCGGAGTGTCGAATGAACGTTGATAACGTCGCATTAATTCTGCTAAGAGCTTCACTTTCTGATCGTCCGGCAAAGACTTCTTTGTTAATAATGCGTCGATCTCTTGTTCGAGAGATAACGTTTGTGTATAAATTGGATATTACTTGTATAAAATTACTTCCTATTTTCTTGAAGAAGGGCTATTTCCGCCCGAAAGCTCGAAGACTATTATTTTTGAAATAAAAGAAACTTATCCTCGGAATTTATTTATGTTTGCTGCTTATAAATTGGATATAATGACGGATTAGGAAATGCGAATCTTTCGGCCATTTTTACAACTTTTTACCGATCCAGGATCCCAAGGCCGACAGAATAGGCGCTAAAATAAGGGGCAAAAAATCTCCCTTCTGATTAGTCAGTAGACGTCTCCGTTTGACGAGAGAAATCTTTCTGTTCGCGAGAGTTCTCATCATCTTTTTATAGCGACGAAGTTTTGTTTTGCGTTTAGATGAAAGGTTAACATTGCCTTTTAAAATGTTGAGACATATTTCGCTGAGACAATCGGTCAGGGCTGGAGTGAGTAATTTTTTTCTCTCTAGCACATTTTGCGCCTTTGCTAGAGACTAGCGCATATCTATGCTTGTATAATCGATTCATTTTGGTGAATAAATAAAATTAGCTTCCCCAGGAAATATATGCGAACGGATCCTCAATTGCTCAGGCGTCTGAGGTTTCAAATCTATGCAGATAAATTTATATAATTCCTCTGCAGTTGCCATTTTAGAGCCGCTTCTAAAAATTTTGGATTATTGGGATACATTTGTCGCCCAAGCGTATATACCTGCTGGGCATCTCTGGGGTTTCTAAACAAGAAAATGTAATGACGATTTAACGAAATGGTTCTAAAATGCGGATTTTTCGGAAATAAATTTTGCGCTAAAATTATAATATGTTAAACCTGATCATCATTTCATTAAATATAAAATGCTATGTTGTTTATCAATTTAATTATTTAAATAATTTGTATTTTTTAGAATTTAATTATAAAACAAATTTTTGTAAATATATATTGTTAAAAGTCGTAACATACAATATGTAAATATCCTTTTTTGAGTGTATAACCTGGAATGTAAATTTCTTTTAAATTAATTATTATTATGTAAATATATATTTTGAATGTTTGACTGGACATGTAGATTTTCTAATTGAATGTATAAATTCTTATTATGTAAATTCCTTGAATGTATATAACTAAGCCGTGTTGTCAAAATAAAGAGTTTTCTTAGAGTTTCTGAGAGTGTCTTACTAGAGCGAGATCTTCTGCGTGTAGTAGCCGCTGGTTTCTGCCTGCGTTGTTTTCCTTCCTGACTTGATCACCCAAGGCAGTCCAAACTGATATCTAGACTCTAGGTGAGGGTCTTACTTGTTGGGAGAAGGTTCTTCAATTCTTGACCTCTCGTAATCTCAACATTTAGTGGCGTCCCCGGGTGGGCTGCGTGGCCTGGTCAAGTGGGGAAGACGGGAAGACCTGTAGGCGCTGTCTCCCGAGGAACACAAGGCGGGAAGACCTGTAGGCGCTGTCTCCCGAGGAACACAAGGCGGGAAGACCTGTAGGCGCTGTCTCCCGAGGAACACAAGGCGGGAAGACCTGTAGGCGCTGTCTCCCGAGGAACACAAGGCGGGAAGACTTGTAGGCGCTGTCTCCCGAGGAACACAAGGCGGGAAGACCTGTAGGCGCTGTCTCCCGAGGAACACAAGGCGGGAAGACTTGTAGGCGCTGTCTCCCGAGGAACACAAGGCGGGAAGACCTGTAGGCGCTGTCTCCCGAGGAACACAAGGCGGGAAGACCTGTAGGCGCTGTCTCCCGAGGAACACAAGGCGGGAAGACCTGTAGGCGCTGTCTCCCGAGGAACACAAGGCGGGAAGACCTGTAGGCGCTGTCTCCCGAGTAACAGCAGCTCAAGGGAAGCTCAAGGTACAAGAAAGCTAAGGAAGCTCAAGGTACAAGAAAGCTAAGGAAGCTCAAGGTACAAGAAAGCTAAGGAAGCTCAAGGTACAAGAAAGCTAGGGAAGCTCAAGGTACAAGAAAGCTAAGGAAGCTCAAGGTACAAGAAAGCTAAGGAAGCTCAAGGTACAAGAAAGCTAAGGAAGCTCAAGGTACAAGAAAGCTAGGGAAGCTCAAGGTACAAGAAAGCTAAGGAAGCTCAAGGTACAAGAAAGCTAAGGAAGCTCAAGGTACAAGAAAGCTAAGGAAGCTCAAGGTACAAGAAAGCTAAGGAAGCTCAAGGGTACAAGAAAGCCAAGGAAGCTCAAGGTACAAGGAAGCTAAAGAGGCTCAAGGTACAAGAAGCTAGGGAAGCTCAGGGTACAAGAAGCTAAAGAAGCTCAAGATACAAGAAGCTAAGGAAGCTCAGGGTACAAGAAGCTAAAGAAGCTCAAGGTACAAGAAAGCTAAGGAAGCTCAAGGTACAAGAAGCTAGGGAAGCTCAGGGTACAAGAAGCTAAAGAAGCTCAAGGTACAAGAAGCTAAGGAGGCTCAGGGTACAAGAAGCTAAAGAAGCTCAAGGTACAAGAAGCTAGGGAAGCTCAGGGTACAAGAAGCTAAAGAAGCTCAAGGTACAAGAAGCTAAGGAGGCTCAGGGTACAAGAAGCTAAAGAGGCTCAAGGTACAAGAAGCTAAAGAAGCTCAAGGTACAAGAAGCTAAGGAGGCTCAGGGTACAAGAAGCTAAAGAAGCTCAAGGTACAAGAAGCTAAGGAGGCTCAGGGTACAAGAAGCTAGAGAAGCTCAAGGTACAAGAAGCTAAGGAGGCTCAGGGTACAAGAAGCTAAAGAGGCTCAAGGTACAAGAAGCTAGGGAAGCTCAGGGTACAAGAAGCTAAAGAAGCTCAAGATACAAGAAGCTAAGGAAGCTCAGGGTACAAGAAGCTAAAGAAGCTCAAGGTACAAGAAAGCTAAGGAAGCTCAAGGTACAAGAAAGCTAGGGAAGCTCAAGGTACAAGAAAGCTAAGGAAGCTCAAGGTACAAGAAAGCTAAAGGAGCTCAAAAGGTCCTTTGTTAAAGGTTAAAAAGAGCTCCTACCTACAAGGTGAAAGGCTACCTACAAGGTAAAAAGGATACCTACAAGGCGAAAGGATAACTACAAGGAGAGATGGAGGATGTTAGCAGAAGGCGTAGAGAGGCGATAAGAGGCGTTTTTACCGAAGTGGTAAATGATATGAATACAGAGTTAAGGAATCCTCTTATTGACAAAAGTGGCATATATGCCAAATTTGATAGATTGGAAGCTCTCTATTTGGAGCTGGTGGTATTGAACGAACAATACCAGGAAATTTTATTAGCCAAAGCTGAGGCGACTGACGATGAAATTGATAAAGAATTTGAGGAGTGTGAAGTCTACATCATGGAGAGATATTATTTAAAGGCCAGAATTCGCGAAATGCGTGAGCAGGATAGGGATGCTCAGGCCAAGACTTCTCAAATTCCACCAGGGGCGTCTAGTGCCTCTCCGAATTCAGAAACCAATAATCAGAAAGTTATCAAACTTCAGACTACTTCTACGTCTCTATCGAAAAGCCCGGAAGAGTCCATGAAAAATGAAATTGAAGGCGAGGAAAAGGAGGATTCTGTAAAAACTGCTAGAGCTACGGAGGTGAAGCCTGCTCAAGCTAAAGCTAGAATGCTAAAGGAAGCTTGTTCAGCTCCCTCTATAATAGATATTGAATATGAGGGCAAAAAGGGTGCTATGAGTGCTATTAAAGAAAAGGAATTGAATGTGGCAGTTAAATGCAATAAAGTGAAGGATTCTGAAACTGCAGTTGATAGCTATGTAGGTGTGAGGGAAGTTGAGGCTAAAAACAAAGCAAATGAAGCGAAAGCAAAACCTGATAAAGCGAATCTTAAGGGCGACGGAGTAAATGATTCTGAAGCGAAGCCTAAGGGCGAAGGCGTAAAGGAATCTGAAGTGAATTCTAAAGACGGAGATAAAGGAGATCAAGTAAAAGAATCTGAAGGTCAAAAAGCAGGAGATGAAGGCGACGGAAAAAAGGATTCTGAAGATGAGCCTAAGGGCGACGGAGTAAAGGATTCTGAAGATGAGCCTAAGGGCGACGAAGTAAAGGATTCTGAAGATGAACCTAAGGGCGACGGAGTAAAGGATTCTAAAGATGAGCCTAAGGGCGACGGAGTAAATGATTCTGAAGCAAGACCAACTGGAGATACGGAATCTAAGATAAAGAATAGGGGAGATCTACAAAAACTTAAGGGCAACCCAGGGGATTGGCTCTCAAGGTGGGGGCAATTTGGTAGAAATAATGCCAATGAAAAATATGAAGATGCAAATTTAAAGGATAGGGAAGATTCTGAAGCGAAGCTTAAGGGCGATGGAGTGAAGGATTCTGAGACGGCAATTAAAGGTTATGAACCGGTAAACAATTCTAGAGCGGTAGCTGAAGGCGCTGACCAAGTAAAGATTTCAGATGAAACTGAATCGATTGATGATAATGAGGAAAATGAGGAAGGAGTTGTCAGAGTTCCAGCATCGAGGAAATTGGTGAAAGTAGGACCAACGAGAGATGCGGAATTTAAAATAAAGGATAATTATAAAGAAACAGAATCCCAAGATTTGAAAACCATAAATAAATCTGATTTTGCTAAGAGTAAGGACGATAAATACAACAAGGGAACAGATCATGATAGAAATGAAGCGAAAAATATAGATGCAGAACAAGGTACTGATTCGACGGTGGGGGAAAAGCTAGATGCAGAACAGGGTACTGATCCAAAAGTGGAAGAAAAGCTAGATGCAGAACAGGGTACTGATTTAAAGGTGGAAGAAAACCTAGATGCAGAACAAGGTACTGAATCAAAGGTGGAAGGATACTATTGGCCTCGTCACCTTTTGTTTAGGAATGGATCCAGGGCTACGCCTATGCGGCCAGTATTTGGCGACGCTTCCTGTCGAGAACACGGCGCAATCGCCTTAAGACGGTATTTGAAGAGGAGACCCATTCTACTGAGGAGAATCCCGGAAATAGGGATAAAACTTCGGAAAAATAAGTACGGAGTTTTGGCCGACATGGGGAGATATTTCCAGGTGATGGCCATCAAGGAAAATGATTGGGACTACCTCCGATTTCTTTGGAGGAAGAAGATGGACGCTTAAGAGGCAACCTCCGGTAGTGTGTATGGAGAGGGTGCCGCAGTATGCCGGATTTTTTCTTTTTACAAAAAAGAAAGGTGGGGGTATGTTAAAAGTCGTAACATACAATATGTAAATATCCTTTTTTGAGTGTATAACCTGGAATGTAAATTTCTTTTAAATTAATTATTATTATGTAAATATATATTTTGAATGTTTGACTGGACATGTAGATTTTCTAATTGAATGTATAAATTCTTATTATGTAAATTCCTTGAATGTATATAACTAAGCCGTGTTGTCAAAATAAAGAGTTTTCTTAGAGTTTCTGAGAGTGTCTTACTAGAGCGAGATCTTCTGCGTGTAGTAGCCGCTGGTTTCTGCCTGCGTTGTTTTCCTTCCTGGCTTGATCACCCTAGGCAGTCCAAACTGATATCTAGACTCTAGGTGAGGGTCTTACTTGTTGGGAGAAGGTTCTTCAATTCTTGACCTCTCGTAATCTCAACATATATATATGTAAATTCTTGTGTAAAAATTAATTAATAATAGAGAATTTGCATATGTCTTGTTAGTTAGTTAAAAATAATAGTTTTTTGCTTTTTTGGGCAGAGAAGCTAGAGGCTCTCAGGTTAGTTTTTCTCTTGTAAATATGTTTATATAATTTCTTAAAAGTCTCTAATTTAACTTTATTGTAAAAATAAATATAATTTCTTCAGAGGGGTACATATGTTTTTGTTGATTAAAAAAAGAAAGAAAATCTTTGAAAGAGGTATGTGTGTCATCTGTCCTTCCTTCCACCCAACAAAGGTTATGGGCCTACTAGCAAGCTTTTAGCTGTATACTATAGCAACTTAAGAAAAAAGAATTGGCTAAACTTTTGGGGCCGCATTAAAAGTTTGAAAATGACTGATACAAATTTCACTTTTCCTAAGCTGAATGCTTTTAACTATAATATATGGAAGGTGGATATGAAGGTCCTTCTGATTGATAGAGGAAGCTGGAATTTTATCATTGAAGATGAACCTGATCTTCCAGCTGAGGCAACAGCCAAAGAAATTAGAGAATTTAAATGGAGGAAGGATAGGGCTTTCACTACAATTTACCAAGGAGTAGAAAGAAAATACCAAACCTTGATTGCTAATGCTGCTGATGGAAAAGAAGCCTGGAATATTTTAAAGCAGAATTTTGAGCCAAATTCAAGAGCCAGACTGGCTGGTTTGATTGATGAATTTTATGAACTGAAATTTGCTCCTGACGAAGAAACTATTGGAATATTTATTAAAAGAGTCCAAGAGAAAAAACAACTGATTAAAGAAGCTGGATTTGATCTACCTGAAGTACTTGTGTGTTTTCAGTTGATAAGGAAATTGCCTCAAGATTATGATGGCATTGTCCAAGTTCTATACAGACTAGAAGAAAACACTTTAATGTTGAAAACATTGAAGCCCACTTGATAACTGAATCGGGAAGAGTTCAACAAAAGAAAAAAGATGATGGACTTGATATTGTGGCAAATGCTTATCAAACAAAAACTCCCAGGATGTACCAAGGAAATAAAAAGAAAAATTATTTTTCTACAAAAGCACAGTATAGCAGTGGAAGCATGCTGGAGCCAACAGTGCATCCAAGAACAGCAAGAACCTATGATATAAGGAATTGCGCTCCTTCTGTGGGAAAACTGGCCATCTTATAAAAGACTGTTTTCTTAGAAACAAAAACTCTCAAGGGCAACACTACAGAAAGGATCAGAACTACAGGGGAAAATCTTCTGCATTTCATTCAGAAATTCTAAGCTTTCACCACATTAGTGAAAGAGCAAGTGATCCAACTAGTGAATGGGGAGAATGGCTGATAGACAGCGCAGCTACATCTCATTTTTGCAAAGAAAAGGACTGGTTTGTGAACTACCAGGATATCCCCCCGATGGACGCTTTGATTGGAGATGTCGACTGCAAGACAACAATCTTAGGTAAGGGAGATATTAACTTTGTTTTAAGAGATATAAATAACACCTTTGTAGAGGTAACTCTACTTAATGTTTTATATGCACCAAACATGAGAAGGAATCTCATTAGTGGATCATGCATAGACATAGCAGGAAATAAGATAATATGGAAAATGGTAATCTTTAAAAATAATGGGGAATATTTATTTACAGCAAGACTAGTAGATAAGTTATATATTGTAAATGGATACCCTAATAGAGCCAAAGCTCAAAATTATTCAGTTTCCTATAACTCAAATCTTAATCTTCTCCATAAAAGATTTTGTCATATTAATTCAGAAATACTTAATTCTATGAGTAAAAAGAATACTGTCAAAGGATTAGAAAAAGTTCAGGGTAATCCAACCACATGTGATTTATGTAAAGTAGCTAAGATCACCAGATCATCATTTAAATTTAGCTATACAATTCTGACTAGAAAACCTTTAGAAAAAGTGCATATGGATATCTGGGGTCCTGCACCAGTGAGATCACTTGGTGGCAGTAGATATTTTCTTTCTATCATAGATGACTACTCTAGAAAGGTTAATGTTTATTTCCTAAAAGAAAAGTCAGAAGTTTTTAACTATTTTAAGCAATACTTGCATGAGTCTGAGAGAGCATTAAATGCCAAATTAAAATGTATTAGGACAGATAACGGATTAGAATTCTGTAACAAAGAATTTGAAAATTTTCTAGTAAATTTGGGTATTAAAATAGAAAGAACATCAGCTTATAGTCCTGAACAAAATGGAATAGCTGAAAGGTTTAATCGAACTGCTATTGAAGGTGTTCGAGCAATGCTTTTAGATAGTGGGTTACAACCCAGATTCTGGGCAGAAGCCCTAAATACCTTTGTATACACCAAAAACAGATGTGAACATGCCCTAACAAAAGGAGTAAGTCCAATGGAATTATGGTCAGGACATAAACCATCTGTAAGACATTTTAAAATTTTTGGCTCATTAGCCCATGTACATGTCCCTAAAATGAAAAGAAATAAGTTACAACCTAAGGCCAATTCAGGCATAATGGTAGGTTATGCAACCAAAACAAAAGGTTATAGAATCTGGTTGCCAGCAGATAGAAAAGTAATAGAAACCATTCATGTATTTATTGATGAAGCTAAGAAGGGTGTGGATACTTTGTTTGGTACTGCTTCTAGAGTACAATATGTTTTTTACCCACAGGATGATAACTACCCTTATGAAAATAATGATAGTGATAACCATAATTTACATACACTTACACCAATAGACATAGCTAAATGGAAAAGACTAGAAATACCTAGAAAGACAGGACCACGAGTAGACGTATACTATTACCCCCCTTCTGGTGATCAAAAATTGAGATCATTAAATGATGTACAAAAATATTGTGAAACACAAAAGCTTGAATTCAATTCTGAAATGTTTTCATTTAGACCACAAAAACCAGATATAAGCGAGGAAAATGAAGTTAAAATAGAAACAAATTGTTTAGAAGATGATTTGTACGAAAGTATTTTTCATGAGGAAATCTATAATGTAGAACTTCCTAAAAACTTTAATGATGTACAACAATCACAGGAAAAAAAGAATTGGATTAATGCAATGGAAGATGAACTTAAGGTGATGAGAAAGATAGGAAAGTATGGAAATTAGTAGATCCCCCACCTCAAGGTGTGAAAATATTAGGTAATAAATGGGTATATAGCGTAAAAAGGGATGATAAAAATAATATAAAAAGATATAAAGCTAGGCTTGTAGCACAAGGTTATAGACAGAAATATGGAATGGATTACACTGACATTTTTTCACCAGTTGTAAATTTTTCAATAATTAGATTCCTATTTGTCTCATTCTGTCTCTTTATAATTTTGTGTAAATATAGCTATCATGTTGTTAATCATGGGAAATGATGGTCATGGGGCCGATTGTTACACCTGATCATCATTTCATCTATATATATAAAAATGAATGTATGTGTGTCTGTTTGTTTGTTTGTTTGTCCTTTATGCCTGACCAAACCACTCATTGGATCGCCATGAAACTTTGGGAAGTTATTTAGTATAGTACTGGGAAGGTTTCTAGCAAATAATATTTTTGAAATAACTTTTCGCCTAGAAATAATCAAGATAAATATTATAATTTATCTGTTATAATTCAACAATCTGCTCTAAATATTATCATGATGATACGATGATTTTGTAATGTAGAAAATTAGGAAAGACAAAATTCAGGATGACACGGCAATTTATTTGAGACAAGAATAATGATACAATTCAAAGGCAAGATACTATTCCTTTAACTTCCAATTACCGAGGGAACCAATTAATATTGATTTTATTCAACTTATCGAGTATTTTTCAAGGGACCGGGAAAAAAATGTTCACTTTATCGAGAGATTCGTTAGACAAACTTTTACTCGGGTAAAACCCGGGCGAAGCCGGGCGGGTCCGCTAGTTAGATATAAAATGCTATGTTGTTTATCAATTCAATTATTTAAATAATTTGTATTTTTTTAGAATTTAATTATAAAACAAATTTTTGTAAATATATATATGTAAATTCTTGTGTAAAAATTAATTAATAATAGAGAATTTGCATATGTCTTGTTAGTTAGTTAAAAATAATAGTTTGCTTTTTTGGGCAGAGAAGCTAGATGCTCTCAGGTTAGTTTTTCTCTTGTAAATATGTTTATATAATTTCTTAAAAGTCTCTAATTTAACTTTATTGTAAAAATAAATATAATTTCTTCAGAGGGGTACATATGTTTTTGTTGATTAAAAAAAGAAAGAAAATCTTTGAAAGAGGTGTGTGTGTCATCTGTCCTTCCTTCCACCCAACATAATAGAAGCATTCCGGTGATGAGTATAATTGCAAAATATTTTGACAATGTCTTGATTAATATCAAAAAATAAATCATCGAGAATCAATAAAGCGCGCTTGCTAACGTCCCAGTTATTGGGTGGTAAGCCGCTTATGTAAACAAAGGGGAAATCCTTAAACCACGGTTGAACAGACAAATAACACCAAATAACTTTCTCGGGAGGGGGTTCGATTAAATCAATTAATCGTTTTGTTAAACTTGTTTTTCCCGATTGAGAGGCACCCACAACCAACGCGTTAAACGGATGTCGTAAACGAAATTGAATATCATCTTGAGACGACATGACTGAGAGATTTCTTAAGCGGAATTTATATTTATACCATCTATGACAAAATAATAAGTCTTAACATAAGATCTTCCAACAATGTCGACTCCTTGTTTATAAAGCGATTCCTTACAACATTTGAGATAATGTGAAAAGTCTCCAATAGTCATCTTTATTGAACCGGGATATTGAACAGTTGTTAAAAAACCATAGCGTCGGTTCATAGTTGGAAAATTTTTTTCTGTCTCGGAAGTTGAATTAATGCGTCCCCTTCAATCTTGAAATAGATTGCATTTTCGACTTCGGGAAGCTGACATTCGCATCTGAAAAGATTTTTCGAAATCTCAATTATTTCGTTTTCTCTGAGTTGCATAAACCCGTACCACATTTTCCTATATGTAGCTGAATGTCTATGAGTTTGGAAAAAGCAAAACCTGAGCCTCTGCTTTGGAATGTCTCTATATTGGCTTGTATCTGTTTTAAAATGTTGTCTAAGACAACAGAAAGGCTGCCCCAGTTTCTTTGACAGCGTGATGAGAAATGAACTCTTCTAAGATCCGTTTTTTCTTTATAAAATTACAAAGTTGCTGAAATAAAAAAACGACATCTTTGACGACCAATTATGGTCATCAATTCTTTTTTAATTTCATTCATATGATCATCGAATAATAATAAATTATGAGTTCTTGGTTTGTAAATATATGTTGAAAAGAAGCCAGAGAAGGCATCATTTATTTTATATAACATTTTTTTTCCCTTTAAGACACATTAAGGACACAACAATTGAACCTAGTTCGCTGACCGATCCCCAATGATTAATTTTTTAAATGCATTTATTTATTTATAATTCAACTTTTTTTTTTTCCAGAATAGGATGTTAAATTTAGGTGAAGTTTTTTTTATGCATTATTTTTGATGTTTTTTTTTTTTTTTTTAAAGAATACAAACATTGAAAAGTGCATTTATTTACAATAAAGAATACAAACATTGAAAAGTACATTTATTTACAATAAAGAATACAAACATTGAAAAGTACATTTATTTACAATATCAATAATCAAATTTTAGATAATGTTTGTAATAATTTCATTTATTTTTATTTTTTTTTTTTCTAGTGATTTACAAACAAATTTTATAATGTCCGTGAGCTAAACTATTGATATCGTCTAACAAATGACGCTTGTCGTCGAAGGCGTTTAAGCCCAACTTTGTTTGTTCTATTGTATACAGCGTGTGTTTACGGGATTGTATTAGATTTTGTTTTAAAAAATGCCGTTTGTGTGTTTCAAGGGTGTCCTTATAGTTTTGAAATGTCAATTCATTTTTTAATATATGTTTTTTAACCCCCTTCCCTATGTTTTTCTCGTCTCCTCCTAAAACCCTATAACTATACATCTTTGCTTTGAGTCCAACAAATTCTGTCATAATTTGTCCGCACAATTCGTCTTTCCACTTGCCTATTACTTTTTTATTTACTTGCGAATATAGTGGGTGGCTTAAAGGATAATCTGAAGTGTCTAACTGATCTCGGATTTTATCGAGAATAGAAAAAAGGTCGGCAGAAGGTGGAGTAGTTATATGATAGAGAAAGCTGTCAGTATCGGTGAAGCATAGACTTATTTTGAAGGACGGAGCTTTGAATAAAGGAAGCATAGTGGAATAATGGAATTGAAAAATTTTTAGTTTAGAAAGTTCTAATATAGTAAAACCGAGATAGACTGGCTTGTTGAGAGTCAGATTTCTTTTTTTCATTTTGAGAATAACCAAATCTTCTTCTATAATATGAAAACTATCGAGAGTGGGTTTTGCCATAAGTTTTGCGGCTCTTTCCGGCTCTGTTACAACTTCTACTCGAACCCTTTTCCTTAGATTTTCTATGGTTTTGCCGTAGACACTATTGTTAAGCAACTTCCAGAAACTCTTCTCAAATTGAGCCTAATACTCTGCACATCTCCTCCCTTAACTTTACAGGGACCTTCGAGGTATCTTGACTGCCCTTCCATCTTGTATGCACGGTGGCATTGAAGGGAGGCTCTTCTCTGGATCCTGGTCTTGGTTGTCCCTCTGCATCCTTCCATCTCTTGTAGATGAGGCCGTTGGTGTAGGGCAATCCTCCTCGTCTCTTGCTCCTGGTCATCCTTGCATCTCCTTGAGAGCCAGGTTGATGTCGAAGTGGGGGTCTCCTCATTTCTCTGCTCCTGGCGCTTTCCAGGGGCATCGTCCTATGTGCTTGAAGAGTCAGATAGCAATCTTCTTCTTTCTTCTTGGACTTGTCTTCCTCCTCATTGTCAGAGGACTCCTCCTCATCTCCGGACTCTTGAGTTCCAGATTTGGGGCAGTCGTCCTTCTTATGGCCAAACTCCCCACAGGTGTAGCAAGCCTTCTTGGACTTGCGCTGGTTCTCCTCCTGTCTTCCATCTTCAGCCGTGTTGTTGGTACACTCATATTTACGGTGGCCAACTTCTCCGCAGTTGTAGCAGGTGTTGTTGCTGCCTCCATCACGGCTCTGTCCACGGCCACGTCCACCACCACGGGCAGGTTTGGTACATTCAAACTTGCGGTGGCCTTCTTCCCCGCAGTTGTAGCAGCCTCTGTTATCTCCACTTCCGAGTCTACCACGCTGTCCGCCGCGGGCCTCCTGATGAAAATTGCTGAATCATTCTCACAATGTTTAATTTTCACTTGTCTCCCCAGAGAGAAGTGGCTGCTTTAGTTTATCAACAATGTATATTCTCGAGTTTAAGTGCTGGCCTTTATTTTGAAGTTTTACGTGGATCATTCCAACTGTTTCCAAGGGTATTCCATTTGGACCTTGTAATATTTTATCAGATTTTCCCAGTTTTATTCTTTGGAAACTTTGATAATAATATTGTAGGGGGAGCACGTTGACATCAGCTCCGGTGTCAATTTTAAAAATAATTTGTCTATTATTTACCTTAATTGTTACTATCCATTTCTTGGAATTATCCTCTACAGATCCCAAAAAAGCTATCTCTGATTTTATTTCATTTATGGCTTCTGATCTACATACTTTGGCATAATGGCCCTTTTTCTTGCATTTACTACAATACGAGTTCATAGCTGGACAATTTTTCCAATCATGATTATTTGAATTGCCACACCTGGTGCATCCATGTGATGACCCTCCCAACTGGTTTGACTTGAATTGTCTTATTTTTGGTTCGTGCCTTTTTGCTTCTTTTATATGATTAGGCATTTTCTTTATTTGATCTACAGAATCTTGTTGGTAAAGGCTAGACTGCTGTTCTTTGACACTTTCTAATTGCTTTGCCATTAGTATGGCTTTTACTAAGGTCAAGTCTGTATCAAGTTGCATTCTTTCAGATAATGCTCTATCCCTTACTCCAACAACTATCCTATCCCTAATCAATTCATCATGTAACATCCCAAAATTGCAGTGCTCAGCTAGGCTATGGAGTGCTGTGATAAATTCATTCACCTTTTCCCCTTCCTGCTGACATCTTTGATTAAATCTTGCCCTTTCATAAATTATATTACGTCTTGGAATAAAGTGACTTTCAAAGCATTCAATAACTTTACCATAATTTTCTAGTTGGTCACTTGCTATTTTACATGACAACAAAATGTCATCTGCATTATCACCCATGCCGTATACGAGCATATTAATTTGCTCATTTTCTGGGTTATTAATTAACCCGCTTGCCTGCCTAAAACGTTCAAATCTCCTAATCCATTTTGGCCAATCACCTGGATTTGAAAAATTAAAAGGTTCTGGGGCTACACAATTATAATTTTGGGACACTATAAAGATTTACTTATAATATAATATAACTTACCAAAAGGTTTGCTTGATTTCAAGTTTCAACTTTTCTTCGAACAACAACTTTCTTTATGAATTCAGTTTACCGCTTCTAAGCTTGCTTGATGTCGAATTTCAAATTTTCTTCGAACAACGACCTTCTTTGTGAATTCAGTTTACTGCTTCTAAGCTTGCTTGATGTCGAATTTCAAATTTTCTTCGAACAACGACTTTCTTTATGAATTCAGTTTACCGCTTCTAAGCTTGCTTGATGTCGAATTTCAAATTTTCTTCGAACAACGACCTTCTTTATGAATTCAGTTTACCGCTGCCACCATGTGTTGTTATCCAAGACGAGGCAAGATTAACTAAGCATTAGTTTATTTCCTATTATATATTATTATATTATATACAAGTCAAAAGAGATCACTAGCAGAGTATTATTCCTTTTGGTTTCCAGAGCTCAACAATCTATGAGCCTAATACTCTGCACAATGTCTACAGCGACTGCTTTGTTTAGGGCTGGAGATCCAGACTGTCTGTATAGATCGCAGTTGGTTTTTCCATGAAATTCCATTCTTCCAGCTCTCGTAGCAGATTTATTATCCACTTGATTTGACAGCAGCTTTCACAAGCAGCTATCATTTCCGCTTCCATTGTGGAGAGGGCGACGAGTGGTTGTTTACTACTTTTCCAGTCTATAGTTGTTTCGCCGAGCTTCAATACATATCCGCCGTAGGATTTTCCATCATGAGTGGTCGACCAGCTGGCATCGGTGTAGGACTTCAGGATTCCAGTCTTTCCTCTTTCAAATTTCACGCCTAGGTCAATTGTTCCTCGTAGGTATCTCATCACTCTTTTGATTGCTGTCCAGTGCATCTGTTTTGGTTGTCTGGAGTACTGTGAAAGTTTGCTAGTGATGTAAGCGATGTCGGGTCTGGTGTTAACAGCTAGAAACATTAGCATTCCAAGGGCTTCTTGGTAAGTGTGCTGATCACAATTGTCATCTTCAATATGATTGTCCAAATTGATTTCTTTTGAACCTGGTGTTGGAACTTCCTTACAAGTTTCCATTCCATATTTTTGCAATATTTGTTGTACATAGTGGCTTTGCTGTAGCGAAATTCCCTCCTTGTCTTGTATGATCTTGATTCCCAAAAACATACCTTTACATGTTACATCCTTTATTTCCAGGTGATGTCTCAATTTATTGACGAATCTGTTTGAAGTATCTTCAGAATCTGAGACAGTGATAAAGTCATCAACATATATCCCTACATAGAAGTATTTGTCTTCATGCTTCCATTTAAATAGGCAAGGATCAGATTTAAGTTTTTTTAAGTCCACAGTCATGAAGTACTTGACTGAATCTCTCATACCACGATTTTCCGGATTGAGATTGTTGGGCCAGATTTTCCACAAAATAGACCCAACAATGATGTAAACATTTACATCATATATATACACAGTGTCTTGCCGAAAATGTTTGTTGTCCAGAAAGGTGGAGATGACACATATGCCTTTAAAGATCAGATGCCGGGGAAGACACCCAGCTGGAGATGACACCTATGCCTTTAAAGACCAGAAGCCGGGGAAGACACCCAGTTGGAGATGACACCTATGCCTTTAAAGACCAGAAGCCGGGGAAGACACCCAGCTGGAGATGACACCTATGCCTTTAAAGACCAGAAGCCGGGGAAGACACCCAGCTGGAGATGACACGGGTCCTGCCCAAGGATCCCGAAGCCCATTGCAGAGAGGTCCAGCGGAGGATATACAAACTATGCACATATGTGCATATGTTAACTAATGCCAATCACCTTTTTTTTATGCAATATGAAACGTCCAAAAGGGTTATATTACCATTTCGAAAATTTCCTAAATTTATTTTTCTTTATTCTAAAAATAAATAAAGCCAATTACTGGCATATCCAGATAGATTGGACATATTTCCTTATTTTAAAATTTCTTAAAGAAGAAATTATTATATAAATTTCTTAAATGGGCAAACAGGTTATATTTTATTAATTTTATTACTAATCCAAATTAACTCTTGATAAGAAAAATAATATAATTTTACCTTTATTATTTATTTTATTCTAAAATGAATAAAGTATGTCTCGTTATTTTAAATTTCGTGAAGAAGAAATTACTATACAAATTTCTCAAGGGATGAGCATTTATATTTCTTATTTCAATTTTATTCTTTTAAAAAAAAGGAAGGAATAATAATATTTTACTATTTTTTTATATTCTAAGAATATTAAAATAATTTTTTTCTTACTCTGTAAGAAGATGACAATTTTTTTTGGGGGGCGCTGTTTTCAAGAAAAGAGGATAACGGTTAGTTTTGACGGGGGCAGGCGAACGAAGAGGTCGATCTCTATTAATTTAGGGCATATTTAATATGTCAAAGAGGCATATTTATAGCTTATTTTAATAGGTAGGAAAAATTCATATTTTGTTTTTTGTATGAAGTCTTAGAGTCTGATAAAGAAAATAGATTTTATGTTCATTTAGTACTGCCTACAAACGAAAGTTTGTAAGGAAATCTACCAAGGTAGAACAAAGGATCATGTTCCACTATTTTTTTTGGTATGTTTGTAAATTATGGCACGTTTTGTATGTCGAGAAAGGCATATCTATGGTTTTAATAGGTAAAAAAATCATTCTTGCTTGAAATCCTTAAACAAAATTTTTTTTTGTCCATGTAGAATTGTCCATGAAATGATATTTGTAAGGTCCATTGAGATAACAATAAAACCCTTGATTTATTATTTTAAAGATGTGTTTGTGATACTTTACCCTGAAACAAAAATGCACATTATGTATTAAACATGGACCTTTTTGTATTAGCTATATCCTCCTACATGTGTATCTGAGTTTTAACCCAAGTTGGTATATAACTAAACAATGTTGTTGCTGAGCTAAAAGACAAAGTATAAGGTTGAGATGTCCTTGATAGGACCTTGTAAAGTGACCCAACAAGGTAGACCGTAAATACTTTTGTTGAGTTTGCAAACTTTGTTTCTGTCTTGGACAAATCCAGCAGGTTGTTCCATGAATATTGTGTTTTCAATATTTCCATTTAGATAGGCTGCTTTCACATCAAATAGTTTAATGACTGAATCTTTTGTTGCTGCCATTGACAAAATAGTCCTGAGGGTGGCATTTTTAATTACAGGGCTGAAACTTTCGTTGTAATCTCTTCCTGGGATTTGGTTGTATCCCATTGCAACAAGTCTAGCTTTGTAAGTTTTGTTTTCTTGGTCTTTAGATATTTTGAACACCCATTTACTTTTGACAACTTTAGCGTTTACAGGTCTAGGTACCAGTTCCCATACTTGATGCGAGTACATGTTCTGTATTTCCTCAAGCATTGCGTTCTCCCAATGTTTCTTGTCTTCGCATGCGATGGCTTCTTCATAGTCTTTCGGAATGGTTTCATTCGTAGTAACCAGAACGTAGTCATCGAATCTTTTAGGTATTGTTCGAGTTCTTTGTGGTCTGTCTGATCCACTTGACTCTGTCTGTCTGTTGATCATGGTATCTGGTGCTGGCCCTTCAATATCAACATCTGATAGAACATGATTGTCCAGTTGTTCATCCTCCTGAATGAAGAAATATGTGTCAGTGTCCGTATTATTATCACTTTGTTTTTCTTCCGAGATGACATTATTGTTCTTTCTGAAGTGAATGTCTGCGGTTTCAAGAATGACTTTCGTTGTGATATCAAATACTCGATAAGCTCTTCTGCATCTTGAATAGCCTACAAATATTCCCCTCTTAGATTTAGCTTCTAGTTTGTGTCTTTGATGATTCTCGAGTTTATAGAAGACTTCACAACCAAATCTCATGATGTGAGAGACGGATGGCTTTTTACCTTTCCATTTTTCCATAGGGGTAGTGTCTGGGTCATTGGTTGTGGGAGTTAGATTGTACAGATATGCAGCTGTATTCACAGCTTCTGCCCAGAAGTGTAGGGGTAATTGGGAGTCTGCCAGAAGTGTTCGGCCTTTGTCTAATAGTGTTCTGTTAGCTCTTTCAACTCTCCCATTGCTTCTTGGGGTGTACGGTGTAGTTAGTTCATGTTTAATTCCTTTGGATTCTATGAAGGTTTCAAGGTTTTTATTGATAAATTATGTTCCGTTATCTGTTCTAAGTCGTTTTAGTTTTGAGTTTAGCTCGTTTTCTCTCTTTACAATGAACTTCTTCAAAACTTCTGCTGCCGAGAGTTTATCTTTGAGAAATTCTACAAATATTCTCCTAGAAAATCCATCTACGATGGTCAAGAAATATTTACTTCCGCCCAAGGAGTTTATTCTCATTGGACCACAGAGATCGACATAAATGGCTTCAAAGGGGTAGCTTTCCTGATTGCTATCTGTGTGAACATAGGGTAAGGAGCAAGCATCACATTGATCAAGGGTACCATTTATAGAGTCCAAGCCTTTTAGAAGATTGTTCTTCAAAATCAGGTCTAGTTTGTTGTCACTAGGATGTCCTAACCTTCTGTGCCATGCAGTCCTAGAATTGTCCTTTGAAATCAAGCAATGTTCATTTGGAACATGAGTTGCTTCAGATAAACGTGATAGGTTCAATGTGTACATGTTACCATCAAAGTTGCCTGTTCCTATTAGCTTGTCATCAGAAGAGTATATGTATGCTCCTTCAGAGTTCAAAAGAACAGAGTTCCCTCTTCTTACTACGCTTGGAATGGACATTAGATTTCCTTTCAGGTGTGGTACATGGAGGACATTATGCAGGGTTACAGCGTTGTTAAGTTCGTCCTTACCTTGTACAGTAGCCTTGATTGATCCTGATGAGGCAGATTCGATGTGTCTCCCTTCTTCCGTCACTTGTATGCTTCTTCTCTCCTCCGTCTTGTGCTCGATCCATTCACCATGGGAAGTCATGTGGCTTGTGCACGCAGAGTCAATTATCCACACGTCCTGAGTTGTCGGGCGTTCCTCCCTTGTGCTTGCATGTAGTGCGTATTCTGAAGTGGAGTCTCTTCGTTGGGATGGTTCCTCCGTTCGTTCTTGGATTGCTGATCTGGCTGTGTCTTTGTTTTGTTTTGGTCCTTTATGGTAGTTCCTTGTACTGGCCATGTTATTTTTGTTTGTTGTATTATTTTGATTTCCTTTGTTGTTAGGGTTGAACCAACAGTCTTTCTTGAAATGTCCTTTTCTTTTGTAAATGAAGCATGACTTTTCTTTGAATTGGTTGCCTGATGATCTGAAAGCATTTTCATGATTTTTGCTTCTGTCCTGTCTTATCTTCTCGAAATCCAGTAGAGCTTGTCTCAAGTCTGGTAAGGAGATTTCTCTGTTTATTGACAGTGCTGATGTGATCGTGTCAAAGTTAGGTGTGAGTCCTTCAACAATGTATCGTACAAGTTCTCTTTCTGTTACAGTCTTTCCTAGCTGGGTGATCTCTTGTGCCAGTTTCTGTGCTCGTACAATATACATGTTAACATTTTCATTTGGGTTCAATTTTAGTCTGGCTAGATCCAACATTAGGTCTATCCTTTTATTTTCTAGAGATCCTTCAAACCTATTCTTTATGTCGTACCAAATTCTTTTGGCCCTTTTATCGCCTCGAAAGATGATTGTGAAGTCATCCGAAAGTGACAATTTTATTAGGCTGTATGCTTCCCGATTCTTTTTCTTCCAAATATCATATTCTAGTTTATCTTTTGTAAAGTCTGGCTCGTCATTAACAATTACGTCCTCGAAGAGATCTTTTGAATCTAGAATTGCTTCCATTTTCATGGACCACGTTGTATAGTTGTTTTCTGTTAACTGTTTGATTTTTTCTAAGTTATATGTATCCATTTTTATTCAATTTCTTCTTTCTAAATTGGCGGTTAGTCCAATTATTTAATTTATTTTTGATTTAAATGGATCAATTGGCGGTTAGTCCAATTCGCGCGCCCAAACCACGCTCTGCTACCAAATTGATATAGGCTTAGCAAAATACGATGTTTCTTTTTAAGGATTTCTAGTTGTTATGGTACTCACGTATGTTGTAAATACGAGGACATCCCTTTATATATAAACAAATATATATTTATTTAAGGAACGACTTGTTCCATTACATATATTGTTAAAACAAGCTAGCGATAAACATAGCAGAAAGGCTGAAGGTAGAAGTTGGAAGTTACGTCATAGTAGTGACGTAGCATCGATGATGATTAAAGTCAAAGTTTGCGTAACACATTCTTTCCGCATATATCACTTCTATATAATTTTACTTACTTTCTTCTCGATGGACATTTTTAATTTTTAATTGTAATATCCTTTATATAATCATTATCTAGCTCTTATAATTGTTTTTTTTACGTCAACCAATCAGTTTAGACTATTGTCATTTTATATTAGTTACTTTTCCTCTTTACCAAATTGTTTTTTACTTTTGCTTTATGACTCTATTTTATAATCAACTTTATATTTAATCTTTCATATCTAATAATCTCAAGTTTATGTTTCATGTTTATAACACTAATTTGAATTTGTCATTTTATATTTTATCTCACTTTATAAATTCGATGTTATTTACATTGTTTCATCTTCCGCTACCATGTTCAATGCTATAGAGTATATTATTGCTCTTTTTTTTTTTCATTTAATATGTTCACTTTCTATAACCCCTTATATACTGCTATAGTGTGTTCATCTTTGTATTATGTCATCACTATTTTTACTTTTTTTGAAATATTACTTTACATTTAATTTCGCAATTCTATTTTCCATTTTTCAAATCCTTTAACGCTATATGCAAAGCCTTAATTTCGCAATTTCATATCTCAATGATATATTCTTTTATAATCAAACTAAAAATCATGATCTAAAAACAGGGCAATTTTCAATAACCTCTTAAACAACCAATTTGAAGGTTACTTTTTAAATAAATACTAACATCCCACTTTAACTTTTAACAATCCTTCGCAGGCTAGACTCGACCTACTTTGATTTCGTAATTAACAATATTGACACACCGTCCCCCAGATTTACCTATCCCAACTTCTGGCTTAGACACGTGCAAATTGTATTTTTCTTTTAAATATATTCCAGGGCACTCTCATGCCCCACGCTGGCACATCTTTTTTTTTTACTCTTTTTCTCGCTAAGCCCCTGACGACTCCAATTAAAACTTTGATTTCTGGTCACTGATCTTCGCCCTCATTTATCCTGCATGCGTACGTCTTAACGACTAATTCATTAAACCCATAACAATCACCCTTATCTTACTATTCGATTGTGGTACTGTAACTTTATTAGGTCCTTAAATTTACATGTGAAACATGGCCTAGGTTTTCCGCGCCGCGCACATTAAATGGTTTGGGACTTGAGTCAAGGTGACATTGCCTAATCCTGAACATAACTAACCCCTCAACCTTTTCTAAGCCCACCACGAAGAGATCATGATTGACCCATCCAATCATTTATATTTTTACCTATCATCATTATATGTTCTCTATTAAATCTTTTATTCTTATTTTTATTTTTACTTGTATGATTAGTATTAGTTGTTTATACTTTATTATCTCATATGGATATATAGAAATCAACCCCATGTTATATACCAACTCATTTCAATTAATTTTCAAAATTACTTCCTTAACAATAGTCTTCCTATTCCTCTCTCTTAAATCTCTCCATATGAACCCTCTCACATCTGGGGCCATCTGGGATGATTTAAGACCATGTAATTGTTGTAAATAGTCCAGATATCTACTACCACATGTTTCACCACGTAACTGTATATAACTTGTTATTTACTGCAAATAGAGAGCCTCAAATAGCATCAATCTGTACCGCGTAAGAATCTAATAAAGTAGAGCAACTGTACAGATAGAAGGAATGGAGAATAACAGGAGAAAATTAAGGTTAAAACTAATCAGGCCTAAGTGAGAATAAGAAAGCAGGCCTAGCGAGCCCAGTCCAATTTTTACGAAGTCGTGGCCCTCCTGGATGATGTAACTTCCCCCCCCCCCTGTTTACGTCAGAAAAGGGCAGTGACCTGCTTGGACCTAGAGAGGCTATAAAAAGGAGGCCCCGAGCCTCAGTTAGTTAGTCCATAGTTAGTCTTTGTTTCAGCCCCAGTCCGCGCAGGCCGCTCCTATAGAGGTAAACCCTTTCCTGCCAGAAATCTCCTCGTCCCATTCCTTCTTGACGTTCAGACGCTTCTTAGTGGAATCTCTGTTTGTTTATTTCACCTTTGGCCCAGCTGTGTCGCCTTCCACCACGACTGCACGGTAGAGTTGACATCGAGGTTCGTCTAGCATCAGGTAATACTGGTCCCAGAAGTCCCAAGATATCACATATATTATAAAATTAATAGTATTTAATATATAGTATTTATTATAGTATTATATTTAATATAGTATATAGTTAATATATATAGTAGCAAATTTAATTATAAAGTATAACTAACGACGCGGTCATTATTTACCGAAGCCAGAAACAAAAGATGTAGGAAGATGATGATAAAAAGAATAATTATATTGACCGGTCATTATTTAAATTATATATAGATAAATATATATTATTATATCAACTACATTAATTAAATCAAATACCTAAACACTAATATAATACAATTTATGCCATCACACACACTTTTTTTCCTGTAGTTTATGTGTTACTTCTGTATTGCTATTCTATGGCACTTCTAATATTTATTATTGATATACTTTTAGTATGAAGGAAATTGCACCCAAGGGATTTCTCGGGCGAAGCCGGGTCATTCGCCTAGTATATAATATTGACCAGTCATATGAAATATCTATCAATAAGCTTTTGTAATTTCAGTAAGATTGGTTAAATATTGAGGTAACGTATATGGTACAAACAAATAAATATACCTATGTATGCTTTATATAGAGAGATTACATTAATAAAATCTGCTTGTTTATTTCACAATGAATTCTCAAACACAAACACTAATGAATCAATTCATTTCAATCCTTTTATGTGACCTTTTAAAACCTTGGAAAGGTTTATTGTTCAAATTTTGTTTTATTCCTTTGTGTTGGTACAATTTAATCTCTTTATTTAAAATAACCTTTAACTCACGTCTTTCTGGCCATTAGTCCGATGTTCTTGCGACATGAAAGCAGTCTAACTAATTTTCAAAAATTGCCAATATTATAGTTTAAAGTATTATTATGGATGATAATGCCCGTCCACATAGGGCTGATGTGGTCAACACTTTTCTCCAAAACCATGCAATTGCTCGAATGATTGGCCAGCTCGATCTCTAGACCTAAATCTCATTGAGTATGTATGGGTCAATTTAGGACGGCGGATCTCATCCCTCCAACCCCCTCCTAGAAACACTCATGAGCTAGAATGAGTCTAGAATAGAAAGAAACAGCCTTAACACAAGAGTGGGCGTTGATTCCACAGGAGCTGATAAACTCCCTAATTCATAGTATGGGTCGCCGATGTAGAGCCTGTCTATCAGTTAAAGGCGATTACACCCCATATTAACAACAAAATCCAAGATATTTATCCACTGACTACAAGAAGATCATTGCTTGACTGACTAATTTGCATAAAATACGTGTTAGAATTATCTGATTTCGGGTATTTTAATCAACAATGGAATAATAAATTTGTGTATAAAATGTCATTGATAAATGTTCAATAAAATTTGAGATGAATGAGAAAAAGATATTGTTTCTTTAATTTTGCGGGCCAGTGTATTATGATCTTTGATATATCCAAAATCTCGCCAGCTCTGGACTGGTCATTATGAATAGAAATTTTACGATGCCAAGCGGCTATAGACATTTTATGATGGAAGCTGAGGGTGAGGAGGTAATTCGAAATTCTATTTTTATAACGGGGACTGATATAATAGCAGTGGTTAGAGCCAGGCTGTGTGCGAATGGAGGAGCACATCAGATCACCTTGATTGGGAAAATTTTGCAACATCTGTATATTCCTATCAATCTATTTATAAGTTTGGGTTTCCAGCTATCAGCCCAAAAAATATATTACAGCAATAAGTTGCAGTCTAAACTCGTCTGCATTTGTTTTTAAAATATTGGAATATTTGGATGACATTTGTTAAGATAATTAATTGAAGAAATATTAAGTAAAATACTTAATACAAATAAATAAAATCTTAATAAAGCCACACCCAAATGAAGTAAAATCTAAGTAAAGTAAAATAAAGCAACGTAAAATTGATTTACGATCCAAATAATCAAAATTGCGGACTAATTCAATTGGGATTGTATTTTTTTCAGACGGTGCCTTTTAAAAACAAATTTTGAATTCTGATGTATTTTGAATATTTTGATCCGAATAAAAAATCAAATTTATAACGAATATAATTTACTAAAAACAACTTTTTTTCTATATACACTATAATAATTTTGCAATAAACAAGGCGATAAGGAAGATGGGTGTCTTTATTATACAGAATAAGCACGAGCTTTCGGGTAAAAACCCTTCGACAGGTAGCTATCACATAGCACGATGGACACTAATGGAAAGAGTTTTTTAAATATATATATAGTAGAGGTAATTTGTACATACAGCGTTAAAAAAAAGATGCAAAATAGATAAAAATTCTATCAAACAAAAATATATGGAGGTAATTTGTATAGACTGCATGGAAAGAAAGAAGATGCAAATAAATAATAAGATAAAGTACTATTAAACGAATATATATGGAGATACGGCTCGAGATAACATAGGAACTATTAAAGCTTTAAGAGATACCAGCAAGGAAAACACCATAAATGTCCGGCATGTCAATTTTTCTATTTATGCTATTGAGTTTTCTAGAGATAATAGATTCCAGCACCAATCGTTGATGCTGGTTGTGAATATGTAGGTAGTGAACAGTGGGATGGAGAAAGTCGAAGGAGTGACCAGTATCGGCTATATGCTGGTATATTAGGGATCTAGGGTCACAGTTAGATATATTGCGCTGATGCTCCGACACTCTAATGGCAACTGTTCTACCCGTCTCACCCACATAAGTGGCAGAGCAAAGCTCACAGGAGACGGAGTAGACAGCGCCAGTAGAGAGAAGGGCGTCAGGTGGGGTACAGGACTTAGTGATTGAATGCCTTAAAGAAGTTAGTAGGTTAGGGCTATTACTGTAAAAAAATTCGAATTCCAAAGGATTTTAGGGAACGGGCAATGTCAACAGAAAGAGAGGAATAGGGAAGAGTACATATTGATCTGTAAGTATCCGGTGGTTTCCGAGGAACCGGAATATAAGAATGTCTCTTAATAAAGGACAGAGGGAAGGAGGCAGCAGTGAGATGGGAAATTATTAATTCATTTTCAATTTTCTTGAAAATAGGGAGGGAGCAGTGGGTGTAGATACGTTTTGTGAGAGTTTTGACAATATTGATTTTATGGGTAATTGGGCAATGAGAGTTGAAATGGGTGTAGTGAGGGGGACAATCTTTTTTGTAATATACTGAGGTGTTGAATGAGCGATAAGATCGAATGACGAGGACATCCAAGAAAGGGATGGCCCGCTCTTTCTCCAGCTCTATGGTGAAAGAAATGTCCGGATGGTAACTATTAAGGGATGAAAGGATGGTGTTTTCCCGGCTGGCATCACAAATGCAAAAAACGTCGTCGACGTAACGACGCCATAAATGGATGTCTGAGTGGTGAACTTGGTTTATCCAGGTATCGATGCGGGTCATGACAATTTCTGCAGCTATAGATGATAATGGGCTTCCCATAGGGGAGCCCCTAATCTGTTTGTAAAAGTTCTGTCTATAGGTGAAGGTGCCCATATCTAGGCAAATGCTGACAAGTTGAGTAATAGTTGAGATGATGGGGGGGATCTAAATTGACAGTGGTGAGGAAACGATTAATGCTATCTATAATAAGATTATGCGGGAGGCTAAGGTACAGGGAAGTCACATCATAAGAGCACATAACATAAGGCATTTTAAGGCATTCAATCACTAAGTCCTGTACCCCACCTGACGCCCTTCTCTCTACTGGCGCTGTCTACTCCGTCTCCTGTGAGCTTTGCTCTGCCACTTATGTGGGTGAGACGGGTAGAACAGTTGCCATTAGAGTGTCGGAGCATCAGCGCAATATATCTAACTGTGACCCTAGATCCCTAATATACCAGCATATAGCCGATACTGGTCACTCCTTCGACTTTCTCCATCCCACTGTTCACTACCTACATATTCACAACCAGCATCAACGATTGGTGCTGGAATCTATTATCTCTAGAAAACTCAATAGCATAAATAGAAAAATTGACATGCCGGACATTTATGGTGTTTTCCTTGCTGGTATCTCTTAAAGCTTTAATAGTTCCTATGTTATCTCGAGCCGTATCTCCATATATATTCGTTTAATAGTACTTTATCTTATTATTTATTTGCATCTTCTTTCTTTCCATGCAGTCTATACAAATTACCTCCATATATTTTTGTTTGATAGAATTTTTATCTATTTTGCATCTTTTCTTTTTACGCTGTATGTACAAATTACCTCTACTATATATATATTTAAAAAACTCTTTCCATTAGTGTCCATCGTGCTATGTGATAGCTACCTGTCGAAGGGTTTTTACCCGAAAGCTCGTGCTTATTCTGTATAATAAAGACACCCATCTTCCTTATCGCCTTGTTTATTGCAAATTTTACTAGGAAGAGTTCCTTACAATACTATAATAATTCCCTCCCTACTGTATCTCAAGCTAACCAAGAGGCCAAGCTTCCAGATTGAAGTTGGGGAAAGATGTATGGACTACAGCTGCGGGGAATGGCCCATGTGTGAGGGGTCAGGCGCCACGCGACATTCCAGTGTGGGGGGAACGGACAGTCTGGTGTCACACCGGCAGTGACAGAAGACGCGGGAAGTTGTCTCAGGGCGTGTAACCGTGTGGATTACCCAGGAAGACGGTGCCAAGGAGTATGAGGAAGATTCTTCTTGTAGCGGACAATGAAGACATTTACTATATATATAATCATTAATACTCCTTAAAACTCTTGTAATAAAGTATATCGTACTAGGCTGTATCCACAACGAACTCATAATGTTTTCCTAGAAACCTTGTACACAAACAACGAAGGCTGGAGGAGCCTCGTAACATCACACTCAGGGAAAAACAGGGCGTTGCCTGGGTCATTCGTCTAGTTGGGCATGTGGTTTGAAATAGAGGGCTCTTGTTGTTGTAAGTAGAAAACATAGTAAAAAAATGTTTATATTTCTTTAAAACCATTTATTAAACGCATGATGATCTCATATGAAACGATGTCGTATGTACAGGCAGGTGTCACACTCGCGACCAGCGGCCGGCTGGGCAGAGAGGCGTGGCTCCGTGTGGGTGGGCGGGGCATTCTCTCGCCGTCAAAGGGGCGGGTCTACACCAGCAGGGGCGTGGTCTCATCGATGGCAGGTTGCTTGCTCCGCCTCTCATTCCAGATCATCACGACCAGAATAAGAAACTGCACACAATCTCTGATTCATTTCCATGCTCTTACAATGAAATTATTCTTAAATTACTACATTGAAGCCACCCATATAACATAAATATTATAAAACCGTAACCCAGCGTCCTTACATGTGACAGTGAGTTCTATATAGTACAAAAATGAAATTGTACTGGGATCAGGTGGATACATTAAAGAAAAGGAATCTCCTGATCGTGCAACTAAACGTTTCTGATGGCTTGCGCCATCTGTCGGAATAAATATCAACTAAACATCGATTTCCAGAATTGACCCCAAATACACATCCTTAATTAATAAAGAAAATCTAACCACGTCCTCATTTCGGGATGTTGGCCTTCATTAGCGTGGTGTAAGCTGTTCCTCAACAACAATAACAAAAATTGTCTTTCATGCATCCTGAAAAATCTTGAAACGGGTATTTAGAGCGAGAATCACGTGAAAACACCAAATAATGAGAAAAATAGTAAAAAAGTGAAATTGTTCAGGAATCAGGTGGATAAATTAAGAAAAGTCATTTCCTGATTGGGCAACTAAAAGTTGCTGATAGCTTGCGCCATATGTTTATAATGAATATGTTTATAAATATCTACTTATATAATTGCCTTATTCTGTCTGTATGTCTGGAGCTCACGGATAGAATGCGCGCCCATTGGCTGACGGCGATCACGTGTCCTCTCTGCCCCCCTCTCGACAACCCTGTTATAAGCAGTGTGTTACATCCACCTGTCTATAGCGGCCATTCTAGACAACCCTGTTATCAGCTGTGTGATACATCCACCTGTCTATACAGCCCACCCTGTATATAGCGGCCATTCTAGATAACCCTGTTATCAGCTGTGTGATACATACACCTGTCTATACAGACCACCCTGTGTATAGCGGCCATTCTAGACAACCCTGTTATCAGCTGTGCGATACATACACCTGTCTATAGCGGCCACTCTAGACAAACCTGTTATCAGCTGTGTGATACATCCACCTGTCTATACAGACCACCCTGTCTATAGCGGCCACTCTGGACACCCCTGTTATCAGCAGTGTGCTACATCCACCTGTCTATACAGACCACCCTGTCTATAGCGGTCACTTTAGGCAACCCTGTTATCAGCTGTGTGATACATCCACCTGTCTATACAGACCACCCTGTATATAGCGGCCATTCTAGACAACCCTGTTATCAGCTGTGTGATACATACACCTGTCTATACAGACCACCCTGTCTATAGCGACCACTCTAGACAACCCTGTTATCAGCTGTGTGATACATCCACCTGTCTATACAGCCCACCCTGTATATAGCGGCCATTCTAGATAACCCTGTTATCAGCTGTGTGATACATACACCTGTCTATACAGACCACCCTGTGTATAGCGGCCATTCTAGACAACCCTGTTATCAGCTGTGCGATACATACACCTGTCTATAGCGGCCACTCTAGACAACCCTGTTATCATCAGTGTGTTACATTCACCTGTCTATACAGACCACCCTGTCTATAGCGGTCACTTTAGGCAATCCTGTTATCAGCAGTGTGATACATACACCTGTCTATACAGCCCACCCTGTCTATAGCGACCACTCTAGACAACCCTGTTATCAGCAGTGTGATACATACACCTGTCTATACAGACCACCCTGTCTATAGCGACCACTCTAGACAACCCTGTTATCAGCTGCCTGTCTATACAGACCACCCTGTCCATAGCGGTCACTTTAGGCAACCCTGTTATCATCAGTGTGTTACATTCGCCTGTCTATACAGACCACCCTGTCTATAGCGGTCACCTTAGGCAACCCTGTCATCAGCAGTGTGATACATCCACCTGTCTACACAGACCAACCTGTCTATAGCGGTCACTTTAGGCAACCCTGTTATCAGCAGTGTGATACATACACCTGTCTATACAGACCACCCTGTCTATAGCGGCCACTCTAGACAACCCTGTTATCAGCTTTGTGATACATACACCTGTCTATACAGACCACCCTGTCTATAGCGACCACCCAAGACAACGTTTTAAAAATATATTCGTACTCGGGTAAAACCCGGGCGTTGCCCAGGCCATTCGTCTAGTATATATATATATGAAAAAATAGTACAAATATAATATTGTACTGGGATAAGGTGCATAAATTAAGAAAAAGGCATCTACTTATCGTGCAACTGAAAGTTGCTGATGGCTTGCGCCATCTATCGGAATAAATATCAACTATTCTCGTTGATTTTTAATTATTCCAGAATTGGCCAAATACCCATTCTTGATTAATCAAGAAAAGCTAACCACGGACGCGTTTCGGGCTGTTGGCCCTCATCAGCGTGGTGCAAGCTGTACCTCAACGACCAAAAAAGATTGGTCATTAAGGCATCCTGAAAAATCATGAAACGGGTAGTTAAGGCCAGAATTGCGTGAGAACGTTACAAAATGTGAAAAAAATAGTACAAATGGCGCAAGCCATCAGCAACTTTCAGTTGCACGATAAGTAGATGCCTTTTTCTTAATTTATGCACCTTATCCCAGTACAATATTACATTTGTACTATTTTTTCACATTTTGTAACGTTCTCACGCAATTCTGGCCTTAACTACCCGTTTCATGATTTTTCAGGATGCCTTAATGACCAATCTTTTTTGGTCGTTGAGGTACACTTGCACCACGCTGATGAGGGCCAACAGCCCGAAACGCGTCCGTGGTTAGCTTTTCTTGATTAATCAAGAATGGGTATTTGGCCAATTCTGGAATAATTAAAAATCAACGAGAATAGTTGATATTTATTCCGATAGATGGCGCAAGCCATCAGCAACTTTCAGTTGCACGATAAGTAGATGCCTTTTTCTTAATTTATGCACCTTATCCCAGTACAATATTACCTTTGTACTATTTTTTTCACATTGAGTAGCGTTCTCACGCAATTATGGCCTTAACTACCCGTTTCATGATTTTTCAGGATGCCTTAATGACCATTTTTTTTATTATTATTATTTTTTTGGCGTTGAGATACAGCTTGCACCACGCTGATGAGGATCAACAGCCCGAAACGCGTCCGTGGTTAGCTTTTCTTGATCAATCAAGAATGGGTATTTGGCCAATTCTGGAATAATTAAAAATCAACGAGAATAGTTGATATTTATTCCGATAGATGGCGCAAGCCATCAGCAACTTTCAGTTGCACGATAAGTAGATGCCTTTTTCTTAATTTATGCACCTTATCCCAGTACAATATTACATTTGTACTATTTTTTTTTCATATATATATATATATATATATATATATATATAAACCGAAAATTTCTCTATATATATATAGTATTGGATGTAACATTTCACTCTCTCTTATGAGCACTTTTTGGAATCTTCATAGGGATTCGTGGGTATATCTTTGTTTTAGTAAATTGAATTTAATTGCCATCTATCGTTAAAATTTTACACATATAAATTTACTGGCAATGCGCTTCTTTTAAATATCATCAAATATTACATCTACAGACCTTACTGCAATGATATGAGTTATTGAATGAGAGGGCTTGGCTCATCAGTAGTGAACCCTCTCAGCGGTTTCGCCAAATTAATCTCTAGACCGCTCTACTATTGTATTGGATTGGTTTGGAATATACCCTGTATTTTCTATGGAAGGCAGCTTAGGGGTGTTTAGTGAACTATGGACATAAGCTTATAGGTCTGTAGAATAAGTAGAGATAATATTTGATGATATTTAAAAGAAGTGCATTGCCAGTAAATTTATATGTGTAAAATTTTAATATCTTTGTTTGTTTTTATTTGGGGGTGGGGGTTTCTTGCGCTTTCTTTCAACACCACTTCCCCAGAAATTGGTGAGATAATATTCTAAACTACGAAATAACTGTAAAATCTGTTGATAATGGAAGAATCGATGATCATAAATTCATATGGGAATAAAATCGACATCGTATAAAAGAACTAAGGCGAGTTCATCCCATAGTGGCACATAAGAAAGAGCTCAGTGGTTTTCTACCATATATAGAAAGATCTTAGTCCTATATAAAATATTATTTTTAAGGCAACTAATGATTGATAAGCAGAGAAAGTTCTGTTTAAACTGTATTCAACATGTTCTGCATACTTAAGTAGCATGAATTTTTCCTATTAAAATCCAGGCAATATCGCTTTTAAAATGAAACTTTGTGAATCTCGATAATATAATGAAGATTCTCAAATGATACGCTATTGGAGACTCACTGCTGTGTGATCTGTTAGAATTGGTGTAAACTTGCAATATCTGTAAGACGAGCCACAACAAATGTACAGAAGAACATTATGTCGAGGCTGTGATTCATAGAAATCACCCAACGTACCAGCAGGATCTGGATGGCAAGCAAGATGAGGGTGCTGAACTTGTAACCTATTTCCTCCAGTAGGAATCCTCCAGATGTTGGGCCAAAGAAATACCTGCGTCAACAGTATCTGTTTAGAAGGTTTGGGATGGAGAATTAGGCATTTTGGGCATAGACCACTCATGAACACACCTATTGAGCACACAGCTCACCAGTACATATGATCATTGCTACTTGTCCTGAATGGGCATGACAATTATGGCTGGTAAAGGTTTATCAGTGAATTTACAACGTAAGTATCGCACATGTAGAGAATCAGTATGATTTCTGCACTTACGAGGTGTTGCTTTATTACTCACTGTCTTTTTTTTTTTCACTCACTGGATGGTTTGCTTTTGTGTCCTAGTTCAATTCAAAACTAACTTTATTGGGCGCTGCTCAATAAAAAGGTCATCAATATATTTACAATCAATAGTACGTACAGGTTCATCACATTTAGTGTCTTTACATATTTACAATGTGAGTGCTTTGTGGAACCGGATCCTAAGTTCAAGATTTTCTTTATTATAAATTGGGCTATTTTTGTTCATTTGGTTTGTTCTGATTATGTTTTCTATTTTTTTTTCCATTTGTCTTCGTATTTTTTTTTTTATCAATTGAAGTTTGTGCAAGAATCGCATGGAAATTGAGATATTTTTTTTTAATGCAACGAAGACTTAGAGCCCGGATGGCACCGACAGCCGACCCATCCCCAAACATTTATTCCAATCTCTATCCCATACCTCTCCAACATCATATAGATTATATCCTTTTCACATTGATACAGAGACACAATTTGTTCACAAGTTTGGATCCTCCGCCCCCAAAGAGTAGATCTCATAGAAAAATTCTCAAAATAAGTAGTGTTAAAACATCAGCAACCGATATACTAAATAAGAACTAATGTCTTTAATCATAATCAGATGCTGGCTATTAAGAAAAAAGGCGAATATTTCATAAGAATCCCTACAGAGAAAGATGTCCATGGAAGAGCAGCCACTTACCCTATGGATATGGACGCAGTCATCACCCCGGACACCAGGCCATAGGTGGTCATGTCGTTAGGGTAGTGTCTGTTTTCTCTGAAACATCACGGATGAATTTTATTAACCCAAGTCAACAGTTCACAAAGTCATGCAAATGCTTTTTCGTGTCTACCTAGTACGAAAAGGTTAAACTAAAACGATAAATAGATGGAAATTTTGCTGGGAAAGAGGACTTTAATCTTTAAAAATAAAAATAGTTTTCCAGTCAAAATAGACGCTCAAACTAGACGCCATATATTGACCGTCTCCGAAAACTAGCGGATTCGGATCGGTGACAAAACCACAGCACCAGCTTTGGAAAACTAAGAAGCGCCCACCTGGAGTCTATGATTTCAGGCTTTGGCCCTCGTCAGTCCAGGGCGGGCTTTTCTCACGAGATCCACAAGAGTTCAAATGAATTTCCATCAATATTTTGGTTTTTTACCAGCTAAACACTTCTTTGGAATATTATGAAGATTTCATTTGATTCCTCCTGGACCTCATTAAATCAAAGCCCGCCCTGGACTGACGAAGACAATTAGCCCGAAACCATTGTCTCCAGGTAGGCGCTTCTCAGTTTTCTAAAGTTGGTGTTATGGCTTTGTCACTGACCAGAGAGTCCACAAAATTACGTAGATTTCCAATAGGTGGCCTAGTTTTGACGTCTATTTTAAAGGAAGAGGCGACTTTTATTTTATGAAAAGAAATATAAAATTACAAATAAAAAACATGACAATATTTTGGACTTAGATTAAGTCTATAGTTCAATACGATATAGTACAGTACTATACGATAAGACAGAATATACAAAGAATGAAATATTTACATATTATCCTGACCTGATATATATAGTACACACACAAGGCGTAGTATCCAAAGTTACTAGAATTGCGGCAGGAGTGTCCTGGAGAACTTACAGCGTGTCCTGGAGACAGTCCACGAAGGAGATGACTCTCAATCCACCGCCTCCGAACCCAAAGAGCAGTAGGCAGAGCACCACCATCCACACGGTCCTGTGCAGGCAACAAACACACTGTTAGACACATACAACAACCAAACATACATAATGGCAGCTACAGACTACCCTGTCTCAGCGAATGGCTATAAATATACAAGAGCATAGGAGCAACTGACTACAAGTGTCAATACTTATTTATTACCTTGGTTACTTTCTAAAAAGCTCCATTATAGTCCTTTATGCATTATCGTTGGCCATTTCTCCAACAAATACAAGGTTGTCCCAAAAGTTCGTAAACACTTGCAAAAAATTGAAATACCAATATTATTCGCCGTTATGTATAATGATTTCTTTGTATTATGTATAAAGTAATTGTATTATGTATTCGCCTTAATAATAATATTATTCACCAAGTAATAAGAAAAACACGAACTTTTGGGACAACCTTATATTTAATGGAAATCTCTTACAGCAGCTATATTCTAAATTATACAAATCAACAATTTCCAGCTTATAGAAACACCATATGTGGCTCCAAGCACTTTCTATAATTGGCTGATAGATACCAATCAAGGAAGGAAGGAAGGAAGAGGATTGTGGCTTACGTGGGGATGGGAATGCCTGGCAGCGGCCCGATGAAGAAGAAACAGACCACCAGTATGACCAGACTGATACATCCCAGGTACTTGGGATTGTACTGCACACACAAACAAACATCGTTAGAACTCTTTATACTCCGTGAATAGTACTTTATATACTTATTGCATACGACCTTATATTTTCTTTTTTATCAATAAGATACTTTTCAACTGCCCTTATTTCATTGATAAAAATATTGGGAAAGCCTGGATCATCAGTGGGGACCCTCTCTGATAAATTATTGAGAGGGTCCTGACTTTTCAATGGTGCTTCCTTGGTGATTTTTGAAAGTAGTTTATTTACATAGAAGAGAAGAAAAAAAAGAGAATCGCGGTGTAAATAACTTATATTTGCATATACAGATGTCACGCTAATGCATGTATATTGATATCGACCCATCCCCCCCCGTTTCAACTTAATTATAGAGATTTTAACCTGCAGCTGTTTTCATTGTTAGATATGTTGTGAGATATGGTAAATTATCATATACTATGCATTTTGTCCGTTTGATATGATTAACTATTTTCATTCATATGTGAATATTGTTCTATCTTTTAACGCTATGCAAATCCATGGCACTCTTCCAATATGTAAATACTCCTTGCTGTAAAATAATTTCTTTTCAGCCAGACAATGATCGGTTGTCGCCTCTAGTATCTTTAACACATTATAACAATGCTATTTATGATTTATTCCCTCTCAAATCACCACTCAGTGTTCATACAATAAAGGTGACTCACCCTCTTGGAGCAGAAGTGCCCCCAGATGGGAGCGGCCATGGCGTAGCTCATGCCGGGGACCACGAAGACCACGCCGAGCCACAGCGGTGAGAGCTGGAACTGGACCAGACGGTCAGTGGTTCTGTGGTTTCCACACTCGTGATGCCACTGCATCCCGGAGTGTGGGGCACTACATTATAGCCCCTACCTCTACCCAATCTTACACAGTAAAACCTCCCATAAGCGACCTCTCCGTTAAGTGACCACCTTTCTAAGTCTGTGTGGTGGCCATTATTATAAATAAAAAATAACTACGACTGACATAACCCGACCTTCAATGAAAGACGACCTCCAGGTGAGATCATAAGTATTCAGGTTTTTTAGGCTATGGTCTCTCATGGGAGGTTCTATTTAATCCGTACTTTTCAAGAAGAAAATTTCTAAGGTGATACGTTTTAAATACAAGTGGCAGCCCAGTACGTGTTATTTGTTCTAACTAGGATTTTATTTAGTATATATTACACTAGATAAAATATATATTAATATATAATTAGGTTAATTTTTTGACCCGAGAAACTAGACTTGCTGGATGTTTCGTTAGGTCTATTCGCTGCCATCAAATCCTCTAGTAATAAACAATATACCACAATGTAGGTTTTTATTTGAATAACTTTCCAACAAGAATTGATATAAATACACTCTCACGTGGTATGAGAATGTTGTAGCATTGTAAAAAGTACCATTTGCTAAATTGATAAACGGAAATTGTTCTTCGAAATATTTTAAATCACTTTAATCAAATCTTAATACTAAAATAATACTAAACAAAGTCTACTTAGTGTATACAATGTTATATAGGACCATTGGAACACCTATCCTCTCTTTATATGGGGATAGATAAAACTCTCACTTTAGCCCTTCTTAAATGTAAATCAATAAAGAATACCACACACACAGAGACTTTCGTATTATGTCTATCAAATACCACATAGGTATTGTTAGTTAATTAAAATATATCAATATTTTTCCCGATACGTCCAGCAAGCCATAAACAAATAATAATTGATATACGTCAATTAAAAAAGGGGGTAAAGGATATAAAAAAGGAGCTGGGAACAAATGGCCCGGGGCAATGCGATCAAAACTCTCTCTCATAGAACAAGCAGCAGTCCGGGGATCGGCCATCCGAGCGGGGGAGTCCGGGCGGACCGCTGAAGCCGACATACACGTGATAGGGAAGAGACACGTCTGTGGGATCCGTACTCACCCTAGGGAGTGCGAATTCACTCTCAGGGGACTTACCTGCCGGAGATGAGGCTCTAGTGAAACGTGGTTAAAACCGAGACACAGTGAATTTACACCCATCATGGTGGCTGCCACCAGAGTGTTTGGGCTCCAGATGAACGTGAGGAGGTTGCCCATTTCGGTGGATTTGTCGCTGAGCTCTGTGGGGGCAGTATGGATGTTAGGACGATGTGTGCACATGTGTGTGTGTGACGTACCTGTTTGGGGCAGGAGGAGGAAGGTAGCCAAACCACACAGCATTATGGCCACTCCGGATCCTACGAATGGCAAGCTGAAGCCTCCCAGCTGGACACACAACCATGTTGACTTAGTCTACCTTTCTACACCAACCTCTTTGACTCCTTCTGTGTTTTGCTTCAATATACATGCGTCATATACCTAGAGATATCTGAATGGAAAAATATTTAAGCAGGTTATAGTGAAAAATGCTTGTGTGTGTGTGGCAAGATCATCCAATAGATTTCTACTCACGGACAAACATAAGGAAGTTGTACCTTTCAGCGTGTATATCGGGATTCTGACAATGACTCTGAAAGAGCTTGAAATGGCGCGCTAATGCATCATAATATTTGTATATAAACATTTTATCGGACCTAGAGGCTGTTGTTGGGTGCTGCGCTGCCTGGAGTACAGGAGCTCCATCTATGCTTCCTTTCTTCCTGTGGTGAATCTGTATAAGACCGGTGGTCTTATATAAGCTAGGAGAGAGAGACTTACTTGGTAGAGGGCGCCTCCTATGGCAGGTCCCACGATCTGTCCGATGCCGTACATGGTCTCAACCGTCGCCTGCCACAAGAACCCTGTATAATCATGTCACCCAGAGATAGTTCGATATAAAACCAAAGAAAAATCAATTACAAAAGAACAAAAAAAAGTTGCCTTTCAACAATGTGTATTTAAACTGGGCGAGAGAGACTGAAGTTAAATATCCCCTGTAAAGAGGCGTGGCTACTCACAAAGTGGGAGGCGACGTTGTCGTGGAATTCGGAGCTGATGATGGAGAAGCTGGCGGTGCGGTAGGCGGAGGATCCCACCCCGGCCAGGGCCCGCACCAGGTTGGCCAGGAGGAGGAACATCCAGCCGTCGGGGGCGTGGTTCAGGAACCTGCCACACCCCCTCTGTCTCACTGAACATCTTTACAAAGATGGAATATCTTTTACTTGGATTGTCCTGTTTTTCAAGACTATAGAATCGACAATAATTTAAAAGTAACAGATCCAAGTATTTTTATTTCCAGCAATGTATATTAAATTCAATACCTTTTGTAGATATATTTTGAATTATATAGCAACAAATATATTTTAAGAGAAACTGATAATTTATATTATGCTGATTGTGCATATTGCCACACCTCTTTCTTTTGTACACAGTTCTTTTTTTTTTCGTTTTTTTTCTATCTTTCGTCTTGTTAATATCATATGATTATTCTATTCACGGTCTAAAATTATTGTATATATATATATATATATATAGACAAATGTAAAGGCATACATGTATGACAGCGCAAATGCCCCTAGGGGGACATAGAGCTTTAAATTGAAATAAAATATTTCTTTACAAACATGGCATGTTGCTGCTGAAATAATCCAAGGTTTGAACCATGCCAGCTACCTGTCTGAGAATCAAGTTATTCAAGAACCTGTATATGTATATATATATTGAATAATTTCTAATAAATAGTTTTAAACAAAATATCTTATACGGTTTAAAAACAATTATTCATTCCATATCCAACGTTTTGAAAATGCCTTAGAATTTCACAATAATTCCCTAAACGAGATCGAGAAATAAAATTAATTATATTTTAAGATGTTGTGGGGCAAACATCATGCTAACTTGGCTTCAACCATAATTCTTTGATCAACAAATATAAGATAGTGCTTTCCACATCCATGTGCCCTATCCTATAGACTTAGACGTTTGGATATATATTTTAATATGATTCCACCAGAACAAATATTACCAGTTGGTATATACAGCGCTTTCTAGGATATTCTTACTATGGGATATGATTGAGAGCAAATCATAACTTTTAAATATAAACATGTTCTCTTTTTAGTATATCGTGAAGTTTGGTTCTCCGCGCGTATATAGGTCTTATTATTTATAAATATGTAAATTCGTATTTGGTCTTTATTTGAAGTTTTCGAATTAATTGTTTCTCATCTTTATTATTATATAGTGTAACTTTCTAGTAACAGAATAAACCATCTCTTTATCCACGAGAGAGAAGAGAGATTAGGATGTGAATTAACAATTCTTCCTTAAAATTATGTTTTCCAAAAGGTAATTGTGCGGTAAGATGATGGAAAGAAGGTCTTGACTGCTTGTAAGTGTGCTGCATGTCCATAGTTTGATTTTACATTTGCAAGGTATAAGAGTACTATTTTTCTAGGCTGTGTAAGATGGGCACTATAAAGGGTCTGCTTGGAGGTGTTGGCATTCAAGAAAATAGACAAAAATGAATTCTGACGAAAACATCAGGAGTCCGAGGATGACTCATCGAGGGATTAGCAGACAAAGAGGATTAAAATATTGAAATATGACTTCAGGCAGGATTGAACACAGGATGGATTCAGCCATAGGACTTACTGTGCGAATATCCCTCTTCAAGAAATTCCAATCAATTCGCGGAACCATGATGTAATAGTGCGGCAACTTTCACCAAGGACAAACCACGTGCTTCAAGAATCTAGTTCCTTTTATCCTTCCTCGTAATTGGCTTCCTTCCAAATCTCTTCAACAAATTTCCGTCAGCTGTTTTAAACGTTGTTTTTAGTCACTTTTTATCTCAACTTTCCTCTTTCCATTATACCAATATTTAAGTTTACTGTATGTCAAGCCATGGGATTTTAGCAGTAGATTATATTTGATAAGTTATATGACTCTCATAATTTTAGCCATTATTTCAACTTTCGTATTCCCAATATTTAAGTATATTTCGAGATAGTGTGTATGTCAGACCATGGGAATTTCGCACTAGATCATTTTTGTCAAGTAATATGTGTCTCATTTTATTTAGAAAGGAGTTCAATTTTAAACAAACAACATGTTAAAGGTCGTTTAACTATATTTTCATTTATTAATAAAAATTGAAATATATAGGAATTATAAGAAATTCGCAAAAGCAATTTATTATTTTTTGTTTATTAATATTTGACACGGAACCTGCTCAAGAGGTGAAAATATGTAGTAGTAACATAAAGGTAACCCAGGCTCTTGTAGCGTATCCATAGGGATGTTATCAAGTCATCTTAAAGATAGAGGCTGCCCCTGGAGGGAATTCATAGTTCTTCAAATTAAAGAAACTTCGGCCAGTAAATCTTTTTATTATCTCGACGTTTCGACAAAAATATTTTGCCCTGACGAGGACAAAATAATATCGAATAGCGGTCAAACGGTTTAGATCATTCTTCCACCGAACCCCTATTAACAACAAATACAAAGCGATAACAACAACTTTCCTAAGAGAAATTATGAATATATTTATATGTCCTCCCCCCAAATACACACTCACACAGTATTTGCAAGAGTCACATGACAATCTGAACCCAATACTTACCCAAAGAGAACGGAGCAGACTCCAAGGACAACAATCCCAATGTTCAACATCAATCTTGGTGATACAATCGCCACCTGCAACATCGCCAACATACTATTTGTTAATGTGATTCTCAAGGTATGATAGAATATGTCCTTTATTATCTTACGGAATTTATTTTTAAGTAATTACTAATAAATCTGCTTTTTTTTTATCTTGAAGATAGAGGTTGCCTGGCTGAAATTCATTGTTCTTGAAGTTATAGAAGCTTGGCCAATTGAGTTTTTTTTTTCGAAAAATTAAACACTCTATTGGCCGAAGTGTCTGTTATTTCAAGAACTCTTCTTTAGTAGATACGGTTTAGGTTAGAGGAGATGATTTGATTGTTTCCATATAACACTGTTAGAACACACATCGGCTGTAAGGGCCAGCCTAAAAACTCCCAACTCACCTATTCTGAAATTTATTTCATCCACAAACAAAAATAATCTCTGACTGGAAATCCACCCTATACTACACCTGGTACACCCCCATTCCTAACGAATCTTCTTTCCACACCCTTACTAGGGAAGAACAAACGGCGATTTCAAGATTACGAACAGGAAATCTTAGAATGCTCAAATTTAACGGAAAAATCAAAACATTCCCGAAATGACCCAAATGCGATTCCCAACCAGCCAGTCCTTAACATCTATTGAATTGTATCAAATCCTCCAAAAAAGGCCTCTGGGAAACTCCAGGACTATAATAGAAAAGCTGAGACAATGGAACCTAATGAAGATCGTTTAAATGACTTGAGGAATAAGCAACAACAGAACACATATCTCTTATACTCTATCAACATCATTGATGTTTCATACCATTAAAATAATGTGAGACTAGATTTGTGTGTGTGTGTTTTTTTTTTTTTTTTAACTTTCTTCTTAACTCTGAAATTTAATAAACACATTCAGAATTAAAACCCATCTTATCCATCATATATGTTAAGACATACAATTATATTAGTTATCTAATCTTTCCAAGATTTAGTATGTTTCTCGAAGTTTGGCAATTCAACTTTGTGTTTTTAACGAACAGGGTTGGCCCGAGGATGTATGAACAGAGAGGACGCCACAAGAAAGCCGCACAAAGTGGCAAATAATCACAATGGTATCTATATAGCAATTTATTACTTCTTATTATACGTATTTTCTTATGTTTTTGATAGGATAATATTAAAATATTATTTCTTTTAAAAAATGGACACTTCGGCCAGTTAAAGTTTTATTTTCTCAACGTTTCAACAAAAATATTTTGTCTACGTCAGGAGAAATAAATAAAATAAAGCATTTGGAAAGTCGTTAAAAATTGTTCTGAGGTTGCAAGGGCGTTCTCACGCGATCAAATGCTTTATTTTTATTTATTTCTCCTGACGAAGACAAACGTTGAAACGTTGAGAAAATAAGACTTTAACTGGCCGAAGTGTCTATTTTTTAAGGAAATATGAATGTCGGCCAAGCAGCCTCTATCTTCACGATTAGTTGTAATATTTGTAGAAGAGAAGCGGGGAGGAAACGTGGGTGGGATGAGAGGCTACCTCGTTCCGGGTGCATTCACCCCTCAGTACAACCCTGGGTGGCCGCCGTTTTATCAAGTCTTTCTCTCACCTATAAGCTATAACAATTTGAAAATATAGAATCAGATGTATATGAGAACGCATTACATTTTAAACTTTCCCTGATTGTTTTCATGTGTTGTTTAGATATTCATAAGATATTTTTATATTTTCGTATTATTTAATTAAATAATGCAACATGTTGGCTGGTATTGTGATCAGGGTGCACGGACCGATCTGATCTGCTCCATGGATAAGACACCACCACCACAATAATGCAACAGGTTTCTGGAGATTAATTTTTATTTATTTTATTATTGGATTCTTAATCTTTCGGGCATTTCTGTACTCCTGTAGAAGGGTGAAAATGCCCAAAAAGCTTAATAATGCAATAATAATAATAATAATAATAAAAACTAATCTCCAGGAACCTGTGTTGCATTATTTAATTAATATCCAGGAGATTCACATCTATTACATTTTCATATTTGAGTTTAAGATACTCAAAGCTTTCAATCCAAACAAATATAAAAATATAGAAAGAAACATCACAGTTCTTCAAACAACTTTCCTAAAAATCACTGATTTTATTTTAGAAGATTATAAAATTTAAAGAGAGAAAAGTTTTAGTAATCATACTTGTGTATGTATTTAAAAAGAGGTGAAAAAAGAAGTTTTAATAGAATCTGTATTCAAAGTTGCCTTTCTCCAAGGTAACTACGAGTGATCTAAAAAAGGCTGGCTGGACAAGTAGAGGAAAGTTATATAAAGCACAAGTAAATAACGTCACATGTAAACATACGTAAGGTGATCAACATCTAATGGGGCCGTGTAAAAAATAATATGTAAATAACTTCGGCGCCAGGTTCAGCGTCATAACATGTTGTTGTAGTAAAGTGGCCGAGCGGGTTACGTAAGTTCAGGGGCATTTCCTGCTTCTGCACAAGTGTTGTGTGACCTCAAAGGTCGCTTCTTCTTTCTGTGTACACGTCACAATTTGAAACCTACACATATTTGTTGTTGCTTGAACAAAGTGGGTAAATTCAGGGACATGCTTCTCCAAGAAAGTTGTCGCCTATTATTTCTGTGAACGTTATGCACGTCACATTTGGACATCTATACAGGTTTGTTGATGGTTAGACAAGTTGCATAAAGCTAGAGACATATCTTGCCTCCACAGAAAATTTTTATGGTCTCAGTGGTCGCTTTTTCTTTCTATGAACGTTGTACACATCATATTTTGAAAGTTAAATCTGCCTTCTGATGTTTGAACACGGTGTGTAAATTCAGGTACACGTCTTTGCTTCTACAAGACTGTGCGCTTTTGCGTGTGTTTACAAGATGTCAATAAAAGCATTTTAATTGTCTACAGGAAAGTGTAGGCGTTTTACACATCACATGAGACGCCTGTTTGTTGATGTTTGGACATGGTGTGTGAAGAACCAGGGATATATTTTTGCTTCTACAAGACGGTTGCGTGACTTCTCTCTGTGGCCAGTCCTACTTGCACATCTAGTTAGAGGTGGGAAAAACATAGAGAAATATGTACAGGATGAGGATCGTCAAATTGCGAAAAAAAGCCTCTGCTCATTTTATGTATGGAATTTAACTTTGCTGGTGAATTACGCAAACCATTAGAAGAAATATCAAATATAAAAACGTTGATATGTATTTTTATATTTTGATATATATAACATATATTCCAGAATGTTTATCAGGAAAATATTTTTCGAAGGGATAACACCTATTTCGTACCAAATATATTTGTCAAATATTGGAGATGTCTAATTATACATAATTTTACGTTGACACCTCCGTCTGAAATCAAAAATTATCATAATAAACAGATTGTAATATAATTGAAATTATATTTTAACTCAGCAATACAGTTCAGTTCTGTACATAGAATGTAAACAACCTACGTTATCTATCACTAACAACAACCTGTAAGTAAATAAATCATCTAATACCCGAACAAATAAATCTTATAATACGTTTGTTAATTATATAACGTAAACAAAGATTTTACACAGATGATGATGATTTTTAAAATCATTAAATCGTTCTAAATCCTTTCATAGAACGAGATCTATCTCTCTAAATATTCTTTGATCTATCCTAGTATAAAATGTTTTTTTTTTCGGGGCGAAGACCCTTATCGCACATAAGTTACTTTACTTGTTTAACTCAAAAATCAATCAATTTATTTGAAATTTGATTTAGAAAAAAAGGCCTTTATTCTATTTACACTCGGGGAAATCCGGGTATTTCTCGGGACATTCGTCTAGTATTAAATAAGTTATAATAAAGAAACGTGTACTATGTGCTGACAAATCATGGAGGCCATTTACCCGTTATGCTATTCCATATATAACCCTATACTGCATACTTTATGAGATAAATGAAAAGAAACGTTAGATAGTTTAGAGGTTGGTATCTCTTTTAAGATTTATAGCAATTTTCTCATATAGATAAGATTTTTATGCCAATATTCTAATGTAAAAAATAACAGCATTTACGTTCATTTGCACGATCATGGGAGGCTTTTATTTTTTACCTTTTACCTTAACATTTACCTTTGTTTTGAGAAGCTTGTATGTGTGCAATTCTTTCAGTTGACATAAATAATGTCATATTTCAGTAAAAAGATGCTCAACTAGATTGATATAAATGGATTGGGTGGTTTAAATTAGGAAAGGTTATGTAAGTTTATTTCCTTGACCGCATGCAAGGTCATCGCTTCTTTCCCTGTAGAAGAATGCGTCATTATAACCAATATGTTGTATGTTGTGATTATATGTGTTATGTAATGGTTTGTAGCCGTTCTAGCCAAAAAAAAAAAAAAGAAGTGAAGACCTTTCAAGGTCACAGCTCCAATCCATATCTTATATAAGTTTTGAACCACAATAACAATAATTTAGTATTTATTTTTTACACAATTAACCTCTATTTATTTATATAACGAGGAGGTTTCAAAATATTTTCCTTCATCTGCTTAAAATCACATCAATGGAGATTTGTACATTTGAACAGCAAATGGAGAATATTCCGAAAGTTCTTCATTTTATAAATAAAATTCTACGGTGTTTTAAATGGACCGCTTCTGTCCCTGGAAAAGACCGCTTTGATTTGTTGAATATAGAAAGCTATATATATTTATGGCTATGTGTTATGCGTATATATATTTATGTAAAAGTTATATAAGATAACTTTGTTATGACCTTACAAGGTCATCACTTTTTCCAGTAGAATATGCGTTACCTAATGTAATCTATAAAAGTTAACTCTATATTGGGTTATGTGGGTTGTGTACCTGTTATATAAGGAGTGTTTTTGGTGTGACCTTGCAAGGTCATCACTTTTTTCCTTACAGAAGATTGCGTCAATTTAACCGATAAAACGTAGCTATATGGTTACGTTGGGTGTGTTATTGTAAATTTAAATGAAGCAATCATGCCATTTTATCGAAGCTAAGCATGAGAGGAGAGACACTATACAAAATTGTAAACCTTACAAATGATGGCTTACATAATTCTTTCATTGTAGGAATGTTCCGCGATGGTTCTGCGACATTAGAACGGACTGTTTATGTATAACTGCTATGGGGATTCAATGTATAGATACCACTATGTCAATTGTTCTTTTAGAAGCTTTCAAGTTTATAATGTAATCTTTTTAGAGGTAAAATGTGTGTAATAAACCAAATAAATATTATAAAATCTATTCATAATTAGTGTATATTATATTTATATTATATCAAAAATGGAGAGGCATTTAAAACACTGTTTATTTTTATTTATATAATGAAGAGCTTTCGGAATATTCTCCATTTTCTGTTCAAATGTACAAATCTCCATTGATGTACTTTTAAGCAGATGGAGGAAAATATTTAGAAAGCTCCTCGTTATATAAATAAATAGAGGTTAATTGTGTAAAAAATAAATACTAAATTATTGTTATTGTGGTTCAAACTTATATAAGAGATGGATTGGAGCTGTGACCTTGAAAGGTCTTCATTTCTTTGGCTACAAGGGTAACCGATTGTTATCTGCCTAAAGCTGAAGAAACACCTATTCCTTTTAGTATGCATTAGAAAGACGCACTGTTCAACACTTTAGAGAAAACTTATTTTATTTTATTTCAACACACAAAACGCGATATCCCGGCTAGGGATAATTGCGTCGATTTACATTTTTTTTTAAAAACAGAAACAGTTATAAACATATATTATACAAAAAGAAGTAATCGAAATAAAAAGAGAAACAATAATATATATTAGGAACCTGAACCTTTCAGGTTAGAGAAAACTTTAGTAGTGATGATAAGGAATGATCCATAACACCGGTTTTGCCAAATTTAGACGAAAAGCCAACCTGTATACCGTGGTCTCGGGCTTTAGCCCTCATCAGTACAGGGACAGCTTCTATTTCAAAACACCCTACGAGGTGAGTTATGAAATCAGTCAAATTTGCCAAACAGGTGTTTACGTTGTATTCTTGCCTGAAAAACGGTCTTTGCCAATTCACCAGGTTAAACATCTGTTTGGTAAATTCGACCGATTTCATGACCTCTATCATAGGATGTTATTAAATCGAAGCCGTCCCTGTACTGATGAGAGTCAAAACCCGAAACCATGGTATACAGGTTGGTTTTTTGTCCGAATTTTCCAAAATGGTGTTGTAGATTATTCTTTATCATCATTAGTAAAGTTTTCTCTAAAGTGTTGAACAGTGCATCGTTCTGATGCGTAATAAAAGGGAGAGGTGATTTTTTTAGGTACATGAATATCATCTTCCCGCAACTTTATGCTATGTATATATTTATTTATTTATCAGTGAATGTTGTGTGTGAGTTTTGTTCAAGTAAAATAAGATGTGATCTGTTGGAAATTTAAGAAAACTATTTCTATGACTTTTATGGTCGTTTTCTTTATACGAAAGATTACATCACTTTACTTTTTCGATATAAATATACCCGGCGGTCAATTTACCTACTAATTGTATTGTGTTAAACAAGTTATGTAACCTGAGAGATTCAATGGTGATTTTCGTTTTAAAAAATGTTTGACGTGGCCTTGTATGGTCTTCAAATTTCTTTGGGAATATGCATTAACTTGTCCGATCTATGGATGGGCGGTAGCATTTTTTGTTGTTAGTTCTGATCAAGGTATATAACAACACAACTGATATCATGGAGAAACTTCCGACAAGTTACGTAAGCTAAGGAAGAAAAGCCTCGATGTGATCATGGGTAGTTGCGTCAGCAAATGGGCGTCTTATGACGTTGATGGGTGATAAACAAATTATGTCGGTGTTCCAACTCTCTTTTTCTTATCCACGAGACCGAGCTCCGCTATCTGTACATGTCGTCGTAAATTGGTGTGTGTGTTGTGTGTTTAGAGGGGGAAAGAAATCGATTTTTTGTGTGTACCTTTAAAGGAATGGATGTAGTGTCATTGCATATTCACAGATTTAAGACCAAGAATTAATTTTTGTGGTCTATTTAGTTATCATAACACCACAGATTTAGCAAATTAGTAAATGTTCACCTGCTTACCTTGATTTTGGACAAAACCTTAAAGACGCCTATCATTTTGTGACCTCTCTTCATTGATTTTACATTTTTAAAAAGACGAGGAGTTTATTTTGTACCCGTGATCCCCAATATAAATGTTCAAGTCCCTGCGTCCCCTCACTTGGGTAAAACATTGGCTGTAGCTGGTGCTTTCTAGACTCCCCTTTCGTAAATATTGGAAATAGAATAAATTTATCTCCCACTTTGTAATCATATTTAAGTGAGTGGAGAGTTAAAAAATTTAGAACATATATTTTAATATTTAGCATTAAATAGAGAAGATTTTATATGCTCACACTTATGAATATATACACAGACACACACACACTATAGAATTTGTGAAGCGAATTGTGCAAAAAGAACCTATGCCGACTACTATACGAGGTCAAGTCAATAAAGAATGAGAAGGATTTTATTATCCAAATGATATATATACATTAGGCAGAGTCCAGATGAATATGGCTGCTTTAAAAGTTGAGTCGAATGCACTTGGTCCAATGTACTTGTCATTCTTGGAAGATATGCTGGAACCCATTCTTTGACATAAATCTTCAGAACTGCCTTCTTATAACGGCTTGGGAAGAATAGTCCTCTTTCTGAAGCTTGGTTATAGAAGAGTAAACATGTAAAAAACACAAGAAGCAAGGTCTGGACTGTAGGCACATATTCGATGTTCTTTTTGACAAAAAGATGTGAGGCCGACGTTGCCATGGTGTTTAACCTCCCACTTACCTATTCAATGTAACTTAAGATATTTTCGTCGAATATGTTCGACCAGGGCCTTCAAAACTGTCACATAATACTTCCCATTCACTGTTGTATGAGAAACACTTCATGTTGGTAAGTCCTTCCTCAGCAGTCAAAGAAGGGAATCGCCATTACCTTTCACGCTGACTGGAAAACCTTGGCCCAATAGATTCAGATGATTTCCAGACCTTTTACATTCAGAATCATAATGGCATAGCCAATTCACATCACTAGTGATGATGGCATTCAGGTAGGTCTGACCATGTTCAAATACCAGACGCTGAAACTTGTGACACACTTTTAATCGCATTTGTTTCTGTTCAGGGATTAATCTCGACACCCATCTCGCACAGACACGTCTTATATGCAAACAGTCGTGCAAAATCGTGACTGTACTACCGTGTGATTGTTTCATTTCTTTTCCAGTTCATCCAGGGTTGGACAATGATCTTTCCCAACAATGGCGGTTGCTGTGTTAATCTCATTGACTTGTTGTGGCGGCCCTCCCAGCTCTGTCGTCGAAACACGGCTGGCCTTCCTTGAACATTTAAACCACGGAAATGCGGTTGACTGTGGTAACGCCTGATGCCACATTTGTCTAGTTTCCATGGCTATATATTCTATGAGACTCAAGATTTTAGGACTACGTACTGCTCATCATGATTCCATTTGTTTCAGCAGAAGAATGTAAGGCATCCTTGGAATTTTGGGACGTTGCCACAAGAAACGTGCGCAAATATTTTTATGATTTTTTCTAGGTAGCCAGATAGCTCTTGTTTGATTGATGTAGGTCAACAACGAGTCACAAAAATAAAACCTTCTCATTCTTTCTTGCCTTATCCTCGTGTTTATGTGTATTTTATTTAAGATACTTCTTAAAACTTTTGGGGCATACATTAATAAGTTCTGACTATAGAGCAATCCATATTTAAATCTATAGATAATAAAAATACATATATTGGATTAAATAAAAGATTTATTTGCCAATATTTGGGTTTGCCGAATAAAAAATTGTAATACCTTGACAAAGCTTGGGGTTCAGCCAACCGAAATATTGGCAAATAAATATTTTATTCAATCCAATATATACCTTTTTATTATCTAAACATTAATAAGTATTATATAACTTGTCGTAACTCTAGAATTATTATAATGTTTAGGTGAAAAAAATACAACACAAATGTTCTTTTACTTCACATCGTAAAATTGAGTACTTACACACTTTCCGAAGATGGGAGAGGTGAAGAAAATGGCCAGCTGGTAGATGGCGAACACGAAGCCATATTCGCTGGGGCTTGCTCCCTTACGTTCAGCCTGCCACATTGTCATCATTGTGTCGTGCTTCCATCAAAATAGAAAACATTGAAAGAAGAGGGTTGTTTGATATAATGAATTAATTCGACATCAGTGCTGCAATAGAAATACGCACCCCACATATGTTTGATACTTTATTATTAATAAATACTTAAGTAGTTAGTATGGGGTGGGTGTTATCACAGTGTAAGTACAGTATTTTCAAGGTGTTAGCACTGTGTTTGCAAGGTACAGTGTCGGTGCGTAGTTTGTATAGTGATAGAACCTTGCACTAGGTAGGTTGGCCTGAGGTAGGCACTGATTGAACAAATGGACTGAAAGGAGAGATATGGAGTACTCAATATAGGGAAATATCACTAACAAAGACAGGTTGGCAAGTTATCCCCAGATAGAGTATATACGAAAGTGTATTTATAAACTTTCTGTTCGGTGTTATAGCTGACCGATAAGTTTATTATACCACTCGAACACGTCGCACAGGGCGATGTAGAAATTAGGGATATATTAAACACCAAATATCTAAAATTGTAACTAATTTATTAATGAGAATTATAGAGAATTACCAAGTCTAAATTCCATATGAAGGCCTTATTTTTACTTGATATAGATGTATATAATGGTTACGGTTTATGTAGTTTAGACTCATTTCTATTGGAGGCCTTATTCATTCTTTTATATAAATAAATAAAATGATAAATGGGTGTTTGTATGTCTTCTCCACTAAAACTATTGACTCAATCATTACGAAAATTCGCATATAGGTAGCTGAAGATATGGTTTAACATATAGGCTATTCAAAGCCCATATATATTACTAGACGAATGGCCCGGGCAACGCCCGGGTTTTACCCGAGTGCGTATATATTTTTATATATATTTTAAGGTTCTCATAAAGGTTACCGATTTAAAAGTTTATTTCATTTTTTTTAAAGAAACCTATTTTCATTTAAGTATTGTTATTTATTTTGAAAGATTAAGTAATTGTGCAAAACGATAATTGCCTTAAAAAGAAATTGCCTTAAAAAAAAAAAGAAACATTCGCGGTGATTTTGTCTTGCATTCGTTTATACAATTATTATATATATTGGCATCATATATTAACTTTATGAACGGAAAAATATGTCCAGGGTAGCCTAGTGGTCATGGCATCTGCCCGGTAAGCGGAAGGTCGTGGGTTCGATTCCCATCCCTTGACACTTTTTTTATTTTATCCGTTCTGACCAAAATCTATCCGTGAACTTCACACAGACAGAATAAGGCAATTATTATATATATTATTCCAATGATAAACTAAATTTCATATTTTGGGGTAGTAAACTATTTAAATTGATGAGAATATACAAGTATTATAGTATTATACTTGTATCAATAATGTCTTACATCACCTTTACTATATATAAGGGTAATAACAAAATAAATAACATTTTCTAAGACAATATTCGTTCGAAAAACATTCACTCGAATAGAACTCGGGCGAAGCCGGGTCATTCAGATAGTATTTTATATATTACTGAGATATATTAATTTTAGTCTTACTATATTCGTCGTTTAAACCCACATTATATGTGTATCCTATTACTAAAATGTTATTAAAATCTCATTTTTTCGTAAATAAAACCGAGCAGTAAGGCATGTACTACTAGTGATTTAAAGTCCTATTTTCTATACCAGAGGAGGTGTTCCCTCACCTCTTGTGGGAAGAAAGGCGCCTGCAGGGCCGATGGGATGGCCGCGCCGAAGTTGCCGAAGGCGAGGCTGGCAATGATCAACTTCTGGTGCCTCGTCAAGCCCTTCTTGAGCGGCGGGTTGTTGTTGACTGTCACGGACTGGGTGAAGGAATACTTTCCCAGGTGTCGTGTCGATTCTGCCATCAATACGTATAGTGTTAGCGCTTACACGGGTAGGTTGGCCTGGAGTAAGAGCACTGAAGTAATGCTCGTACAGTGTTAGTATGGGGTATGTATTATCACGGTGTTACTACAGTTTTTCCAAGATGCTATCACGGTGTTTTCAAGGTACAGTATCGGTGCGGGTTTTGTATGGTGGTAGCATCTTGCACTGGGTAGGCTTGAGCTAGGCACTGATTGGACTAATGGACTGAAAGGGGAGATATGGAGAACTCAATATAGAGAAATTTGACGCGATTTGAAACCAGGACTTCTGGAGAGCAGAGAAACTGAAGAAGAATGGGACTTTAGCTGTTGAGTCAACTTTTCTCTTCCTAATCCACAACACTCATTACAAGCTTTAAAACAAGAATTAAAATTAACACATTATTTTTTTAAGTCGTTGAAGATTGCTTGGGGACAAATTTTAGCGGTCGCTGATATTTAGGACTTCATTTCAGAAAAGAGGACAATGGTCTTTTTAAAAAATGGATGCTAACTATACATATTTGTTCTCCGTGGTTGTTTTATTTTCATATTTTTACCTTAAAATATGAAAGTTAATCATAAGGCCATCACACTCTATCTATATAAAGGAAATGAAACTATTGACACGATTTAAAAAATAATAATAATAAAACAACCTCCTACTATCCTCTAACTGTGACGCCCTGGCCATCCTCGCGTCTGCAAAGGCGCGTATATATAGGCACTTCCTGGCCCTGGAGTTGCGGGGGGTCCAAGAAGACCCCCTCCTGGTCTGGAGGAGGACACTATCAAGATGGTGGAATCCCCCTCACTTATAATTCATTGTAAATATTCCCATTATTCTTCATTAATTTTGTAAAACCTAATTGACAAGATGTCAATAAAAGTGTTCAAATGTCAATGTCTAACTGTGATGGAAGGATCTAGAGAACAGTAGGGAGTTGTGGTATTTTGGAAATTAGAGAAATTCGTGTTAATAGTTTAATCTCTTGTATGAGAGTTAATATATATATATTTTTTCAATATCTGTATTAAATACATAATATTTAATTACAACTTCTATGAATTTGACTTAAATGATGTTATTTTCTGAGCTTTTCGTTCATAAAGGAGTATTCTAAATAACTCTCTAGTACAGTAGAACCTCCCTGTAAAGGACACCTAATTGCAGAGCTAAACTGTCCTTCAGGGGAAAGTGTCTTCTTGCCGGAGAGTTGCTAAATAGTAGAAATGGTAATTTTGAAAATGAAAACCGTCCTTTATAGAGAGGTATCCGCTTTAGTTTTTTTTATGTTGCTGAGTAAATTTTCTTTATTTTCACAGATCATTAATGTAAAAATCTGTTATTAACTCTGTGAACAAGTTGTGATTATTTTAATCAAAATAAATTTCCTTTTTCTAACACATGGCGGTGGGCACAAATAAGCGGTCAAAAGATAGACGTTTTAAGACGTAGTATCTAAGATGGCGTCCGACTCTTGAGAAATAGTCTTCAAAACTATCTGAAAGAGATGGATAACCTTGTGCTAAGTAAACATGGAGGAGATATCGGCGGACTCCGGACTTTTTATCGCTGTCCATCCAACCTATGTCCTGCAGAAATTTTCCTTATGATTATATAATGTATTGATAATGTAATAATTATAAAATAATATATTTTCTCACTTCGACAAAGACTTTTTTTTATCCACTTTTGTAGATAGAACTTATAGTTATGACACGATGGTTTGTATATATTTGTTGATGATGACCTTGAAACTTTGTTATTAAATTGACTTCTTTCAAAATCACACTGATGTAGAAAACGAGGCTGTTATCTATGCCATTGATGAGTGGTGTGGATGTACAGAGCAATAGATCTTCGCGGAACTTCGAACACACGCGAGTTGGATTATTATTGTCAACAAAACTTTTAAAGGGAATTTTACTTAGAAAAGAGATAGTAAAATAACAGTTATGGAAATTGATATGCAAGGAGCTTCTTTGAAGAAGAACTCAAGTTAGACATAACGTTTAAAATTTTAGATAGTTAGGAGACTTTTCTAGTATTCTAGTTTGGAATATGGAGTTATGGAATATGGCGAAAAAAATATTTTGAATTTTTGCGAGAATATGTTCAAGAATGAAGTACCTTTTTCCGATTGTGTAGATTCTGTAATTAGAAAGAGACTTTGAATAGAGAATACTTTGGTTTCTAGCTGGAATAGCGAAATGAGACCAGAAATGTACCAAGCTGGGAGAAGAGAAAGGAAGGAAGTCACCGACCAGAAGGACGGGGCTGGGTGTCTGGTTCGCCATAGGACCGTTTGGGAAATGTCGCCATCCACTAGCATATGATCCGAGAGCTAATAATCGTCGAGAATTCAACAATAGTGGTCTTTTACTTTGATATAGGATTGACGTTTGCTGGAGGGAAAGGAGAAAACAGAAATGAGTGTTGTTTCACGAAAAGATTGGATGACAGAAATGTCTGAAGTTTAATAAAGAAAAGAGTTTAAATCTTAAGATACAGCTTTCAAATATGGCCAAATTAGAGGTAGAACCCTGTGATTTCTTATAGTAAATTTGTCAAATAGTTGAGAATCTCGTAAACAGAGTTCTATGAATCCTTAAATAAAATATATCTAGAAAAGATATAAAAATCGGAGATATAAAATATTTTTGAATCTATAAAGAGTATTAAAAGTGGCAAAAATGGGCATCAGAAAAAAAATACTCAAAGGAACTTTGACAAATATGGACGAATCACAAATTGAAACTTTTGAATTCTTAAAAAATATTTTTCAAAAATATGCTAATAAGTGAACCTTGAAATTTAATGGATTTAGGTCATCCAATTATTATTAAAATACATTTCTATATATTTCTTTGAGTCGAGTACATGATATCAGAATATATATTAAAAGTTTTACCTTTTAAAAGATATTCTGATAACATGCACTCAACTCCAAAAAATATATACATGTCTAATTTAAATTCATTAAATTTAAATGTTCACTTATTATCGCGCGCATATCTTTGAAAAATATTAAGAATTCAAAGGTTTCAATTTGTGATTCGCCCATCTTTGTCAACTACTCTGGAATTATTTTTCAATAAAATTAATTCTTATTTAAAAAAGTATAATAAAGACAATTATATTTTTATGTGTTGTCTAAGAGTGGTAGTTATAGCCCTATCAAAATAAATTGAATATGATTTGTGTTGTGGAATACACAAAATGGAAAAGTAACACTTAAACATCTACGCGTATATCTGGCGGTAAAGAAAAACAAATATATTTTAATTGAAATGGTAGAAATAATTGAAGTCGCCACTCCTTCTCCATCTACTTTAAATTTTTAAAATTTAATTAAATCAATGAATAGTTGATTTCTGTTCCACCAGATGGCGCTCTGCCTTCTGAAAAGCATTTGTGCTCCTGGTCGGGATATGCCTTTTTTATTTTAAAATATATATTAATATATTTTTATTTTTTTAAATAAAGAACTTTTTACACATAGTACAAATAATTGTAAGTATAAATAGGTGTTATTGTTAATATTCAAAATATTTATACCCTTATTTTACAAAAATTATTTTGTCGATAATTTAAAAAATATATATCTTTTTTTTTTTTGTCCCCATTGAATATAAGCAAATTTATTTTTAAACTTAATTCTATTGACGTTATGTGGCGCTGAGTTTGTTGTTGACACATTAATGTTATAATACCTTGATAAAGGTTGGCATTCAGCCAGCTGAAATATTGGTTAAATAAATGATATTTTGATCCAATATATGCCTTTTTAATAAAAAAATTAAATATATTAATTTATATAAATCTAAATTCGATTAACATTCCATTTATTTGTTAAACGGATCACAAACGACAAATAAATTAGATATATATTTTTTTAGATAATAAAAAGGCTTATATCGGATTAAATAAAAATATTTATTATAGCCAATATATTCATTTTATTATCTAAAGATTAAAATATGGATATCTCTATTTTCAGAAAGTTATATATATATATTGTGTTTTAAAATGTATTTATTAACAGGAAATTTGTTTGTATATATTTGTTACATTTTATTTAAAAAATTTCATATTATTCTCTTAATCAAATGGCTTTAAAATACGAATAATAAAATATTATTTTTATTTAAATGTAAAATTTCATAGAAATATTTTTTGATATGTTAAAATTTTGCGAAAATGCTCTCTTTATAATGTGTACAAATAATACTAATTTATTAAACTTTTAATTTAAGAACACACATTATGTTCTTTTTAAATTAGTAGCTCTTTATCAATAATTATATATATATAAACCATTTTGTAATTATAACTAATAAAAACCTGAACACACATTTTTAAACAATGGGAATTGTATCAACTTATCAATTTTCTAAAAAAGAAGAGAAAATATATATAAATATATAAATGTTCGCTTAAAAAAAAGATATATCAATTACCTTTGTCCATGGCAGATTTCAGCCAATTTCAGTAACCTTCCAAGCGTAGAAATTATTATCCTTCCTGCAATGAAGCAGATGTCGCATCGAAACAGACGCGGCGAAGAAAAGCCGTGAGGGTAGTGGGTCTCGCCAGGGGCGACAGCAAAGATCCAAGGAGACGAGGGCTCGGGTGGAATGGCAGCGATATTCTGCTCGCCAATATATACGTCACCGCCGTGACGTAGCCGCAATGTAAACATTGGCCGCCATTTTACCTAGAATTGCAATGCACACGATACTTATCGTTTGGTTGCCTAATTCTTTCGTGTTATTTAAGTTAGAGTTTTACTTTAACAAAAACAAAAGCGCTACTTTCACTTCATATAAATAACAATAATTTATTTTCTAATGACAATTTAATTATACATATTTTTCAGAAAATTTGTATATAATTATAATCGATTCTCTTTATATACTTTTGATACTTATTTTATTTTATTAATTGTATTTTAGGCGCGATATTCTCATTTCTGCGTAGCGTACTGCCATTGTACTATTCTGATCAAAGCCTACTCTCTCGGTATAAACACGAAGGGTTCAATTTTTGAAACACAATCTAATCTAACCTAAACTAAACTCAGCCAAACCTGACCTATAACCTAGCGTATTGATATACTCGCTGCCACCAGTGGTCCACAAAAATGAGAATCTCACCTATTTTTTTAAATTTTAATAAGGACAATTTTAATATTAATTAGGACATATTTTTTAAATAATAAAAACATTTTATATTTCATTTTTATGTTTATATGAATAATGGCTTTAAATAAATATATTCAAAAGATATTTTAAATTTGAAAACAAATATTTTTGAATTTAATAATAAAAAAATCGAGTTTTGCTGAAATATTTTTCCATATTGTAACCTTTCTATATTATCACTTGAAATAAGGCGTTTTTCATTGCACCATTGTGAAATTATTCTGGGGCCACCAGCTAAAAGCAACAAACCACCATACTAATACAAAATATTTTCTACTATAGGTAGATAAGCAAATCTCATTGAAGGATATGTTCCAAAGTAAAAGTCCAAGTACAGATTCTTGAGGTCATGCTCTCTTCTCATATGCTTTTATATACTATTATTTAATTAGTAACTTAGGTTCCTGGAGAGAGTCCAAAAGTCGCTAACTACCCGAGCTGTCCATATAACAACAACAATAGCCTTTATTGGGCACACGTGCCATACAGGATTCTCCCTGTAGAACAAAATAAACAAATAACAAATCAGCATCGTAGTTATATACAAATATTGGGTATTGACCTCGACCAATTATCGAGTTGGATCCGGTGTCTGTGCTAAATATTTTGATTGAGCTGATTTCCAGTATTTATAAAAAGCGAATGCAAAGGGTCTGGATTTTACGACTTTTGCCATTAAAACATAAGGCGAATTGCTATTATAGCCGGTCTCTTGGACGAAGAATTTCTCTTTCTTCTTCCATTGCCGTACAGTAGAACATGTAGTGTGGAAAATCGAGACTAAATTCACCGTTGCATAAGGTGCATTTTATGGTCTTAGTTTTCAATAGTGAAATATGATTAATTCTCTGTACTACAAAAAGGCTTCTTTGCTGTCCATATAACACCCAAGACTTCTTGGTTTTATTTACAATGCCAGTGGAATTCCAATTCATGCAGTTTTATTTCTTGGGAGATTCTTTAGGGATGCTGGACTAAGGTTGGTGATCTCTAAGAGGGTCGCCGTCAAGAATGTTTGGCATTGGAAGATTGGGTGAAGAGGAGGTATCCACGGTTTGGCCTTCACCTTGGCTGTGGAGACAAGTTGGGTCATATTTTAATACCTTTGCATAGTCTGTCTGAATGTAACCATGGCCAGTCAGATTTGTGCTTTTATACAACACATCCATTTTATTCCATATAAAATCTACAAAAGAATGATTGAATTAAGTAAAAGAGTTCTTCAGGATAGATGAGAGCGTTTTTAGGATATTGGTGTACGGGACAATAATATAATTACAGAAAGTAGGTGAAAGTGTAAAGTAAGAATAATGACACAAATTCGCAAAGTCAAAAGCACTAAACATAAATTTAAGATAGTTATTAAAAATTTGTTTCGGAAGGTTAATTTCTTTTAAAATACAATTTTAAGATTGAAAAAGCGGTCTATTTATATAATTGGGAGGGGCCGACTTCGGGAGGTCGTGTTTAAAGAAAAACCAGTTATGTTCTTTAAAAAGAGGCCGCTTTAGAGTGGAAGTTGCCTCGAGGACGATTCGCTTCCAGGAGGTTTACCTTGTAGAATGAAATAATTATTGAGTCTCTCTTGTTTCATTTATTTGTGTTGTGTGAACAATCAAATAAGTCTTTACTACGTTTTACAGTATTTTTTTCAAAGTTCGTCAAGACAAGAGGCACACAGATAAAATAATCCATACACCAAGAAAGACAACACGGGAGAATTTTTAATTTATAAACGGGGATCTATTTAATTTAAAACATAAAATGAATTCTTAAAATGTTATAAAATCAATATAGCGACAAAGTTTAAAATGGTAGAAATTGCTTTTTTAAGATTTAAATATTTCTAAAATCAAAATCGAGACTTGTGTGATAAAGGTACCTAGAACAAAATTGATATTTATATAAAAAAAATGTTGTTAATTAATTTGTCGGTGGTTGACAAAGACCATTTAAAGTCAATAATCGAGGCGGTCACAAACAACACTACACGGAATGTAGCTGAAGATCTCAACTTTGACCACTCTACAGTTGTTTGTCGTTTGAAACAAATAGGAAAGGTGAGAAAGTTCGACAAATGGGTGTCTTACGAATTGAGTGAAAATCAGGGAAATGGCCGTATCTTTGGCGCTACTTCTACGAAACCAAAATGGGCCTTTTCTTAACTGCATTGTCACCTGAGATGAAAAATAGATGCTCTGTGACAACCGGCGACGTTCAGCGCAATGATTGGACCATGAACACCTCCGAACACTTCCCAAAGACCAAATTGCACCAAAAGAAGATTATGGTACTGTTTGGTGGTTTAGAGAAGGTTTGATTCGTAATAGCTACCTGATTCCTGGTGAAATAATCACAGCGGTGAAGTATTGTAAGCAAATTGACGAAATGCGCTAAAAATTTCGCCTCTTCTGTCCCGGATTGATCAACAGAAAAGGGCCTAACCTTCTCCACGACAACGATAGGCCCCACGTCTTAATGATTACGCGACAAAATCTGAATGAACTGGGATATGAAACTCTTGATCACTCACCAGACCTCTCACCTACTGACTACCACTTTTTTCAGGCACCTCACCAACTTCCTGGGATGGGAATGCTTTAGAAATCAAGGCGAAACAATCTTTAATGATTTCATTGCCTCTAGAGCTCCAGAATTTTATCAAAATGGATCAAACAGCTAGTTTCCCGTTGGTAAGGATGTATAGATTCCAATGGTTTGTATTTTGATTAATGAAGTCTTGTTTGAAGCGACTTATTGTATTTTAAAGTTACTACCTAAAAAATGGCAATTCTTTTTGCACCAACCCAATAGCTCCATCTGGTTAGATGCAAAAGCTGGTATAGAAAACTTACAATGTAATGATAAACTGATATAGGCTTAGCAAAAAATACGATGTTTCTTTTTTAAGGATTTCTAGTTGTTTTTGTACTCACGTATGTTGTAGTTACGAGGACATCCCTTTAGATAGAAACAAATATATATATATTTAAGGAACGACTTGTTCCAATACAAATATTGTTAAAACAAGCTAGCGATAAAACATAACAGAAAGGTTGAAGGTAGAAGTTGGAAGTGACGTCAGCATCGATGATGATAAAAGTCAAAGTTTGCGTAACATAAACACACATCAAAAATAGTGTTATAACGTAATAAATCAGTCGTTGGTTATTTAAAGATGTGAAAAGGATTTATCAATGACGTATGCCTCTCTAGACGACTTTTCTTTATTGATCATTTACCACGGGAGAACAGTGAAGGCCAAGCTATGGAACTTATATGAGGATTTTAAAAATAAATGATGGATATAATTGATATTTTTCTGTGAATATATATATAGATATATCAAAATTGAAATTATTATAGACACGTATGATTCTTTTTAAAAATAAACAATTTTTACTGTTCTTACTGCAATGGAAAAATTAATGGGGGGGCCTGGCTCATCAGTGGTGAACCCTCCCGGCGGTTTCGCCAGTTTAATCTACCATATCGCTGTTATATTGCATTTTTGGAAGTTCCTTTTATAGTGATACTGATGCTAGACTCTTTGAATGGGTATTTTAGATGAACTATGAACATAAGCTTTGAGGACAGCAGAATTACATACATTTATAAATATTTTAGGCAGCAATTTAATATATATAGATTTATTGAGGTATTCTTTGAATTTGAAATAAAATGATTGAATTATTTTTTCACATCGCGCAAATCTCAAGAAAAACGAAAATATTTATTTTAACCAGATTTTTAATTAATTTATAAAAATTATAATTAAAAAGATTTGACAACTTACATAAACCAAAAAAAAAAAGGTTTATATCATCACATATTCTATGATATTTTTCTAATTAAAATGCATTATTTTATTTCAATTTAAAGCGCTATGTCCCCCTAGGGACAGTTGCGCTGTCATACATATATGACTTTACATTTGTCTATACATATATACACAGTAATTTTAGGCCGTGAATATAATAGTCATATAATATTAACAATAAGAAAGAGAAAAAAGAACTGTGTACAAAAAGAAAGAAGTGTCTGGCAATACGTACAATCAGCATAATTTAACACAAAGCAATAACGCGCCATCTATTCATATAATTTTTTTTTTGCTTATCCCTAGTACACGTGGTACAGGCCATGATAATCATGGTGGGTAGTTAGCGACTGCTTTTTACTGTAAGCGCACCACATGTCTACACATGTGAAAGCAGTTCGACTTTGCACTTACAAATGTGCCAGAGCCCCGTTTGGTTACTTGCACTCGCTGGTGGGGTTGGACTTTTGCAAGAATCGGGGGGCCATTGGAGCATTTTTTTTTAAACATAAAAAGTGTCCAATGCGGGAATCGAACCCGGGTCGTAGTGGTCGAAACCAAACGGTTTAACCAGCCTTCCACCGACCCCCCATACATATAAAATGAAAGGATTTAAAAGCACGAATGTTTCTTTTATACATAATACAAACTTCTACTGCCCTTACTGCGCCATATGTATAGATGGCGCGTTATTTCTTTGTGTTAATTTATGCCTAACTGGCCTTGTCTTTTTTGTTTGCGGAAGAGCATTGCTCGATGCAAATATTTGAATGTAATTCTACTGTCCTATAAGCTTATGTCCATAGTTTTCTTGAAAACCATTTCTGAGATTCCATCCTTCAGTGCTGCGTATATAAGCAGAATCGTCCAATACAGTATTAGAGCTCTAAGAAGCGGTCTGGTGGATTAAATTGGCGAAACCGCTGGGAGGGTTCACCAGTAAGGTCAGTAGAAGTTTGTATTATGTATATAAGAAACATTCGTGCTTTTAAATCCTTTCAAATCAGCATAATATAAATTATCAGTTTCTTAAAATATATTTGTTGCTATTTGATTAAAAATATATCTACAAAAGGTATTGAATTTAATATACATTTATTTACTAGAAATAAAAATACTTGGATCTGTTACTATTATATTATTGTCTATTCTATAGTCTTGAAAAACAGGACAATATATTAAAAAGATGTATTGAGGTTTGTTCCTCATGTCCACAAAAACAACTCGAGTCTTCCACTGCTTTAAATATTTTTGAAAAGCTATCAAAAATGCATTATGGGAATATTGAACAAAGTAAGAATATTTTGTGAGCATACAAGTGTATTGTACAAGTATATTTGTATATAACACAAATCTCTTGAGAAACTTCATCGATGGCTACGCTAGGCATTTTTCATATTTTCAAAAGTTAATTTCCAACAATGGAAACGGTTAAAATTGAATTAATATTTATTTATGTCAAGGTTGAAACTATTCTGGCTTTCCAAAGACTAAAAATTCCACATTTTACATGGATTTTCCAGGTAAATCCTATCTACCTTTCTCTAATATGTAAGAAGTCAAACAATCTAGCGTTCTTCAAAATGAGAACAATTTCCTACAATCCCTATTGCAATGAGAAAAATATTGTAACGGCCTGGCTCATCAATAATGAACTGTCTTGGCGGTTTCGCCAATTGAATCTACCAGACCGCACTGGTGTTAACCTTTCAAGTTATGTTTATTCTCCCAACACTTCAAACGACCTTCTTTCTTGGTTCCGTTGAACTGATACAAGTATAAAAGCTAAAGAAATAGGAACACGAAGAATGAACCTCTTCGTAAACATCACAACTGCTGGTTTAAGTCAAGAGGAAGCATATATTATAGCGTAAAATTAGAATCTCTTGAAAATTTGAAAATGAAATCGCAAACTATTTTTGAAATCAGTGATCACTTTCTGTTAGAAGTTTAATTCATTCTAATCTCTCCACTTATATCCTTGTTGAATCTATGTTTCGGATTTAATTTTATTAAGGAATAATCCCAATAATTAAATATTCTTTTTTATAATTTTCAAGAACTTTGTTTGAGACTCAAGTAAAGCTTTGATCAAGGCGATATGACCGAAACATTGGGGGTAAACCATTTAAAAATGAATCTCTAATATTTCATTGTATCAAAATAAAAAATATTTTTTAAAAACGATTAAGAATCCTTCAACAAAAGTTATTTTCCTTTGATGATCTTGTTGAGCAAAGAATAATCCAATATCTTAATGATGCGGAGAAGTTATTCACACTTGATTCAAAGCGAAAATTCTCTGCCTTGTTTAGTGAAAGCATGATAAGTTGGAATATCCTGGGCATTTATTAGATCCTCTAATTCAGCAAAAACTCCGGGAGGATGATATTGATGTACCTAAAGAGGTACCTCTCCTTCAGATTGGCTTTTTGTCTGAATTTTCCAAAACCGGTATGGTGGCTCATTCTTTATCACTAGTAAAGTTTTTTTTTACCAGCGTAATAAACATAATGCTACGTTCTGATGCACAATTAAAAGGAAAAGTGCTTCTCTTTAGATACATAAGCCTATATGTGTCGATAAAGACTTTTGTGTGTGATATGTTATCTCATATGCTATCTCTACGTGTAGGCTAAAACCTTTCTACCTAAGGTGAATCAAATTTTTATCGGACAACATGCAAAATAATGTCTGTGCAGGAGGTCATCTCAGACTGTGAGAGCATCAAAGATTAAACTTCTAATCACGCGGAAAGGAACAAACTTGCCAATCTAATGAACCCATACTGAGCATATGAAGAGGTAAGTAAAGTATATTAAAAAATTAACATTTTTTTATTCATTTCTCTGAGCCATATTATATAAAAGACATATATCACCTTTGAGCTCCATTATCCTATCAAAATCTCAGACGTAACATATTTCCTGATGAGCAGGTAATAACGAGAGTTGATATTATTAAGTAGTTGTTTTTTAGAGAATATGATGTGGACTCTCAGTAGAACTTCCAGTAGCTGTGGGGGAGATAGAATGTACGCGACTCAAGGTCACAGCGATATGGGCGCCCAAATGTAAACTTTGATATACTGATGTCATGTTTGTCTGCCCGGACTTGCCTGGTGTGTCACCGTGGACGTTGTCCACCCCATGTTTGGATGCCACGCTTGTGTCTGCCAGAGGACACACTGGTTATGATTTGTCGACATGGATGGTTTCAACCCCATGCCAGAAAATAAAAACGCAGTTCAGAACTATAGGTAGGTCCAGAATAGGATTTCAATTTCAAGAGATCTCCCAAACATTCAGTATATATGTGTGTTAAGCACTATAGATCGCTCAGGGCAAGATCACAGATTTGTAATGGTCAATCCACCCAACTTGACCATATACTTAAATAATGCAACAGGTTTCTGGAGATTAATTTATTTTCATTTTTTATTTCATTCTCAAGATTTCGGGCATTTACACCCTTCTACAGGAGTACAAAATGAACAAGTTGTGAGCTTATTGCTGGTGAATTCAGTCAGCAGGGCGGTGTGATGTTACGAACGGAATGGTAAAGCAACCAAATATAAAATTAATTAGCTTTTCTTTTCCTAGAAGACAGTGTACTGCTTTAAATAATTCCCTTTGTTTTAATAATCGCCTTTTTTACTAAACTCCTTTTTATATGACCCCCCCCCCCCCCCCCCCACGCATATAAAAATATATATTCCACTTTAATAACTTTGATATTTTAGTTTATGTCAAGCACACAGTGTAATCCCTCAAACTTGGCGATTGAGATATGAAGGAAGGTGAATGACTTGGAAGAAACCCAGGTGAGAACAAAGAATTAGTGTGTTTAGATAAGAAAGTTGCACGGCAAATATGTAAAGAGGACCAACAGCTGGCTTGAAGGATGTGGAACGAGGCTAGAGCGATAGACTATCAACTCACTGTTTACAATCTCTCCCAAAGTAGCCGAAGACCTTCGTCCTTAAGAACTGGATAGATCCAGTCGAGCTACTTTTTTCTTCACTTCAACATCTTTCAAATTCTAATATTTGTTTTAAAAGACTACAAATTGCGTCGTATTTCGGCAGAATTTGATTTTATATGAATAATTTCCGCACTTTTTCTAACATCACTACACAAGAAGAACTTAAATTATTTTATTTTTCAATCTACGTAAATTGTATCTGTTACAATGTTGAAGCTCACACACAAGACAATAATAATTAAAATTCAAAACTATTTTAAGGCGTAAGATTCTTTTTGATATTAAACAATTTCTACTGCCCTTACTGCAATGGAAAAATTAATGAGAGGGCCTGGCTCATCAGTGGTGAACCTTCTCAGCGGTTTCGCCAGTTTAATCTACCATACCGCTGTTATGTTGCATTTTTGGAACTTCCTTTTATAGTGATACTGTTGATAGACTCTTTGAATGGGTATTTTAGAAGAACTATGGACATAAGCTTTGAGGACAGTAGAATTACATACATTTTTAAATATATAATATGCTTCGAGCAATCGCTCTTCCGCAAATATCAAATTGTTTCTTTTATTAGAACATTTATAATATGATGCACTAGAGCGCCATCTGTTAACAGATGGCGCTCTAGAGTGCATCATAATAATAATTAAACTTACTGCAATCGTAAAAGAAATAAGCACAGCCTATTATTCAACATTACAAGAACATTATAGTATCAGAGATGAGAGTACTTTTCAATTTTCAACCAGTTCAATGTAATAACGATACTTTGCGTTGTTTACAATTCAATCTTCAAGCTCTAAATTTACATCTCGCACTTGTCTATTGTGGAGCACGGCAACCAGAGAACCCCGTCACGAGCGTCACGGTGTGGAAGCCAATGTAAAATGTGGAAAGGAACTATCAAGAAAGCAGGAAACTACTTTGAATTCTCTCTCTACCGTTGTTTGATGGATCATATGGCGTCATTCCAGAACCTTGCATGGTTGGAGGACGAAGAGCTTATCAGACCGTAGCAAAATCTCTCAAATCAAAGACAACCAGCACTAGGAGCCGTATAAAACGAAGAGCATTTTTAAATGTGCACAGGGCCCTTCTGCTATAAATAGAAGGCATGAGAAGTTGAAATTAATTATATAATCTCCATCTATATAAAAAATATAAAACCATTTTTAAGAGCACGATCATTTTCATTTTAAATGAAACAAACTATCTACTGTCCTTACTGCGATTTAAAAAATATTGAGAGGGCTTGGCTCATCTGATCCTAATCTACCATATACCTTACGTTGTTGAATATATAATTGTCTAATACAGTATTAGCGCTCTAAAAAGCGGTATAGTAGATTAAATTGGTAGAACCGCTGGTAGGGTTCACCACTGATAAGCCAAGCTCTCCCAATAATTTCCATCGCAGTAAGGACAGTAGGAAGTTTGTTTTCCTTTAAAAATAAAAACTCATGCTTAATGGTTTTATTTCTTCCAGAAGTAGAAATACGAACATACTCTTCTTGACATGAATGAGCGAAGAGAAAGTCGTCACATCATTGAGCGTATCTGTGCGGCTAATCCACGACAATCTAGGTATATAGAATCAGTCACAAGGTGTGAAGATAGATAGCGTCTGCTTGTCCTGGATAGATATTTGCTAGTCGGCCCCAGATAGTACCGCGCGATAGATACATCTAGTCTACTTCGATTCTAAAATGAACATATCAGGCGTTATATAATATATAGCCTCATCTATATTTTCTAAATGATAGATAGAACTCCTGGTGGTAGAAAGCTTTATTTAAATCTAGTAGTAGTTCTTTATCAACATCGATCTACATCTCACTACCATGCACTAGATATAACACGTCGTATAGTAAGTTACAATAACCAACTCCTCAATTGAATGGGTGAAGAACGCCAGCTGATAAAGTTAATAAAACAACGAAAACTGACGTTTGATGGACATGTGATGGGCGAATCAGCAGGAGAGACATTGCTGACAGCATTTGAAGGAAAGCTCTGGGGAAAGAGATCGAGGGGAAGGAGACGACGGGGATACACAGATGTCTAAAACAATGAACTGGACGACACACTTACGAGAAGAAGAAGAGGATGGCGGAGGAAGTATGGAGAGACCATTCCTCAGTAGAGGAAGGCATTGAAGGAGGAGGAGGATAGTAAGTTACATATTCACATCATCAGAGTTAGTAATTTATACAAGTATTTGTGCACTTGTAGACTTGCACAAGCACTTGTATATTGTAGAACGACGTTAACAAGTTTTACGGTAAAGGTTTCTTTTCACAGAACGAAAAATCGTAATTTTAATTATTTTAAAGAGAAATAACAACTATTCCTATTCTTAGGGATGAAGTATGAAAGGATGAATTGGGAAGAGTAATGATGAACGGAAAAATAAAAGTGTCCCTGGACGCTTTTATTTTTCCGTTCATCATTACTCTTCCCAATTCATTCTTTCATACTTCATACCTAAGGATAGGAGTAGTTGTTATTTCTCCTTAAAATAATTAAAATTACGATTTTTCGTTCTGTAAAAAGATACATTTGCGGTAAAACTTGTCAACGTCGTTCTATAATCATAGCCGCATTATATTGTATTATAAATTAACCTGTATATTGTGTTAGCTTCTCTACTGTACAATAGCTATATGTAATCAACTTAGATGATAGAAAGATCATATGATTACATCGAGACATGATACACCATAGATATTATCTAGCCATCTCCCTATATTGTATCATAAATTAACCTGTATATTGTGTTAGCTTCTCTACTGTACAATAGCTATATGTAATCAACTTAGATGATAGAAAGATCATATGATTACATCGAGAGATGATACACCATAGATATTATCTAGCCATCTCCCTATATTGTATTATAAATTAACCTGTATATTGTGTTAGCTTCTCTACTGTACAATAGCTATATGTAATCAACTTAGATGATAGAAAGATCATATGATTACATCGAGAGATGATACACCATAGATATTATCTAGCCATCTCCCTATATTGTATTATAAATTAACCTGTATATTGTGTTAGCTTCTCTACTGTACGATAGCTATATGTAATCAACTTAGATGATAGAAAGATCATATGATTACATCGAGAGATGATACACCATAGATATTATCTAGCCATCTCCCTATATTGTATTATAAATTAACCTGTATATTGTGTTAGCTTCTCTACTGTACAATAGCTATATGTAATCAACTTAGATGATAGAAAGATCATATGATTACATCGAGAGATGATACACCATAGATATTATCTAGCCATCTCCCTATATTGTATTATAAATTAACCTGTATATTGTGTTAGCTTCTCTGCTGTACGATAGCTATATGTAATCAACTTAGATGATAGAAAGATCATATGATTACATCGAGAGATGATACACCATAGATATTATCTAGCCATCTCCCTATATTGTACTATAGATTGACTATATTAAGACACTACTCAGTGGTTGAATCTTGAGTTTTACTGAGATTAGATCAACTCTTCAATATCTATCCACCTCCCTCAGAAGATAGGCTGCAAAGTCCTGGGTTTATCTGTTCATATTTGGGATAACCTTGACCTCTCCGATGTAAGAAGTTATATCTAAAAACGGAGGATTTTATCTTTTGTGTATGTGTGAAACCTTTTAAGATACCATACGGCTCTCTTCGTATGCATTAAAATAAGGATTTCTTGTGTAAATTCCTTGTGGTAATGGGTCGTCACCCCAGTGAGTCCCTAATCTAGCCTGCTGGTGAGAAGTGCTTTACGCTGAAGAACGGCTTTAAATGTCTTCGATTAAAAAAACTACATCGCGCTATAATATATAGTCTTGATAGGTTTATACGAATATATACTAGACAAATATATTACCGATCTAAATGTTGCAATATTACAGAGTAACAATGGCTATAGATGAGACTGAGTTTGAAAAGGAACTTGTATGTATTTAATGTTTCATTGTTTTTGTTGTTTTCATGTAGACATATATACCAAGATTTGTTTCATATAATTGCTATTAATAATAAATAATATTAAGAAAAAGGCATCTCCTTATCGTGCAACTGAAAGTTGCTGATTGGCTTGCGCCATCTATCGGAATAAATATCAACTATTCTCGTTGATTTTTAATTATTCCAGAATGTAATTTGCAGAATATGTAAAGTTAAATTGGTTACGGATTCAACCTTCTTACTTACTTTAATTACATACTAATAAATACTAATCTCGAACCATAGCCAGAGTCCTATATAAGCCTCATAAAACAGGATAATTACTTCTTTTTTTTGTTGCTTATCCCTAGTACACGTGGCCATGATAATCATGGTGGGTAGAAGTAGGCGACTGCTTTTTACTGTAAGCGCACCACATGTCTACACATGTGAAAGCAGTTCGACTTTGCACTTACAAATGTGCCAGAGCCCCGTTTGGTTACTTGCACTCGCTGGTGGGGTTGGACTTTTTCAAGAATCGGGGGGCCATTGGAGCATTTTTTTTTTTTTTAAACAGAAAAAAGTGTCCAATGCGGGGATCGAACCCGGGTCGTAGTGGTCGTAAACCAAACGGTTTAACCAGCCTTCCACTTCGGCCCTATCCATTATATATCACAACAGTAAATATCTCATAAAAAATAATCACACTACCAATTGTATTAATATACAAGATATAAAGAGAGGACAATCTAAATTATTTTAAAATTTGACGGACAACAACTATCCCTTCTATAAAATAATCCGTTACATCAACATTGAGTATAATTAATCATGCCTCCAGGGAAAAGTGTCTTTTCAAAACATTTTTATTATTCTCTATGTAAAACAATAGTATCCAATTATATTTAACTCATGTTCTATTGGCGAATTATTATACCAGTTTTTCTCCCGTATAAGGGCGTCCGTGCCCGAAAGCTAGATAATAATAAAAATGTTTGAAAAGACACTTTTCCCTGGAGGCATGATTAATTTTACTCAACAACTATTCCATTAAGTTTATTAAGAAACAATCCGAATAGTTAACCATCCGAGTCCATCCCAAACCAACCATTGGCTACTCCTTTATAGCCATGGTGGAGACAGAATTCTCGAACGACATGGCATATCTACCTGATACCGAGCCAACTTGCAGCTATGAACACAACTCCGCCATCCTATCACCAACCTGGGAACAGAGATAAACCGAGAATGAACCGAATCCTGTGTAGTTCCTGCCTATCTACCTAGATAGGTGAAACAGGAAAATCCTTAGAACAACGAGTGAAGAAGCATTAGTCAGCCTTACAGAACTTTCCTTACTAGCTGAACATGTGATCGTGAATAGCCATATCTCCACCAGGAATAGCAGCGAAATTTTATACCAAAATATTATCTTGAAACAAGAACGATTGTTCACTGAAAGTTTGTCCCCCATAATCGATAATAAAGCATAAATAGGAAAATAGAGACCGTATAAACCTAACAGAATTCATAGAATCCGGCCCCAGAAAAAAAAAACCGACTTTTTACTTCGGAAGCACTACAGGTATGAGCATCCAAATAGTGAATAATAGCTTGAAAAAGAGAGATGTTCGGTCTCTCGAAATATCGTTATTTTTTTTTCAATCAAATCAAAAATCTACCTCATTTTGACTATATACCATGTGAACATTGGTGTGATGGACTGAAGTTAGAACACCGGGACCTTAGCCCGTTGTGTGATCACACGATATAGAAATTCAAAATATTGAGAGGTACTAAACTTATATTGAAATCTCTCTCTTTATTTATATAGTTAAAAAATATATATATATATATTAAGAAAAAGGCATCTCCTTATCGTGCAACTGAAAGTTGCTGATGGCTGACGCCATCTATCGGAATAAATATCAACTATTCTCGTTGATTTTTAATTATTCCAGAATTGGCCAAATACCCATTCTTGATTAATCAAGAAAAGCTAACCACGGAATAATTAAAAATCAACGAGAATAGTTGATATTTATTCCGATAGATGGCGTCAGCCATCAGCAACTTTCAGTTGCACGATAAGGAGATGCCTTTTTCTTAATGTATGCACCTTATCCCAATACAATGTTACATTTGTACTATTTTTTCATATATATATATAAACTATTATTTTTAAAAATACTTGGATAATGATATAATTAGAACCCACCTCATTGCACTTTCATATTCGAAAACTAAGCCGCTTGATTTGGAAAATCAAATTTGTTGAACTCGCAAATCTAACTCAATTTAAACGAACAAAATCTATATAACTATATCTTTATACAATTATCAAATAAGCAAAAAGAACAGGTAACGTCTCTAATCAAAGACCTAAACAATGAGATGGGTTCTAAAGATATGATTTCTACCAAATACTTTGTTAAAATGGCTCAAGTTGAAAGACAGCTTGGAGAATAATTTCATAATCGACATCGATTAAGCTAATAGCTAAGAATATTACAAGAATTTTATTTCCTGCGACAGCAACAATAGCAATTACCTTTAACTAAGACATATCGTTATGCCTATAGTCGTCCTGGAGCCCAACAAAGAAAAATAAAGGTAGAAAGAATCAATAAGTAAATAGGTAACCAACCATATAAGTCTGGGTAGATCGGTATAACAAACACGGCGTGTCTTCTAATCATCTATGTCATTGTTAAGTTATATTCTCCCAGAATTTCTACAGCACAAACTATAAAACTGATAGTACGAGTAGACAGAGCTCCCATCGGCCGATGGATCAGAAAGAAGCTTGTGAATCTCTGACTTGTTAGGATGATAGGCCTGTGAGGTTGCTTTTGCCTTTCCTCCTGAAGCCAGGAACAATGAAAAATGTCATGGGATACTCTATCTCTTGAATGTCATCTCCGCTTAAATCTCACATTTAAGGCAACAGTCTTTTATCCATATGTGTCTTGGTGGATGGGTATAACAAACGCTGCGTGTCTTCTAATCATCTATTTCATTGTTAAGTTATATTCTCCCAGCATTTCTACAGCAGAAACTATAGAACTGGTAGTGAAGGCGGGCAGAGCTCTCATCGGCCGATGAATCAGAAAGAAGCTTGTGAATCTCTGACTTGTTAAGATGATAGGTCTGTAAATTTGCTCTTGCCTTTCCTCCTGAAGCCAGGAGCAATGAAGAATGCCATGGGATACACTATCTCTTGAATGTCATCTCCGCTTAAATCTCACATTTAAGGCAACAGTCTTTTATCCATATGTGTCTTGGTGGATGGGTATAACAAACGCTGCGTGTCTTCTAATCATCTATTTCATTGTTAAGTTATATTCTCCCAGCATTTCTACAGCAGAAACTATAGAACTGGTAGTGAAGGCGGGCAGAGCTCTCATCGGCCGATGAATCAGAAAGAAGCTTGTGAATCTCTGACTTGTTAAGATGATAGATGTGTGAATTTGCTCTTGCCTTTCCTCCTGAAGCCAGGAACAACGAAGAATGCCATGGGATACACTATCTCTTGAATTTCATCTCCGCTTAACTAATATTTAAGGAAAAACAGTGTTTCTTATCCAGTATTCTGAGCGGCTTTTGGGAGAAAATAGCCAGAGTAATGTTCTCTCCTGTGACTATTATGTTCACAATATTGTCTCGCCATATCAAAATTACTAGCAAGGCCAACTATGTAAACGAACAATTCAAGTTTTTCTGCTACTGATGGGCATAGTGGCAGGTAGATATTGGGGATGTCGGAGTCTTGCTATCAAAGTCTTTAGAGATAACATTACCGCGTGGTGTTTACTTGGTTCAAAGTTTATCAACAAACATCATGTGGCTCTCTACGTCTCCCCATAAAACAGATTAAACTGTTGGGAGTATTTACCACTGATGAGCCAGGCCCTCCTGATTTTTTTCAATTTCTGTTTGGTAATTATAGAAATTCTTCTAATGTAGTTAAGTGTGTTTATGCGAATTTATTTACACACAAAAGCCTTTATGCGAAGTTTTTTTTTTTTAATTATTCAACATGCTCCGATAACAACATGTGTAACAATACGGGAAACTGAATAATATTTTCAATCACTGAAACGCTCTCAAATCCTCACATAGTAGATAGCGCAAGAATCTTTTCTCGCACAGTTTTCACGTGTTTCACCGAATCTATTTGAAATAGGTTGGAGTGTGGAAACAATAACTGGTTTAAAACCACCACCTTCACATACGTAAAATGTATTCCTCAAATGAATTCCTCAACACTGTCATCGAGCATGCTGGGGACATGGATTCCATAATCCGCAACGGACTGTCCGAACTCAAGGCGGCTTTAAGCTCCTGATAGGATCTAGACGTCTCTTCGGTGAAGGCCTCGTCTGGTGTATATATTTCCTATACTCATTTAAACTTTGTAAACTCTCTTTTGACCGTTGACTAGATGTCAATAAACTGTTTTTAATTGTCACATATGTAAAATGGGGAATCGATAGAGTTATTTTGTGCCAACATAGTCGCAATTGTCAAAATTTCAAACAGAGTTGTTTTAAGAATTCGAAACTATTATAGACGCGTTTGATTCTTTTTAAAAATTAAACAATTCCCTACTCCCCTTACTGCAATGAAATATTAATAGGAGGGCCTGACTCATCAGTGGTGAACCCTCCCAGAGGTTTCACCAGTTTAATCTACCGCCACTGATGAGCCAGGCCCTTCCATTAATTTTTCATTGCATTAAGGGAAGTAGAAAATTGTTTAATTTTTAAAAATAATCATACGCGTCTATAATAGTTTCTAATTCTCATAAAAGATGGCACACTAATGTATCATATTATAAGAGTTGTTTTAGTTTATTTCTTCTTCCATTTATGAATTTTCGTGACCACAAAAGTTTCATGGTTGTTCATTGAGGTGGGAGTTGGTGAACGTTCCCATTTTAGTGTATATACCGCCGAACAGCAGGTACAAAAAAAAAAAAAAAAAAAAGATGCCTAAACCCGGGATCAAACCATGGACATTTAGATCTTTGGTTTAACGTTTTCCCAGCTGACTTATTTTGGGTTGGGAGTTGGTGAAGTGGGGACCCCACTTGTAGTAGTCGTCTAACTTGACCGATGTATCTGATGGACATCCTGATGTCAACTCGTCTTTCTGTCTCATTTAGTTGATTCTCCATCAGAAAATGTTGCTGGGATCTCAGCTTGAATCAGTTATCTAGTGGCAGATTATCGATAACTCCCCGGGAGGTATAGTCGATTTGTTTATGTTGAACAACTTCAAGGGGCTAACAACCCATGTGACAGGGCTAATCAACTCCTCCCTCGGCAAAGGTGAATGGCCCCGGCTATCTCGGTCAACAGAGCAACTCCGCTGTTTTGTTTGATTCGTTAAATGGTTTAGTTTTATAAAGAGGAATTATACGATATATTAACATGCCATCTGATATAAGAAATTTAAACTATTTTTGACGCGTATGATTCTCTTTAAAAATAAATCAATTCTCTACTGCCCTTACTGCAATGATTAAATAATGGAAGGGTCTGGCTTATCAGTAGTGAACCTTCCCAGCGGTTTCGCCAGTTTATTCTACCATACCGCTGTAATATTTCATTTTCACGTTTTCGAAGAGGAATTATCTACACATTAGCCTTTTTAAAGAAAGAAGACTCTCATAGGAATGTTTCCGTCTATAGTTGTGATGTGAATTCAGATACAGGTCAAATTGTGACAACTATCGACAAAGTCGATGGACAATTGCTCGAAGATTGTTTCCTTTACAGGTTTCACGGCAGACTGGTGGACTTTTGTTTGGCTATTCCTGAAGTTCTATCTTGATAGAGCTCACTCTCAACATTGGGAATAAAAGTCTTAAATAGAGCCGATGGTTGGGTGGCTGAAGTATGGCTTCTATATAGGTGGATGGGTCGTAAACTTTCGAGGACACTCCTCTTCAACAGGCTGAAGGGGAAACGCTTTTTATTTTTAACCAGTAGAAGAGTATTGGCCTCGAAAGCTTGCAATTTAGTCACCACTAAAACACACACTTCGCCCATCACGATCTATTCTCTTTAAGAGCTAACGAGTGATTGGTCCTCCTACAATATAATTCTTGTTGCTCCAATGTGTGTTGATATAGGGTATTAGCGTATTTTATCAGTTATATGTGTATGTGTGCGTATATATTTTTTCGGGTTTTATCATGGATATGTTTTTGTTCCTTTTTGTTAAAGATGTCTTTCATTGATTATGTAAAATCTTAAAATGAATAAATAATTTTTATTAAATATATGGTATCTATATACACAGTAGGTTTCCTTTTTAAGCTCACACATATTTATATAACATAGCAAACAAATAACACGCACTTTTATATAATTAACAAAATCTGAATTAGAATTTAATAAGTGTAAAATTTTTATTTTTATCAGAATGATCTATGCGGCAGTTTTTCGAATTTGTTTGGAGATAGTGGGCTGATGTACTATAGAAGTATAGAAATGAATGTGTGGTGAATATTATTTTTTTAGATAATATTACTATTTTACAGTAGAGTTAGATAGCTCTCTCACACATATACATCTCTCTTCAGTTATATCAGCAAATATATTACACCGCAGCTTCTCCTTTTTGATTTGCACTCACATCAACACCTGGTACTACCTGTGTAGACATGTGGCATATTTAAAGTGCAAGCATCCCTCTACCTACCATGGTTATCATGGCCTGGTACTACATGTGTAAACATGCTATGTACAATATTCACATCCCTCTACCTACCATAGTTTTCAGGGCTTGGTACCACATGTGTAGACATGAGGTGTACTTAGAGTATAAGCAGTTACATACAATAACTATTAAGTTGTTTTTATCTAAATATGTCTGTGATATATTCCTGAAGAACACCTGATATGGTTTTTTAACCATCCACTTTCCGCGGAAGTGTGCCCAGACAGATGTCAGTTACGCCATTGAAGGAAAGTGTTCCTCCGCCGCGGAAATTCCCCGGGTCAATTATCGCCAGGTTGTTATCGAGCAGATGGAAAGTTTGCAGAGCCGACCTTTTTTTTAACGCAAAAAAAATATATCTCTCTTTATATATATCGCACGGCCAATCTTACAATGCTGTTGTTCCTTCCTTCATGATGACTGTACGAAGGCCACGATGGAGTTGGGAGACTCGCGCGCTCTCGAATATAATAGAAGAAATATTTATTTTTTTCAATATCTTGTGTATAACATTAATTTTTAAATTTTAGAATACCCCCCTTATATAAAACTGGTATTTATTCTTTAGTACGTGTGTAATGTGGATCGTCGATTTCTCGGAAACGGAAGATTCGGGTTCGATACCCCGTTTTGAGATTTTTAATTAACAAAGAGCCTCAATGGCTTCAAATTATCTCACAGCTTCAACCCCCCTACCAGGGGTTTCAAGTAACCAAATGGAGCCCCAACCCAAATGTTTGACAACGGTAACAACTACGTCAACTTTCTTAACCGCCATTTCTTGTATGTAAACCTATCTCTTAAATATATAACAGTGCTTGTGTTGCATAGTGGGGCAGTCAAAATCTAGAAATATCCCCCGTGATCATTATGGTTTAAACCTCTTCACCGAAATATGATTGAATACGCGTGAATTATTAATGTAGTTGACTAAAAACGTAAACACAACGTACCTCAATCTCCTGCTTCCACAAATCAAATGATAAATAATGCTCAATGACCTAATAATAATACATAATTTCATCCATTATCAAACTATCCGTAACACCACTTGCCTGTTGTATACAAGATATAACTAGTACTTCCCTATACCATTCAATGTCTTTCAAAAGACAGTGATGTGCCACCTTCAGACAACAGAGCTGAGGCAGTAGCCCAGTAAACAAGAACCACTCTTTCGACCTGTCTAAATTGTTCTGAGGACATACAACGTAGATATTTACAGTGTAGTTACAACAGTCCTAACACCATATTTGTGGTCCTCCACAGTGTAGTTACAACAGTCCTAACACCATATTTGTGGTCCTCCACAGTGTAGTTACAACAGTCCCAACACCATATTTGTAGTCCTCCACAGTGTAGTTACAACAGTCCTAACACCATATCTGTGGTCCAGGAAACAGCCAGTCTACATGGTTAAACCCCACGGCGCCCTATCTCGAGTATACCGCCGTAACTTTCCACTGACCCGCGGTGGGAGATAGAGAACGTAAGGTGGGTGGTGATGTTTGCGCCCCGACAATATTTGCACTGGCAGATAATTAACTTGCCTCTTGAAACTCTTCTTCCTGCATTACGCATGCGTGTGGGCTGCGCCACGATGATACCAGTCTACTTGTGGGAAAGTTATCACAGCTACAAAGACCAAACTGTCTTGTCACCAGACAGTCCTGATGGCTATGCTGATACTAAAATACTACACATACGGTTTAGATTTGATTATTTTGTTACCTTTCTATCAAATTGTGGCCAGTCTCTGTATCTCCACTATCTTGGCGGGATGAAAACTTCTTTTTGCTGTTTTTACTTATTTCATCGTACTTTTAAATACCAGATCATCCTGATGGGTATGAATGTTTGCCTTAGCGCGAAGAATCTGTAAAAAGAATATTCTTTCTTGGTGTACAGACGTCTAGGCAGACTTCCATCAATAGTTGCTTGTAAGGCGAACAGACTTCGCTCTAGCTGGCCCATTCTTACATCTCATTAAAGTATAGTGGTGGGACAAAAAGGAAATTATCAGTAACGAAATATTAAAATTAACAAGCTGTGGATAAGATTATATGTTTTCTGTTACATAACACCTTCTTTATGGAAGCTGTGATTCACAGTTTGCAAATCTTGTTGGTTATGGCCTGGAGATGAGTTGCTTTTGTCAAGAATTCTTTCGGCGTTTCAGTCGCCTTCTTGCAGCATGAAGATAAGCTTAGTCGTCGTGGCGTCGATATGGAATGTTGTCTTGGGCATAGTGGCGGACCCTGGAGCCATTCGCGGCAACATGGAGTCCACAGAACCCGTGGCTCAGTCTGCTCAGCGATCTTCAGTTTGTCCTCCCTCTCCTACCCAGCAATATGATCCTCTATATCATATAGCATATAGATATTCTCCAGAGATACGTCAGACATGTCATCAACCTGTGGGAATGATGACTTTTATATTGAAGAATATAGGGATAGACAGTGCTGTAGTGGAGGGTATACGGGGGTATACGCCGTATACCCTATGCTTTTAAAATTTAGATAGCGTATACCTAGTGGTTTTACTTAAAAATAGCGTATACCCTATGATTTTGTTCAATTTTTTTATTAAAAATTTATTATTTTCTTTCTTTGTAATAGTAAAAAAAATGATGATAAAAATTGTACTGAAAATTGCAAAAAAATTTCAAATTAACAATTCACACAAAATATTTCATTCATTTAGTAAAAATTTCTTGGGAAAAATATATCAACTATATTCAAATTAATAATCAAACAAGCCTCCTTTAACGAAAAACGGAAAACGAATATAACCGAACCTTTAATTTTTGAAAATGGTAATTTTGTTTAAAACCACAATGAAATGAAAACTTTAAACTTTCCTAATATTTAAAAGTTATATATTATGTTTGCTTAATAGAAAATATGTTAAAAAATTAAAGTTTAAATAAAAATAAAGTTATATTTTCTAATGTTAAAATCATTTACAAAAAAAAAAAAGTAAAAACGACTTCTTCAAGATTGATGTTCTCTTATTACCAATGCTGTATTTATCCAGCAGTGATGTAAACTAATACATAAACAATTTGGTTTTCGATTTAAAACGATTTTCTTCTAATTCTATACAATTGAAAATATATTTGAATTTTATCAAATACTCTTCTTTAACTAAAGTTGCTATGGTAACCATGCTAAACTACGTTATTGTGGACGTTAATTTTGCATATTCTTTAGTTTATTTGAAGTTAGCAAAAGCTGTTGACAAAATAACATTGATTTTCAAAAAAATATAATTTTGAAAACTTCTTTAAGTAAGTTTATTGATACTGGCTTAAAAGCTTATTTAAATTGTTTTTAATTGTTGATGAAAAGTTGGTGTTTGTTTTTTTAAAAAATAAATAAAATAAAGATTTTATTCAAAACAAATCGATTAAGTAAGTATCTAAATTTTGTTAATGTTAAAATAAGTGAAATTTAAATTTTCTGTACTTATACTAGCTTTCGAAAATAACTCTTCTGTTTAATTATGGACCGCTGGTTGAAGACAGGAAATTTATGTACTAAAAGAAGTTTGGAGGTAGAAGAAGATGCAGAAAAGAATGAACTAGAAGAAGCTGTTAAAAGAAATAAAAACACTGTTGGTACATCAAATGCAAGTACTATCTCAAAAAGAGCTGATATATTGATCAATAGTTCACCAGAGAAAATGAATGACCAGGATTCCAAATTTGAAGTTTGGAATGATTCCCAATATATTCAATTTAAGAAAAAGTATCCATGGCTTTCAATTTCCAAAGGTAGACTTGGATGTAACATTTGCGCAAGTGTTAAAACTTTAGGGGCTGCAAAAAGTGAAAGAATTCATATTTCACCAGAATGGAGTAACTACCTAATAGAAGCAGCAGGAAAAGATCGGGCAAGCAAATTATCAAACATTCGAATGAAAATTAAAAAGCATTGTGAGTCTGAAGCTCATAAAATAGCTGAGAATATTAAGAAAGACAGAAAAAAAATAAATTAGAAGAATATGCAAACAATATGAACATTGAAGTAGAAAATGAAAATATTAAGCTTTTAAGAACTGCTTATAATATCGCTAAAACAAATAGACCATATTCTGATTATGAAAATCATATCACGTTACAAACATTAAATGGCATTAAATTAGGATCGACTCTTCACTCCAGATATTCTGCTACACAAATAATAAACCATATAGCCTGCGAAATGCGGAAAATGCTTGTTGCGAAGATTTTGTCAACAAATTCAAAAATTACTATACTAATTGATGAATCAACAACCTTAAGTAATAAATCAACTTTGGTCATTTTCTTGAAAGCATATTTAGGAGGAGAAAGTATTGATTATATTTTCTTTGATTTGTGTGAATTACAATGCCAAGACTCAGAAAATATTGAAAAAGAGCTTTTGAATACTTTGTATAAACATGGGTTGAACGAAGAATATTTAAAAGAAAATTGGATAGCAATTGCGACTGATGGGGCAAGTGTCATGGTAGGAAGACATTCGGGAGTCGTAACTCGACTTAAGCAAAAGTTTCCAAAACTTTTTGCATGGCACTGCCTCAACCATAGATTAGAGCTTTCTGTTGGCGATACTATCAAAGAAGTCCGCGGAATCAACCATTTTAAAGCTTTTATGGACAAACTGTATTCATTATATAGCCAATCTCCCAAAAATTGTCGTGCTCTGGAGGAAGCTTGCCATGAATTAGGAACAAGATTTGCTAAAGTGGGTCGAATTTTAGGAGTACGATGGATTTCAAGTAGTTTTAGAACAATAAAAACCGTCTGGGAGTCATACGAGTCATTGCACCATCATTTCAAATCATCAACATATCTCGATTCCACATATCAAGGGTTATTAAGAAGATTGGAGAGTCCAGAATTTATATTAGATTTAGGTTTAATGTACGACACGCTTCAGGAAATGTCAATGTTGTCTTTAGAGCTGCAGTCTAGAACAACTACTTTACAAAAGGCGGAACATATAATAAAGAGAACAATTAGAGTCATAGAAAGCTTCAAAACATCACCAGGAGAAAAAAGCTTGCTAGCTCTTGAAGCGGCAGAAAACTTAGTTTTTAGGAGCGTAACATTAGTTCCCAATGCCAAAATTATTCCGATTGATAGAAAAAAATTTCTTCTAAGTATAATAGAAAAGTTAAAATTAAGGTTGTGTAAGAATCAAATGAAGATAATGAGCAATTAATTAAGGATATTTCAGCTCTAGAACCAAACAATTTTGACGCAGAAAATGTTCGATATGGAGAGGTCGAAATGAGACGTATTTGTCGAAGGTTTAACTTAGATGAAATGAAATGCATTAACGGCTTGAGAGATTTTGTTGATGATAAAAACAATGTTCCCGAAACACTTCAACCATTTTTCAGGGCAATTTCAACATTGCCCTGTTCAACAGCTGAATGTGAGCGAGGTTTCAGCCTGATGAATGATATAATAACAAACTTGCGGACTTCTTTGCTAATATCAAATGTTTCGAACTTAATGTTCATAAATTCAAATGGACCACCAATCGAAATGTTTCAGCCGAAAAAATACGTTCAATCATGGCTTTTACATCATAGATCATCTACTGACACTAGATCAAGAGTTTGTGCCAGAAAAAATACAGATGCATCTCGGCAGTCATTATGGGACATTTTTATGTAAAAGTTGTATGTAATATTTTACGTCTTTTTTTCAAATAAAAATATAATTAAAAATAACCTTGTTTATTTTTACCAAAAATTTATATTCTCAAGCGTATACCCTATGCTAATTTTACGACTACAGCACTGGGGATAGATCAGTTTTTAAAAGATACAATAAAGAGAATATCAATAAGAATGGGAACATCGAGAATTGATAATATCCTTGATAAATTGACGCATATAACAGACCTAAAAAAGTGCCTAAAAGAATACTCATAATACCCCTTGTGAGAGCAAATCATTATCACAGTTTCATTATACAGTCTCACCGACCTCAAATTTTCGAGTAGGGCGGAACTACGCATTATTCGATGGAGTTGAAGAATGCGGTTATAGCAAATCTAAAATATGTTGTAATGAAACATGAGAGAAAACTTTTTTGAGAAGATTGCTATTCCTTGCCTGAAGAAAGATCCCTTCCTTATAAACAAACTGCACTTTGTAGTCGAAAATACCCAATCTAGTACAGTAGAACCTCCATGAGAGGGCACTATCGCTAGAGGACGCTTCTCTATTTTCCGTTAAAAGGACCTCTCTCTCTCTCTAAAGGACACTTTGGCCCTAAAACTAGGTGTCATTTCCAAAGATTTTGGTGCATAATGCCTGCTCTAAGAAATGAATAGATTGCCAGCAAGAAGAACAATGAAATGTCAAAAAAATTGAAAATTTGTAATTAAGATTTGGTGCTAATTGTATGTCTTCATCTAAAGATACATTGTCATGATCCTCCCCTCACCAGGCTCCGTCAACCCTTGTCTTCACGTTGTAAATATCTGTAATCTTAATAGCGTGTTTTATATCGAAAAATGAAACTTTCTCTCTCTCTCTATCTAGGTATAGTAAAAGCTCTCATGAAAGACTGCCTCAAAAATAGATACTCCTGGTCTCTCCTCTCGTGGGAGGTCCGGTTATTGTTGATCAAATCTCTTCTGATTGTTATAAATGGTCTCTCAGGGAGGTGGTATTTCATTGGAGGTTTTACTGTATGACATGTGTGGTATCAGAAAGTACCCAGTTAACCTTTTTGATTTCTCAATCCACGTATCTCACAATTTTCCTTGCCTGAGTTTACTGTGCTTCTTGGGCGGCTTTTAACTTCTTTTGCGGTTTTGTAAAAGTATTTTTGGATATAAAATGGTTAGAGAAGAGATAATGTGAAGAAACATAAGTACTGAAGGTATAAAACCAGTTGAGACCAAATAAGCAATATACTAGGAATTATTAGAGTTTAGATTGCTCTGAGGGGTTGCAAGAATCGATTGGTCAGGCCAGGCTGCAAGGATGGCGACGTCGGAGATAACTGGCCAACTTGATAAGGGACGGACGGACGGACATAACACATTACTGCTACAGTTATAACAAGGTTGAACTGAACCCTGAAATAGCCATAAGTAAACTACATTCAATGTGTGCTCTTTAGTTAGGGGACTCTCTGGGAACCAATCATTAGTTTCAATTATCACTAGTCCAAATTATATAGAACAAATTTATCGTAAAATACTCATAATCTTTCAAATTATCATGAAACAACGCTTTAATTATTTATAAATGCTGATATAATAAGTAATTCTAGTCAAGCCTGTGTATAAAAACATCCTCAACAAGAAAAGAAAGAATAAAACAATTTTAAGAACTAACTAACCACACACAATGCAGGCTTTCAAAGAATATTCGCACACACATGGGCTTATTGTGATTTGTAAAACTGTTGAATTAAAATGGCAGTTTGGAGAATTAAAGAGGTTATATACGTGGTGTGTTCAAAAAGTATCGCGACTTTTGTGTTTTTTCAAAAATTATTTATTTATTCATGAATACCTATTTTGTCCCTTTCAAAGTAATCCCCATGAGATATTATACACTTGTGCCAACGGTTTTTTCCAATCTTCGAAGCATTTCAAAAAATCATTTTTAAAAATCTTTTTCAGCTCCTCCTTCGATGCCGTCTTTATCTCGTCAAGAGTAGCGTAACGTCGTCCTTTCATGGGCCTCTTCAGTTTAGGGAACAAGAAAAAGTCACAGGGGGCCAGATCTGGGGAATACGGTGGCTGCGCGGCATCATTAGTGTGTTGTTTTTGGCCAAAAAGTCGCGCACAAGCAACGATGTGTGAGCAGGGGCGTTATCGTGGTGCAAAAGCCAATTTTTGTTCTTCCACAAATCCGGGCGTTTCTGGCGGATTGCTTCGCGCAAATTGCGCATAACTTGCAGGTAATATTCCTTATTGACTGTTCTACCCTGTGGCAAGAACTCATGATGCACCACGCCCCTGCAATCGAATAAAACTGTCAGCAAAACTTTCACATTCGACCGAACTTGACGCGCTTTTTTCGGTCTTGGTTCATGCGGCAGCTTCCATTGAGATGATTGAACTTTGGTTTCCACCTCATAACCATAAACCCACGCTTCGTCACCAGTTATGACCCTCTGGAGCAAATTTGGGTCGTCGCGGACAGAGTCCAACATCTCATTAGCAATGTTCATGCGATGCTGTTTTTGGTCGCAATTGAGCAATTTTGGTACGAATTTCGCGGCGACCCGTCTCATGCCCAAATCATTGATAAAAATCGAATGGCACGAGCCAATCGATATGTTTAGGTCTTCAGCAACTTCTCTAACGGCGATTCGACGATTGGCCAATATCATTTTCTCCACTTCATTAATTTTTTCGTCTGTTGTTGAAGTGCTCGGGCGTCCGGCACGCTCTTCGTCGTTCACCACTTCTCGGCCTTCTGAGAACATTTTGTACCACCGATAAACGTTGCTTCGGTCCAAGGTAGCTTCTCCGTATGCCACAGTCAACATTCGGAATGCATCCGCGCACTTAATTTCGTTTTTCACACAAAATTTGATACAGGTTCTTTGATCCATTTTTTTAATAGGTAAAAATCGAAGACGATCCAAAACACCTGCAAGCAAAGCAGCTGTCAACAATTAAGTGAACTTTCAAAATGGCCGAGCTTGTCGGCATAAGTAAGAGACATGAGTACCAACATAAAGCCACAAAAAGATCGAAATTCGAATATACGTAACCCGCGAAAATTCAAAAGTCGCGATACCTTTTGAACACACCTCGTACTGTATAGTGTTAAGGTTTTTTTTTTTTTACAAATCTAATCAATGATATATGTATACCACCAAAAATGGTACCTCTCCCTTGAAAAAAGAAAAATAATTGAAGCAATGCATTTTGGGTTATGACCCTAGAATAATACGTAAAGTTGGTACGAATAAGCCCCAACACCTGTTTTGGCAAATTCAGACAAAAAGCCAACTTCTCAGTACAGGAGCGGCTTCGATTTCATAACATCCTATGAGGGAAGTTATGAAATAGGTCGAATTTACCAAAAAGGTGTTTAAGCTGGTGAAGTGGCTTATTTTTAAGCTAAAACACAACATAAAGTTGAGGGAGGGTGATATTCATGTACACGGTAAGTGGCACCTCTGTCTTTAAAAATGCTTTAAAACAAAACGTAAAGTTGGTAATAACAAATGAACCGCAACATCAGTTTTGGCAAATTGGGCCATGGTCTCGAGCTTTGGCCCTCATCAGTACAGGGGTGGCTTTAATTTCATAAAATCCTTTGACAGGGCCCTTTAGGGAGAGGTATCCTCTTACCGGAGAGCTACTAAATAGTAAAAATGGTAATTTTGCAAATGAAAACTGTCCTTTGTAGAGAGGTGTCCTCTCTTTTTCTTCTTCTTTCTTATTTCCACTCAATCATATTAGAGTATCAAGCTTGTAGAACTTGAGACTTGACAACCATCATGACTGGGTGAAGTAGAATGCGTCTGCCTTTGTCATTAAGACTGGGAGCACTACTCAGTGGCAGGCCAACTTAGCTCCAAAAGAAATGGCCGCCTCTGACATGAGGAACAGACACCATGTGCAGCCGCTCCTAACATGGAGTACAAACACTGCTCATCCTGTATCCCTGGATTAGGAGCCCTTACAGGATACTATCAGCCGGGCCAGCTGAGCCCAGGTTTTTTAGTGAGTTTGTTACTGCTCCCCCTCCTCCATTTTCATCCGGGCTTGGGACCGGCAAAGGCGGAGTTTAGTGTCCTCTCATGGAGGTTCTACTGTATATACGCTAAGTGTCTAGAAATAAACAAGAAGTGTACAGAGTCCAGGTTACACAGAACAAACATGCATGTACCATGTTCTATATTTTCAAACAGAGTATATAAATATAAGTTATCAGGGAGAAGTCTCCTCCTCACCATAGGATGGAGCCACTTGCAAGTCATGAAATATAATATTCCATGAGAGACCATAGCATAAAAATATGGCTAAATCCAGTTTTCTACTGGAGATGGTTTCTCCTCAGAGACTCAAGGTTGAAAAGAGATTGTTCATGACAAGACAGACTACCTCATGCTATGTAACTTGGAACCAAGTTGGCCTGCTATTGAGACGTGCTCATAAGACACATTTTACTGCTCTCAATCGTGAACCTACCTCAGAGGTAGTTTTATTTAAATTCATTTAGAGATTCATTATTGTGAATACAGCTCGAGGAGCATGAACTCATGGAATTCGTGTAATCTTTACACAAGGGGATAAGAAACAACAACAACAACAATTATTGTGAATTATTTTTGCATATAAAGCAGTAATTGTTGAAGACAAGTCATTTTTGAAGAAAACTTGTAATTGATGCCGATAAAAGTTTGCATTGTTGGGTATGAGCTAGTCATTGTTGTGAGTAAAGATTCATTATTGCGAATAGAGTGTCATTGTTAGGGATAAATTATTTTTGTGTATAAAGTAGTAATTGTTGTAGATATAGTCATTTTTGCAGAGAATTTGTCATTGATGCTGATAAAAGTTTCATTGTTGAGGATAAGGTATTTATTGTTGCCGATAAAGTATCATTGTTGTGGTTAAAATTTTATTGTTGAGGATAAGGTATTCATTGTTGCTGATAAAGTATCATTGTTGTGGTTGAAGCTTCATTTTTGAGGATAAGGTAATCATAGTTGCTGATAAAGTATCATTGTTGTGGTTAAAGCTTCATTGTTGCCGATAAAGTATCATTGTTGTGGTTAAAGTTTCATTGTTGAGGATAAGGTATTCATTGTTGCCAATAAAGTTTCATTTTTGTGGTTAAAGCTTCATTGTTGAAGATAAGGTATTCATTGTTGTCGTTCAAGTATCATTGTTGCAGATATATTAGACATTATTTAGGTAAATATTCATTGTTCAAAAAAAGGTTTATTTTTGGGGACAGTCTTTGTTGTGGGTGTTGGGGCACGTTTTTTGTAACCATACCCCAACAGAAGGCGTATATATAATCAAATCAAATGGATACATGGCTTCCCTCCCACATAGACTTACAGACCATTTTTTTTGCCCAGAAACTTAGACACTTGGTGACACCAGACTTCCATGCCGAAAGCTGATGCCTGGTAAAGAAGAAGACATCCAGAGACATCCGAGCTGGAAACTGTTGTTTCATATGTACATATATTCCCCTCACCAAAAATTTAGGTAAAGGTGACCAGAAAAAAAAAAAAGGAGAAAAATGGAGAAGGAAGATCTCTAAAAAGGGCCTGGGTCAATTTTAGCCAAGACGGGGGGGCGATATATATACCATCCCGAGAAAAAGGGAGGATTGTATTTCAACCCATGTGGAAAAGGGGGGGGGCCTGGGGTCTGAAATTTTACACTATCGCCGCAGTTGTTGCTCTCTTTAGATTTTTTGTTTTGGTAATACTATATGTTCTATTTTGATGGAAGAGGCCTGGCGTCTGAAATCTTACACTAGTGCCGGGGTTGTTTCTCTCTTTAGATTTTTTTTTGTTTTGGTAATACTATAGGTTCTATTTTGATGAGGCCTGGGGCGTCTATGAAATTGATACTGGAGCCGTTGGCCATTTTGATTGGTGTTTCTTTCGGCGAATGAAAATGGAGAGAGAGATGAATAAAAGAAGGTTCTTTGCCAAAAGGCAAGATTCGATCGGAGTCGCTCAGTGAGAAGGACGATTTTTAGACGGGCCTGAGACGTAGAGGAGACCAGACCTTGCCGCCGCTTTCGAGAGAAGGTAAGCCCCTCGCCATTATGGCTTAGCCCCCCCCCTTTTTTTTATTTTTCGAACAGAAGCTAATCTATTTAGATTCTGAATGGGCCCTAAAGGGCTTTAAGTGACTTAAAAAGGAGTGATAGGGTTCGTATATTTTGTCCCGCTAGAATAGATGGAGATCTAGGTTTCCCCCCCTTTTTGTGTAGTAGCCAACCTAGATTTCGCATGGGCCCTAAAGGGCTATAAAGTAACTTCAGGTCACCTCTATCTAAATTTTACTATGTAAATAGCATATCTCGTCAGTATAGACATGTTCCCAAATTTTAAGATATTTAAATAAATATCTAGAGAAATTTTCTTGTTTCCTCTGTTACCTATTTCATACATAATTTTCCTTATGGTGCTATTCCCACTGTTTAAATGAAATGTTGTATGTTTCTTACCTATTTGAAGGGAATGTTACTAATAATCAAGTCTCCCATAAATTACCGGCCACATACATTGCCGTGAGTGTCTGTGTTTCAGTGTTTTATAGATTGCCCAATTTAATAACGATTTCATGGGTTGTCTGATGAAATTGTATAATAGTGTCGCGGCTGTTTCCATCTTTAGACCATTGTTCTGACAATATTATATGCTCGATCCTTGCTTTAGCTCAACTCTTAATCAATTACAGAGTTTTTCCCCCCTTTTCTTTTTTATTTATTTTATTTATCCTGTTTGCATAAATTGCATTACATGTGATGATGTAAAGACATATGCCGATAGTGCATCACTGACAGCTGTGCTGCTATTATACAACATTAAGGTCTTGCTGCGGGTTATATACATGGGGTTGTTGGCCTAATTTGCTATATATATATATATATACTTAAGTAAGGAAACTTTTAATAAGTTACATCGTGTATCCTCCCTTTTCATCTATCCAAACCGGGAACCCAACAATGTCGCCCGCCGCGGGGCTCGAATTTAGTATATGTTTCATCCCCTATACTTTAGAAATATATACCTAATGAAAAGCCATACTATTTTTAAGTATTGGTGAAGTAGTCCACGCATCCTGAGATTAACAGTCTATTATAAATCGTAAATTTTAATTTATGCTTTCCGTTTCACTGGCATTTTATCAGGCAATGAAAGTTATGTTGAGGCGGTGTATACCGCATCTCTCGCCGCTGTCTTTTACGATTCACATTGTTTGTGGCAAAACCTTAATATTATCATTGATTTCTGATATCAAAGTAAAACGTCTATGGGGATGAGTATCTTTTATTCTGGTCTTCTCGAGCTTTCGAGCTTGTCCGCCCTTCTACAGGAGAAACATATACAATATATCAAGAAAATATAACGTCGCCTGATGCTAAAACTATTATGATTCTATGTACATATATATATATACATTAGAAAGTTTTGCATATTATTTGTTTTCTTAAGACATATTTTTTTTTATTAAGGTATTACACATATTCTACTATTGTTTGCTATATTCTATGAATTATCTTATAGGTTAGAAATTCTATTATTTAAGTAGTTTTATAATAGTTATTGGCTATTACATATAAGTTACTTATATTATTGTTGATATTATTAGCTGGTACTAGGATATATTGTGTTATATGTTTCGGGCAAATCTATTTTCTATTAATGCTATTGTGTTTTCTGAATAATAGAAAATCAATTATAAGCCTTTGATATTTGCTGTTCATGTTTTTGTAATGTATTCTAGGTTCTCCTAATGCGAAAGTGTGACCTGTTCCTTTGCAGTATTGGAAAATTAGAGACCTATTGTCTTGATTAATAACGTTGCGTCTATGTTCATATATTCTATTGCTGACTCTCCTTCCTGTCTCCCCTGAGTATTACTTGGCAGCTGTTACACTCTACGGAATATATTGCCTTTTATTCTCTGTTTTGGTTAGTGGGTTTTATGATAGTAGGATTATTTTAGATAGCGGACTTTTATGGTGGAGCCTATGTTAGGGAAATTACAGTAATACGTTTGGATGCCAGAGTTTCTTAAGTAGTTGGCTATTGTTATAGATGTTTGTGAGTATGGAATGTAACATATCGCCCTATAGATATTTTGTGGAAATGTTGTAATATAAAGATGGTTTGGTATCCTGCTTGCTGGACATTATTTATAATGTTCTGTGTCTCAATCATTTTGAATTCTGTTGCGAGCACCATTGATTACAATTTCTTTATTTTACTTTCTCAAATTATTATATACAGTATGAGAAATGAGGTTGGATTTCCCATGGTTCAAATTTAGAACGGTGATCAGTGTTTTACAGTAGTCTACTGAAATGACTTAGCATTTTTTTTTTCATCATAGCTCTGATATAATTTTCTCACAGCAGAGGTGAGTTCTGATAATTATTGCTGGATACAAATATCTTAAATTCATTTTAATAGCGCTTTCTATCAAATCATACTAGCCTGTGCATCCAGATATATGAGCCTTAAGGTGAAAATAGAATTGAAGATCCAGTTAGCGTACCCGTGAAGAGAGAAATTTGATCACCATAAAAAGACGCGTCAGGCAACCGACTTTTTTTTTTTTTCATGATGCCTCCAACTGCATATGATCTTAAATATCCTGTATACACTCTGACAAGGGAAGATTATCCTGAATTGACAAATGTATAATTTTTGTCTTTAGTAGAGATTTCCAATATTCTATTTCTGAAACATTTTTTTGGATGAGGACAAATAAAACCATCTTGATAGTATTAAATCTGCAGTATACATTTGCCAGCAGAAGGCATGATGAGATTACATGAAATTTAAACCAGTTGTATGTTTAGTATGTTCCTTCAGTTGTAATTTGACACCGTCTTGAAATAAAGAAATTGGACGATGCGCTATATCTTGATGCTGGATATTTCTGTGTCAGAAAGGTGTAGTTATTCTGTTTAATGAGAATTCCAATAATTATCGAAATTTAGCAGATTATCACTGGGGATTTGAACAACTGTCTTGAAAATTTTTGAACAGCCCGAGTAGATAGAAGAGTCCTAGAGTTAGAGTGGAGAATTAGTAGTACAGACTGACCACTCGACGCAGATAACTCTAGGGAACAATTATTGTGTTAATCCGCCGTAGACAAGAAGAACATTGATTCTCAGGATACTCGATAGGCAGAATTTTGAGAATTGATAAGGTCATGGTCAAAGTTTACACAGGCATGTGGGAGTAAAGACAGTGATTTAAAGAGGCAGCCTTGTGTCTTAAATACTTTCAGTGGAAGCAGATGCCACTGCAAATATTCAGGTCTAATAATTTCCAAATTTGAAGTCATGCATGACGGGTTAGCACGGGATTGACGCCTGAACTGGCTTTCACTGGGATTAATCGAGCTTGCGAAAGAACTAGAAGAAGTGTGACATGTCACGCCACTGTACTAAATTAATAATTGAGAAGATTTATGTTGAGCCAACTGAAATTAGTAAATAATTAAGAGATTAAGGTCTTATTCTTTGAGTTTTACACTAATTTCAATTACGCGATATGGACGGCGTTATAAGTTGGGTGGAAATGATTCGGCCGCAATGGGATGGTCTCCTGGAGGTGGTACGATCAAATACTTACTTATTGAATGCCGGGCCGGATCGCATGGAGCATTAAATGACATCGAGAAATGCTTAAAGAAACACCCTAGAAGATTGGGGATCGACAAAATGACGACATGGAAAATGCTCAACATTGTACATTGGCAGCAAAATGATATCTTGCTATTGTATGGACGACCACTCCTTCCTGAAATGTGCAGCGGATGTTAGTCCCAGAATTAGGTCCTTTGAGGCGACACTTTCCTTTGCAGATGACATAAAGACGCATGACAAAACAGCACATGAGCATTTAAACTAGCTTCATTCCTGCCATTTATTAATTTAGTTGACCAATAGCTATAGAACCACTGGAGACCTCCATACCTGTGTGAATATATTAGTGAGAAATGAGCGATTCAATTCTATGAGCCATGAGGTATCCTGTAAGATCGGAGTTGTACCCCATTCAATTTTTTTTTAATAGTAGCCAGTGCGAGATATTTCCAGGATTTTTTTTTTTAACTGTCATATAATTCGAAAACTAGAAAACTACACCATTTTAATACAGTTTACGTTTAGCACCCATGTGGACTCAATATGACCATTGAATGAAAAAAAATCGAAGACTAATGAGCGAGCCAACCTAAAGAGAACGAGTTTAATAGGCTTACAATCAATAGTTGAAGCAAACTATTCGCACAAATTTGTTATGTTCTCTCTCTAAATGATCTATGACATTATAGGTTTTCTTAACAAGGTAACTACCCCGCCGAGTGTATATGGAGTTATAAAGCTTAAGGGTCATAGGCTGTTGGAATAGAGTAGTTCAAAATTAAGAGTGATAATAGATCGGGATCCAGATCCCGATGACGGGTTTCGAAGAGACTTCAGAGGGGTGAAAGAGGTGTTGAAAGTGATGGAAGGGCGATGAAATATGATGAAAAAGGCGTTGAACTGTGTTATAAGGTGATGAATAAGAGATGAAATGTGTTGAAGGCGTTGAAGAGAGATGCGATGGAAGTAAGTTGAAAGGCGTTGAGGATGATGAAGGATGATGAAAGAGTGAGAAAGCGTTGAATGTTGATGAGGAAGAGATAGAAAGATGCAGAAAGATGTTGAAAGAGAAAGAATTGAAAAAAGTTGGATAAAGGGTTTTGTAAATAGTAGATAAAGATTGATGGAAGAAAGTACATTTAATGTATAAAGCGTAGCTGTCGACCGCAATATCGCCTCGATAGAACTATTTCTTTCAAAATAAGACATATTATGCACTGGGGGTTTGTGTAAGCTGATTTACATAAGTTTCGGCAACAATATACACTATTTAATATAGATAGGTCTTTATTAATTACAATATTAGGTTATATATTAAATAGCAAATATGTCTTAGTGTTATGGTGAACTTTGAAGAACTTGCAGTTTTTCTTTTATTTTAAACTATAACGTGTGTTCTAAACTTCCAGTTTTTCCTACTTTATTTTTTTGTTAACAATTTTGTCTTAGTGTCATGGTGAACTTTAAACAGTTTGCAGTTTTTTTTTTTTTTTCATGTGTTCTAGTGCTAAGTGTTGAAAGGAGCTTTAACACCATGTTTCAGGGTTTGTGTGTTATTTGTCTCAACCTTGTCTTTGTGCAGAATACCGTCTCACAACCTTGTTTTAATATGACACACCGTTTTGAAGAGCTTGTACAACCTGTCAGGATATGATTTAGGAAAATTTTAGTTTCTTTTTATTGTTATGTTACAATTTTATCCAACAATACAACCAGAGCGAACTCAGAAGTAATGAGAAGAGGGGAAGTTGACAGAGTTAGTGTGAACAGTTTAACTTTACGCAGGTCTACAAGGGTGAAAAGGCCCACACAGTGTAAATTCTGCTTAGACTGTCGCCACTAACTAGGATTTTGGAGTGTGTACGGAGAATCAGCTCGATAGAATGAGAAGTTTAGAGATTTCAACCTTTTTTTTTTTTTTTTCATTTAAAAACCTTTTTTTTTTTTTTAAAGTAGAACTTCATTAGGATTCCTTTTTTTTTCTATACAAACTGTTTCTTGTTAAAACCCGAGTTTCAAAGACCAATGAGAATAATGTATACCATTGTGAATTAATTATTTAGTATAAATCTGAATTTTTGGTTATTATCGGGAGTAATAGATGAAGGAAGGTGTAGGAAATCACAACTTAGAGGGGGGCTATGTCTAAAATAACAAACCTAATAGGCATCCTATGGCTTGTGTTGGGTAATACAGAAACCCTATAATCCCTGGCCTTCAGGTAGTAGCTTTGAAATAGGTTTCTAATGAGGACATGAAAGGTCAATCTTTCAGAGTAAAGTTGTGAAGTATAGGGACCCTAAGCCAGGGGTAGAAGTTAAGTAGGCCCAGACCGTAGTCGATCCTCGGAAAGCACTTGAGAATGTTAGTGTTGGGTAGTGAATCGTAAACCCTATAAATCCATCTTTCAATAGAGTGCTGAGGTCGGACTACTGAAAGGGGGGTAGACGCACGACGAAGTAAGAGGAAAGTGACTTCACCCACAGTGGCTAGGGGAATGAATCAATCCGCTTTTATGAGGTGTCACGTTTAATGGTTCTTTAATCGCCCTTATATTCTGTGTGTGTCTTCATAGAATTGTCGTGAATAGTCGCTTAGTGTCAAGGCAAGGGCAGTTTTGAAATTACATTTTTTAAAGATAGGTTAGCTTCCAGATTATTTAGAATTGTTAACAATTATTGTTAACAATCATTTATTGAGTATAAAGTATTAGTATATAGAGCTTGTACAGAGGCATTTCTTTTGAGTAACATAGGGCTTTAGTTCCCAATTTGTTTTAATTTTATTATTTTATTTGATTTCACATTGTGTCCTGAAATATGTTATTATTTGTTAGGATCTATTGATATTGATAAATGAGTATTTTGGCCTTTGTAGCAGCTTTTAACCTTAGTTTGTATGCACACCGTGAATGATAGGGGGGAGGGTGTATGAATGAATTGGTGTAATGAATGTGTAAGAAGGTTAAAAACTATTATATTGTGAGCCCAAAATACATTAGAATAGGGTTAAGGACTTCAATAGGATCGATTTTTATTTTATTTTATTTTTTATTTCGAATTTTGTTAGGACCGAGAAGCCTCAAACAGGACAACTACAACTCTATCTATTGTTAGGAAAATATTCGCTCCACTTTGTTAGGTCTCCTTTTAGAGGAGTGCAAATATTGATTTCTTTTATTAGGGTAATCAGTTACTCTATTTCATTATATCAACTTGAATTTTAAGAGTCGTAGATAATGATCATATCTTGATTCTCAGGCTGGAAGGTTGTGGGAGGTTATGATCAGACCAGGAAACCCACAAAACTTCTCCTCATTAGAGGAAACGAAGAGGTATAGATTGAATTTTATGCAGGATGGGGGATTTGTTTTAGCCATGCCGTATAGCCTGGGGTATAACGGCGCGACCTTGGGTAACCGATCTGACACCGTAGTTTCGACGCTTTTAGCGTGGCTGGAGCGAGGGTGTTCTAGACGGGAGGTCCTGTAAGATTGGCATGTAGGCAGAGATTGCCCAGTTATTCTAGACGAAGTGTTTCCGTCTATTGAATTTTTTTTGGTACCAGTTTGATCCCCCATAGCTAGCGGAAGTTTCTTCTAATAAAGGATTCGCCCTGCCATACGTTTTGTTGGAATGAATTCGAGCATAAGACCGATTCGAGAGACAGAATAAGTAATTATCAGGACCTTCAACGAGTTTAGACTCGTTCCATGTTAGGATAAGATTTTAAAGTATTAGTTAACTATAATGACCGCGAACGAGACACCAGAACGAGCCAATGAGTCAAAGTTTTAGAAGTGTTGTATGGAGGACAGTAGAATTAAGAGCAGTTTATACAGGGAGTAGAATCCTGAAGGAATTTGTAAAAGGAACCAAAATTTAAGATTGATAAAATTCAAACTTATAAGATGTAGATTTATAGGATTCAGGTCAATGAATAGAGAGTATATTAGTAGATGAAAGTAATATGAATTTCTTGGAAGGGGGAGGTAGCTGAACTGTACACACCCCAGAGGCAAGGTAAACGGAGCCACAAACAAAATAGTAGAAATTGATTAGTCGCTCTGCCAAAACAGAAAAATTCTCTTCATACGGTTGGCACCCTAGATTTAAATGGACTGTGTAGTTTAATAGAGGTCTGGGCTATGTTCCATTTGACCAAGATTCTAAATGACGTACCATCTGGGTTGAGAGAGTATTGTAATTTGAGGAATCTAACACACAAGAGAGAACCCACCCTCCAGTAGGATCGGGATAGACGAATATTACCCAGTGACCAACTCGTGATTCCAGACTGAATAAGATTGAAAAACTTAACTGAGATACTAAACCTTGAACCTTCAGCGCACAAATATATATTATGTTTACATTTTCTTTTTCAATATGTTATTATTTTTATATCATATATATTATATTATAGTCATATACTATTCATTTCAACAATTTTATTTTGACATTCATGATATTAATATTTATATTAAATATTTAATTATATATATTTTGTCACCATATATAATCTTGTAGTAGTTTTCTTTTGTCATCTATCATGGGATGATTTTTATCACTTATATCTTAACATATTTAATCACTATCTACATGATATGTTTTTACTTCAATATATATGTTATACTCATCATATAACATGGAAGGATTCATTTTATCATTACATATTTCGTGCCTTATTTAATGATTACTTACATAATTTGTTTTCTGTAATTTTTATTTAGCAAAAGTCATCATGTCATAGGCTAATCATTATATACCAAGATATTTCTTTCAGCTAACTATAATTATCCTTTCCTTTGATTGTATATATATATAACTATACCACACGAATGTATTGATTGGTACGAAAATAAAGATGCTGGCATGTTTTAGGAGTTGGACTAGTCAGTTATTTCTAAACGACTTCTTGGCGCCCAATTTTTTATATATAATATGTAATAGGGAAATGTCCTAACTGTATTGTTAGCAGAAAGAAGGTAGCAATGAATCCAGTACCCCAAGAGGCAAGGATGGGGTTGAGAGGACTTACCACTAGGAAGGCCTACTCCTCAAGACCAAAGAAGAAAGTGGAAGGGTGGTATATATACCCATGAATGGTAAGACAGATGACCTTGCTTACTTCCATACATATGATATGACTGTCCCCAATAACCTATTTTGATAACAGTGTTCTGACAGAATAATAGCACATAAAAACCCCTTTGCCAGGATGCGCAATGCCCACTAATGTTCGGAATAATAAACATCTAGAATGGCATACCATCATTTTGACTAGCCTTATCTTCCCTATAGGTTTCGGTACATCTGGCTTCACCTAGTAATGGAAAATGCATTTTGCTAGAAATGGGCCTGCTTTCATAGTAACTGATGAAAGGCAGATGAATAATGAATAGCACAAACGCATTTGTCCATTACTTGGCAGGGGGAGGATTGTTGGGGCACGTTTTTTGTAACCATACCCCCAACAGAAGGCGTATATATAATCAAATCAAATGGATACATGGCTTCCCTCCCACATAGACTTACAGACCATTTTTTTTGCCCAGAAACTTAGACACTTGGTGACACCAGACTTCCATGCCGAAAGCTGATGCCTGGTAAAGAAGAAGACATCCAGAGACATCCGAGCTGGAAACTGTTGTTTCATATGTACATATATTCCCCTCACCAAAAATTTAGGTAAAAGGTGACCAGAAAAAAAAAAAAAGGAGAAAAATGGAGAAGGAAGATCTCTAAAAAGGGCCTGGGTCAATTTTAGCCAAGACGGGGGGGCGATATATATACCATCCCGAGAAAAAGGGAGGATTGTATTTCAACCCATGTGGAAAAGGGGGGGGCCTGGGGTCTGAAATTTTACACTATCGCCGCAGTTGTTGCTCTCTTTAGATTTTTTGTTTTGGTAATACTATATGTTCTATTTTGATGGAAGAGGCCTGGCGTCTGAAATCTTACACTAGTGCCGGGGTTGTTTCTCTCTTTAGATTTTTTTTTGTTTTGGTAATACTATAGGTTCTATTTTGATGAGGCCTGGGGCGTCTATGAAATTGATACTGGAGCCGTTGGCCATTTTGATTGGTGTTTCTTTCGGCGAATGAAAATGGAGAGAGAGATGAATAAAAGAAGGTTCTTTGCCAAAAGGCAAGATTCGATCGGAGTCGCTCAGTGAGAAGGACGATTTTTAGACGGGCCTGAGACGTAGAGGAGACCAGACCTTGCCGCCGCTTTCGAGAGAAGGTAAGCCCCTCGCCATTATGGCTTAGCCCCCCCCCTTTTTTTTTATTTTTCGAACAGAAGCTAATCTATTTAGATTCTGAATGGGCCCTAAAGGGCTTTAAGTGACTTAAAAAGGAGTGATAGGGTTCGTATATTTTGTCCCGCTAGAATAGATGGAGATCTAGGTTTCCCCCCCTTTTTGTGTAGTAGCCAACCTAGATTTCGCATGGGCCCTAAAGGGCTATAAAGTAACTTCAGGTCACCTCTATCTAAATTTTACTATGTAAATAGCATATCTCGTCAGTATAGACATGTTCCCAAATTTTAAGATATTTAAATAAATATCTAGAGAAATTTTCTTGTTTCCTCTGTTACCTATTTCATACATAATTTTCCTTATGGTGCTATTCCCACTGTTTAAATGAAATGTTGTATGTTTCTTACCTATTTGAAGGGAATGTTACTAATAATCAAGTCTCCCATAAATTACCGGTCACATACATTGCCGTGAGTGTCTGTGTTTCAGTGTTTTATAGATTGCCCAATTTAATAACGATTTCATGGGTTGTCTGATGAAATTGTATAATAGTGTCGCGGCTGTTTCCATCTTTAGACCATTGTTCTGACAATATTATATGCTCGATCCTTGCTTTAGCTCAACTCTTAATCAATTACAGAGTTTTTCCCCCCTTTTCTTTTTTATTTATTTTATTTATCCTGTTTGCACAAATTGCATTACATGTGATGATGTAAAGACATATGCCGATAGTGCATCACTGACAGCTGTGCTGCTATTATACAACATTAAGGTCTTGCTGCGGGTTATATACATGGGGTTGTTGGCCTAATTTGCTATATATATATATATACTTAAGTAAGGAAACTTTTAATAAGTTACATCGTGTATCCTCCCTTTTCAACTATCCAAACCCGGGAACCCATCATGGGTAAAGATTTATTTTTTGCCAATAAAGCTTCAATGTTGTGGATTCATTGTTCTGGATAAATTTTCATTTTTTAAGTATAAAGTTTCATTGTTAGGGATTTTATAGTCATTGTCCAAGGAAATGATCCTTTTTTTTTTCTACTTTAATAGTAATTGTTGTGGGTGAAAATTCTTTGTTGACAGAATATTGATGCAGGGCAAATGTTTGCCTTCTTGATGAGGTGTCAATAAACCAGTTAAAACTGTATGGTTGATCTAGTCTAACAATGTGTAGTTATAACAGAAATTTATTTATAAATTAAAAATTAGAAGGCTATATTGTGAACCAAGAGGAAACAATTCTGTAGTTATCACCTCTTTTCCTTTTCATAACACAAGAAGAGAGATTCCACCTATACACAGCTGGTACAGTGGAGTGGACCCAGAAGAAGCTCTGAACCTCAGACAGCATCAAACAACACTAACAAGATAGGCTATCTCAAGCCATTGAAGATAGAAAATAATAACAAAATCTACCCTACTTGACCAAAATGTAGCTTGGCACCTGCAGCTCCAGAACACATTTTGGCTTGCGTTAGATGCACTAAACAGGACCTTTGGGAGAGGCTGCTTCTTTTTTTTTTTTCACACACACAAAGCTTTATTAAGACCAGCGGTCTTATACAGATTCACCACAGGAAGAAATAATAGATGGAGCTCCTATACTCCAGGCAGCTCAGCACCCAACAACAGCTTCCTGGTCCGACGCATGTCCAATGGCCACATGTTCCTTTGTGCATACGTCATGGTTAGTGAATCACTAGTATGGAATCAGCCGTGTTCTAGTCTTCGCTTTCCTCGTCCAAATGGACCACGGCCTTGTCGAATATCTGCTGCTTATTATAAAACAGCTTGAGAAGCATGGAACAAGGGATAAAAACAACAACAGAACACTTGGTATTTCATTTTAAATTATATTTTATTGAAAAAAATTACATTTTTTCCAGTGGTTAAAATAATTAATGGATTGTCATATATTTTCAATAGAAAATAATCATAGAACAGAGCATGCTGTATACAAATAACAAACACCAATGACGTTTCAACAGCAGCATATTGCTACTCTAATCAAATTAATGAAGAGAATTTCAAGTAAAAAATGCAAGCATGCAATAAATATACAAATTGATATCTAATATGTAAATTAAATATATATATAAAAAAAAGAGAAACTCTGTATAACATATAAAAGAAGTAGCTAAATACATGTGTATTTACAACAAAACTTTGATATCTGTGTATTGCAGCGTCTTGTTTTGTGACCCCTAGTGTAAATACCCTTTGTGTGTAAATTATAGGAGTTGGAAGGAACTCCTGGACTGGTCTCATCTTTATATGCAAGTTTTATTTGTTGCCATCAAAATTAAGGCTTGGAAATTGTTTGCAAAAGGCCGCAAAAGGTAAATAACATTGGAGCAAAAAAAGCTGGCCACTTATGCAAATCAATTAAATGATTATGCTAATTAGGCAGAACTATTTTTCTAAAAAAAAGGCCAAAGAGTCTTGGAAAGAAAAAAAAAAGAGGGGAAAAAGCAACAAAGATTTCAAATCAAAAATATTCAATGAAGAAATTAGAAAAAAGTTTTTAACCAAGTGGTGGAAAAGAGACAATATGTAAATTAACATCTATATAAATACTATTCCAGATAGAAACCCGTAGTTGCTCTCTCCAAGTTTTCTATAGATTTCCCTGATCTCTCCGACTAGAGACACTTTTTTTTATTTAATCCAAAAAGCTATCAGGAATGGGTTTTATATGGAACAGGCATAAAGAAGGGTTTTATAAGCAGAAGATATACAGAGAGAGACACAATAAAAACTTCAAATGAGGAACAACCAGCCAAACTAATGAAGATAAATAAACAAAGACTGTACAAGAGATACAAAATAGATTCTGTATAGTGCAGCTTTTAAAATTGTGCCATTTTAAATATGTGGGGGGAAAAAAAGCATTCTTCAAAGGTTAAAAACTTATTGGAATACTTATTTTAAAATGTAGCCAATTACAAACATAACACTATACATATGTGATTCTAGATGCAAAAAAAAAAAAAGAGGGGAAAAAGGCAAAACTTATCATTAAAAATTGAATATAATGCATAGATATTTAGTATAGTGTCTAATAATTAAAATAAGAATATTAAGCTTCCAGGGAAAAGTTTCTTTTAAAAATATTTTTTATTTAAATATCTCTCAAGCTTTCCTGAAAGCTTTAAAAAATATTTTTAAAAGAAACTTTTTTCCTGGAGGCTTAATGTTCATATTTTAATATTGATTCAAGGGATTATTTTATCGAATAGTGTCTAATAATTAAAAAAAAAAGTGGGGACACAATAAAGAGCTAAACTTCCTTAAGAAGCTATATACTATTTTATTAGATGCTAAAAAAAAAGAAGGTATTTGAATTATCTATTGTATCTAGTTAAGTTAAGAGTTCTATTGGAGCTAGACACTACAATCTTCCGATAGCCTATGTCATTAAAGTCCATTTCCAAAATGGAGGCTGACATAATGCTACACATCCCTAGTTGATATAAAACTATGAACAGGAATGAGCAATGCCAAACTTGTAGATTTAAGACAAACAAACCTCAAGGAGGAGGGCCCACATACATATAATTCAGTCCCAATGTGAACTTTGGCCTTCATCAATAGAAAATATCACCACTTAACAAGCCAATAAACTGCATAGCATTCTATCATTGATTGATCATAACTAGGGTTGTTTGATAGTGCCATCTTCAGTTTCATGGCAGACATTTTGTTTCCGTCCATTCACATCTTCATCAAGTACTCTTCATTCATCAATACATTTTTACTTATAGAAAAATAAGAAAAGATGATAAAGCATTATTTAACAGCACCAAGTATTTGGGTAAGCTAACTGATCTAAAAAAAAAAAAGAAAAGAAAAAAATGTGAATAGTTTTAAAATTGATTAGTCTTAGTTACCCATAACAATAATCACACATTGAGCCATACTTCCATTGTATAAATAATTTTTAAAATGTTTCAAACCTGGTGTTTATATCATCTCTTAGAATTAATTATACTATCAGTAACCAGACTAAAACTATCCTAGAGAGAGAGGGATATAGATTGAGCTAAAACACTAAAAGGTTAAAAGTAGTTGGCTAAAACAAAGTTGTGATATGGTACTCCAGAGTGGAGATCATTTTAAAATGACTAGAGAAACTGGAGTGTTAAAATCTGGTTTAAAACCTCTCCATCAATGGGTGTGTTGTGACAATCATGGCTTAAATAGGTGGACTGCGATATTTCTCTGGAGAGAATTTAAAACTTGAGGATATGGCCCATTGGCAGGTTAGGGTGGTTTTATTGTCTGGGAGTCATAGAAGTTTTTTTCCTTAAATGCTAAACAAAAAATAAACAACAACAAAAAAGACCTAGAGAGTGTGACTAGAAGATGTAACGCTGGTAGAGGGCCGTCCAGGGGATGGCGTGGGTCCAGGCTGGAAGGCGGGTCAGGAGCTGGCTGAAGTCCCCGGTGATGGAGTCCGGGCCGTGGATGTAGTGGCTGATGAAGACCACATCCAGCTGGGGACCCCCGGTGTGGTTGGACTCCAGGTCCAGCCAGAAGTGCCAGGGCACGTGGGCCTCCGCCTGCCCCAGGTACAGGAAGTAGGTGGGGTGGTCCTGCCAGCTGGGGCCGGCTACCGGGATGCCGTCACCCAGAGACCACCGGGGCATGGTGACCCCAGGCCTGGGCCACAGCACCATGCTGATGTGGGTGGAACCTGCACACTCCAAGCTGGTTTAAACCCTTCTACCTAGGTCTAGTTACAACAGAGGGGAATAGAAAGCCTCTTGAAATGATCCCAACCTCCATGGTATAACCATATTTAATGATTTGTCTTTATAGAATTTGTGTAATATTTGCATAAGGGGATAAGAAACAGCAGCAACATGCTTTGTTTACACAGGGAAATACAGCCACCAAATTATCCAGTTCCCCAACCAGTGTTACTAATGGTAAAGAGAGAAAAAGAAGAATACCAACAGTTCAATATAGAGAACATTTGATCACATGTGTCATCCAGTCATTTCGCCCAAGAGGTTTTACTGTATATATCTATTTATTTTTACCAGCAACTACCATCCTTCATAATGGAAGGATGTAAAAAAAAAAAGATAAGTTCTTTAATTTAAGAAATGCACCACACTGACGAAGGCTACAGCCTGAAATGCATACATAGTTGGCTTTTCTTGAAGAAAGGCTATTTGGCCAATTCAAGAATAATTTTAAAACAACTATCAGTTGATATTTATTCCTAAAGATGGCATAAGCAATTAGCAACTTCAGTAGTATGATCAGTAGATGCCTTTTATTTTCTTATATAATATATATATATATCAAACCCTAACTCTTCAATGTGGATTTCAAGGGACCAAGCTCACCAGTGGCTGTGAAGTGGAGCCGGGGGACCTTCCCTGCGGTCCAACCTCAGTCTGGGGGTAGGTGAAGTGGTGCGCGGTGGGTCAGCTGGCAGGTAGTAGGAGTGGCGCAGCTTGGTGGAGACTGGGAGGTAGTACGCCATGCCGCAGTACATGTACTGGTCGCAGTCCACATGGGTGGACTCCAGCAGCTCTGGCAGGTGGTGCTGCAGCAGCTTGGTGCCCACGTGGTCCACCGGAGCTGTCCAGTAGCCAGCGTCGGACCTCTCCACCTGGCCGGTCTGGTTGTAGAAAGTCCGGCTCACATGCTGCCACACCAAATCTTCTTAGAAATCACATAATCTTGACAGCCACATATATACCATGTGAAAGCAATATCTTGTTTCCTCAGGCAGAATGTTGCTGGATGGGATGGTGCCAGCTTATACATCTACAAGACAGTCTGATCTAGGCACAAACCTACCCATACAAGGACTACAATGTAAACACAAGGTAATAAGACCAAATCCAAATAAATAGTGTGCGACGTTTCAGTAACAGCGTTGTTACCATCTTCAGACAAAAGTACTGAATGAAGTACTAAATTCATTCAGTACTTTTGTCTGAAGATGGCAACAACACTGTTACCGAAAAGTCACACACTATTTATTTGGATTTGGTCTTATTACCTTATGTTTATAATCTATAATCCAAATTGTGCCTTATCAGGACTACAATGTGATTGTAGGGATATGTGCTTTTAGATAGAAATTTGCCAGGAGGAAATCATCAACATAAATGAAACCACTGTCAAATTATATATGTTACCATCTATTGACCCTATCTGCAATCTAGCAGACTGGTTGATGAAAAAGCCACAGCACCAGCTTTGGTAAATTCAGAACACATTCTGTAGGCCATGGTTTCGGGCTATGGCCCTCTCAGTCCAAAGCTGCTTTGCATAGTCTTTGAGTCTATTTAGACAGAAAGTTCTTTTCATATTTCATAATGCAATTTCAATTAAAACATTTCCCCTGTCGTCTTGCATATTTTAGGTTTAATGGAAAAGGGTAATTATATATCCTCTATATGAAAATAGATCTATATAAAGTCGAATCATTATTTTTCATCTCCCTCTGTGTATCACCCTATGCTATTCCACCTACACTGATAATTCTCAAATTCATAGCTTTCTTCACACAAGTTTTCCTTCATAAACATAATTACAACAAAACTACGAAGTTCAGTCTCCTTGGTATCTATTTTCTCTTATCTTTTCTGAATTAAAAAAAAAAAAACTGTAAACTAGGACTTGTATGTTGTTGTTGTTTCTTATCCCCTTGTGTAAAGATTACACAAATTCCACGAGTTCATGCTCCTCGAGCTAGGACTTGTATAAGTCATATACGAGGTGTGTTCAAAAAGTATCGCAACTTTTGTGTTTTTTCAAAAATTATTTATTTATTCATGAATACCTATTTTGTCCCCTTCAAAGTAATCCCCATGAGATATACACTTGTGCCAACAGTTTTTCCAATCTTCGAAGCACTTCAAAAAATCATTTTTTAAATCTTTTTCAGCTCCTCCTTCGATGCCGTCTTTATCTCGTCAAGCGTAGCGTAACGTCGTCCTTTCATGGGCCTCTTCAGTTTAGGGAACAAGAAAAAGTCACAGGGGGCCAGTTCTGGGGAATACGGTGGCTGCGGCATCATTAGTGTGTTGTTTTTGGCCAAAAAAATCGCGCACAAGCAACGATGTGTGAGCAGGGGCGTTATCGTGGTGCAAAAGCCAATTTTTGTTCTTCCACAAATCCGGGCGTTTCTGGCGGATTGCTTCACGCAAATTGCGCATAACTTGCAGGTAATATTCCTTATTGACCTTTCTACCCTGTGGCAAGAACTCATGATGCACCACGCCCCTGCAATCGAAGAAAACTGTCAGCAAAACTTTCACATTCGACCGAATTTGACGAGCTTTTTTCGGTCTTGGTTCGTGCGGCAGCTTCCATTGAGATGATTGAGCTTTGGTTTCCACGTCATAACCATAAACCCACGCTTCCTCACCAGTTATGACCCTCTGGAGAAAATTTGGGTCGTCGCGGACAGAGTCCAACATCTCATTAGCAATGTTCATGCGATGCTGTTTTTGGTCGCAATTGAGCAATTTTGGTACGAATTTCGCGGCGACCCGTCTCATGCCCAAATCATTGATAAAATCGAATGGCACGAGCCAATCGATATGTTTAGGTCCTCAGCAACTTCTCTAACGGTAATTCGACGATTGGCCAATATCATTTTCTCCACTTCATTAATTTTTTCGTCTGTTGTTGAAGTGCTCGGGCGTCCGGCACGCTCTTCGTCGTTCACATCTTCTCGGCCTTCTGAGAACATTTTGTACCACCGATAAACGTTGCTTTGGTCCAAGGTAGCTTCTCCGTATGCCACAGTCAACATTCGGAATGCATCCGCGCACTTAATTTCATTTTTCACACAAAATTTGATACAGGTTCTTTGATCCATTTTTTTTAATAGGTAAAAATTGAAGACTATCCAAAACACCTGCAAGCAAAGCAGCTGTCAACAATTAAGTGAACATTCAAAATGGCCGAGCTTATCGGCATAAGTGAGAGACATGAGTACCAACATAAAGCCACAAAAAGATCGAAATTCGAATATACGTAACCCGCGAAAATTCAAAATTTGCGATACTTTTTGTATAGAATTACTAGAAAATATTTGATTAATATCACAACATGGACTAGAAATGCAAAGTCCATTATTAAAAACGAAATAACAAGTCAGTTTTTGAGTGAGAGCATCTCTTCAGCTGGTTTTTAAATCTCATCGTAGTGTTAAAAAGCCAGTTGAAGAGCCATTTTTACTCAAAACCTCACTCAATATTTAGCTCTAAGTAAAGCCTCAGTAGTCCAAGTTGTGATATATATAGTGTAAGCTCATCATCCTCTGAATGAAGTCAAAAGTGATTGGTTAAAAGGTAGTGGTTCTGGATTGTGATGAAGTGAGAGGAAATCAATGTGATGGAGGGTGTCAATGGGCAGCAGGAGTCTTGTACTCCTGATAGGACACAAGGAATAAAGACTGTTGCCCAGCTAAATGCCAGCAGCTGATGATAGGAGTACCAAATATCTAATAACATTAGCTCTCAAGCAGAATTCTATGCCCACAACTATGCGACTTGGATGATTAGCTCCTCTCTCAAGGAACTGTAGACAAAGTAGTCACCAGGACAACATTGACTGAGAAATATTTCATTCAGAACTGTCCCAAGAGTCCTAAATGTAGAACTTTGGGTTGAAGAGACTGTGGAAAACACCAGGAGATATAGAAGGTGGTAAAAAGATCATGGAACAGATCTATCAATCAAACAACTAAATGTAACTTATGTCATCTGTAGTTAGCTCCACCTACATGACGAGGGGTAGAACAGACTCTTCCCTGACCTCACTCAACAACAGGACAGACCCCTGTATATCTCGTGTGTCAACTACACCAAGGGATTTTGGCTTGTATTGAATGCACTAAAGATGATCTTTGGGAGAGGCTGCTGCTTATCATCAAACAACTCGAGGAGCATGAACTCATGGAATTGCATGTAATCTTTGCACAAAGGGATAAGAAACAACAACACCCACTAAGGGATAATAAAAATAAATAAGATTTTCATCTTGATGGAAGGTATAGTATCCCCAGGAGAGAATCCAAATGATTGATATAATGACAGACAAAGAAAACACTACTGTGCAATAGCTAGACAGACCATCAACACCAGGTCCCTACCACAAAGAAGTAGCGCTGTGGGGCAGGTCTGACAGGGTTGTCTGAGAAAGGAAAGCCCATTGGAGTGAAGAGCATGGCTCCGATACAGGAACTGGCCACCAGGAGCAACACTAGTAGGGTGTGGCGGGTCTGACGGATCACATGGATCACTGGAACCTGCAACAACACATGCCTGGTCACTTCTTAAATCTGCAACATTTAATCATAGCAAGTGACTGGTAAATACCATTTTTTTTTTTGGCTCTTTATTAGAAAGTCAAGATGCAAAAAGATTTTTTTTTTTTAAGTAAATTACATATGGCATTTCTAATTAGGTCTAATGGTGGTATTAACGATTGTACAGCTACCAAAATGTATTTGTACACTTAGAGAGAAGTACAATAAAGAGAAAATAAATTGTAACCAAGATGGGCATAGAGATTAAGTGTTAATCCTGATCCTCTCTGGTAAATAAAGCCAACTACAACTACATTAGGTAGATGTCCTATAGGCTGAAATATCCGAGTTATTCAAATTTGAATGACAGCCAAACTCTATTGTGGAGTATTGCCTCTTACATCCTACATCAGAAAAATGACCCCAGGTTTTCCTAACCTAAAGAGCTGAAATCACCAAGTTAGGCACTTGGGAGGGTGACTGTAGGCTATTCCTTAGGGTTCAAGAAGGCTACTGGAAGTTCACTGGATGAGCTCACTAAAAGATCAAATTGGAGAATATTTGTCTATATAGTCACCAAAAGGCCGAATTTATGGACACTAACAGAAAACTAAATGGGTTTGTTGGATGAGTTCAGTCATTTAAGTGGTTGGAGACCTTTGATGATGATCACCTTCCACATTCGTCTTTAGCATCATCACATATATGTATATATACAGTATAACTTCTAGCCATCTCAATGATATCTTAACCTTGACATATTCTAAACATTGGTACTTTAATTTAAATATTTAATCATGTATGGTTCCTTTTGCTCTGTATGTTTATTTTTTGTATATATGGTTATATTTCTTTTTGTTTGGTTTTTCTTTCTTCTCTCTTTCCTTATTACTTCTTGTATTCTAGTTTTTACTTTTGAAATATCTTCCTTTCCTAAATCCCGTAGAGGGGAATCATGTATAGGGCTGGATGCCCCAATAAAAAGGCTTATGTGTGTGTGTATATACAGTATAACCTTTTTATTCTTCAACATCTACTCTGATTCAGCCATTTTTTGAATTCCAATCAGCCTAATTACTTTAACTTGCTATACTATTCAAGACCCATTTAAAATTTTTCAACAAAATGTTCTAGAAAAATGCACATGAGCGGTGAATGAATTGATAATCATCTTAATCAATTATGATTGAACACAGACTTTAATTCAACTGAAATTTCTGATCCACTGGGGCATTGACTTGAAGTTGGATTTATTACTGTGGTGGATTACACTTGAGTCACACAGGAGAACTAAAAAAACAAAGTCAGCAGGAACATAATTGGTTATCTCCAAAATCTCTCAAAATCCTCAAATATTCACCTTCAATGGATACCCTCACAAGACAGTGATCAAAACAAAAATAAATAAGAACTGGATTATCCCAACTAACACAGCTGGTACAGTGGAGTGGACCCAGGTGGAGCTCTGACCTCAGAAATAGACAGCATCAAACAACACTAATAAGATAGTATGGAATCTGTGTAATCTTTACACAAGGGGATAAAAACCAACAACACACACACTGTGGTGGATTTCCATTGGCTTCCATAAATTACGGCTAATTGTAGCCATTTCAATGTCCTTCCTTCACCTCTTGTACAAGTTCTACTCTGTTGTTGTTGTTGTTTCTTATCCCCTTGTGTAAAGATTACACGAATTCCATGAGTTCATGCTCCTCGAGCTGTTTTATGATGAGCAGCGGCCTCTCCCAAAGGTCCTGTTTAGTGCATCTAATGCAAGCCAAAATGTGTTCTGGAGCTGCAGGTGACAAGCTACATTTTGGGCAAGTGGGGTAGATTTTGTTATTATTTTCTATCTTCAATGGCTTGAGATGGCCTGTTCTAAATCTTGTTAGTGTTGTTTGATGCTGTCTATTTCTGATGTTTAGAGCTCCTCCTGGTTTCACTCCACTGTACCAACTGTGCTTAGGTGGGATCCTCCAGTTCTTGTTTATTTTTGTTTTGGCTACTGTTTCTATTTCTTTAAAAGTAAGTTTATTTTTCTGTGGCAAGGGTTCTTTTGTGCCTTTTTTCGCTAGAACATCAGCAGCTTCATTGCCTTCAATTCCAACATGTGAGGGTATCCATTGAAGGTGAATTTTTGAGGTTTTTGAGAGTTTTTGGAGATAACCAATTATGTTCCTGCTTACTTTGTCTCTGAGTTCCCCTGTGTGACTCAAGTGTTGTATGGCACTTCTACTATCAGTAAGAATCCAGATATCTTGATAATTAGTATTTCTGATGGATTTTAAGGCTTCATAGATGGCTATAAGTTCTGATCTGAAGACTGAGCAAAAATCTGGGTTTCTTCTGTTCATTTTCTCAATGCCATTTGTAGTTTTGATGAGACAGCCACTGCCAGTGTGTCCCAACTCATCTCTGCTACCATCGGTATAAATAGTTATTGCATTTTTAGGAATGTTATTAATTATTTCTAATGATAATTGTTTTAAGTATTCTGGATTTTGGTATTGTTTGTTGGTGGGTTCATTTAAAGTGTCATTAAAAATAACATTTTGTAGTGGTTCGCATGGAGAAATTTTTTCTGCTAAATAATTTTTTTCTACTTTATATTTTAAAAATCCATTTCTTTTGGCCAGGTGGAGAGGACCTTCTTTTTTGAGTCTTAGATTGGATTCCCAATTAAGTATGTAATTTGAAGTTCTGTGTTTGTTTCCATAACTCTTGATTTTGTTTATATATTTTGGCAGATTGTAGCTTCTTCTATCCTTTAAGGGCATAATGTCTGCCTCGTAAAGTACAATATCGTTAGGGCAGGTATTTCGAAGACCTGTAATAATTCTAGCTGCACTTAGTTGTATCCTTTCCAGTGATTTTAGATTTGTTTCAGATGCTGTACCATAGATTTGATATCCATATTCCAGGATAGGTCTAATTAGAGATGTGTAAGTTAATTTTAGTGTGGTTGCATCGGCTCCCCACTCTCTTCCTGAAATATATTTCAGGATTTTTAGTCGGTCTCTTCCTTTTCTAATAACTTCTTCAATATGTTTACTGGAGTTAATTTCTGGATCCAGGGTGTAGCCAAGATATTTAGGATGTTTATTATATTGTAATTGTTGTTCTTTCAGAATAATTTTTGGCCTTATTTTGTATAGTTTCTTATCGGTAGTAAAAAGACAGGTTTCAGATTTTTGGGGGTTAAATTCTAATTTATGTTTATTAGCAAATTTTTCTAGGTGGAGAAGAGTCTTGTTCAAATCCCTTTCAGCTTTTTTCCAGTTAGTGTTACTGCTCCATAGAATAATGTCATCAGCGAAAAGTCCAATATTGGTTTTATGTGAAATTTTTTCTTCTATGCCTGCAATAAATAGGGTGAAGAGAGTTGGGCTAAGGACTGATCCTTGTGGTAATCCTTGGTACAATTTGAAGGTTTTAGATAGAGTTCCATTATATTTGACCCTGATGTATCTATTTTTAAGGAAATCATTTATCCAAGTGATAGCTTTTCCATCAATTTTGAAATGCTTGTATAATTTTGTAATCAACTTGTTTTTCCATACTTTATCAAAAGCTTGTGTAAGGTCTAAAAAAGCAGCTATGGTGTGGCTAGTTGGTTTTCTGTTTTGTGCATCTTTTACCTTTTGTGTGAAAAATAAGAGTTGGTCTATTGTCCCATGTCCTTTCCTAAATCCATATTGTTCTTCTGGTAAGAGATTTCTTGTGTCAAGGTGGTAGGTAAGTCGTCTGAGTATAATTTTTTTCCATTAATTTGCAGCAAATACTTGTGAGGGAGATAGGTCGGTAGTTTTTTGGGTCATCAGCAGATTTGTCAAGTTTTTTAATAGGAATTATTGTTGCAGTTTTCCAGTCTTGAGGCAATTTTCCAGTTTTCCAGGAGTTATTGAAAATATCAAGAAGTATTTCTTTGCCATTTTTGCCCAAGTTTGATATCATTTGGCCATGGATTCCATCTGGCCCAGGAGTCTTGTTTAGGTCAGTGTTTTCTAATGCATAATCTAGCTCTTTCATATTGATTTTTTCATGGAAAATATTATGAGTGCTGGTGAAATTTTTACAGTCATGAATAATCTTTCGGGCCTTTTTTTCAACTTTCTTATCTTTTATTTCGAATTTGATTTTACTACTTATTTGATATGAATTACCTAAAAGATTAGCAGCATTTTTGTCATTAGTTGCTGGGGTACCATCCGTATTCTTAATCATATTTGTGTTTTCAGTTTGTGGCTGGGCTCTGTCAATTTGTTTTGCCAAATGCCAAAGTTTTGTATTCGGGTTTCTTGGGTTCAGGTTTTCACAAGTTTGTTTAGTTCTACTCTAGTTCCTGCTACAGTGGGTTCCCAGTCTAGGTGCCAAATATTTCCCCACAACCAGCTAGCTCACTCACAGTGTAGAGGGTGTTGAGGAAGGCCAGGACGGCAGTCAACACCCCGATGATGATGTCAGAGTTGAGCAGGGTGCCGATGCGGCCCATGATGGGCACAAAGGCATGGAAGATGAGCATGGAGGTGTAAGTGCCCAGGGTGGTGGGTACTACTTGCATCAGGAACACACAGAGCAGTGCGTGGGCCCTGGAGGCACCTGCACACACCACACACATGCTGGTGGCCAGGGCAACACTCATTAATGGTAATCCACAATTTGGCTTGCAAGCTAAGGTAACAAGACCCAATCCAAATAAGTTAGATGAGTAGCAAAACAAGGTAACACTATTTATTTAGATTTGGACCTTGTGCTTCTAATCTATAATCCAAATTGTACCTAATCATTAAATGAATAGCATTGAATAAAATTGGGACACATTCTTCAATGGGAGCTTCCTCTCAAACCTCCCTGTAATGATAGAAAAATGAGCTATTCCTGGTCTCAGCAGTTTGGTTCTTTTTCTCCTTGCAAGAATTGGAATAATTTCACACTTCTATTCTAGAAATGTCACACTTGGGTATTGTTGCCAAGGTGTTAGCCATCATTGTTAAACACTTAAACCAGTTTCATTACCAAGACACAAGGAGAGAACAGGAAGGACACCTACCAGGCTGGCCGAAAGGTCCCCACAGCCAGGCCCCAGAGGTCTAATAGCAGTGGGGAAGATAAGGAAGAAGCAGAAGAAGTAGGTGGAGGTGATGGCCACCCCTGCCAGAGGCACGCAGGTGAGGAGGACAAAGAGCAGGCGGGCGGCGTCGAAGTACCGGGCCTTGGTGAGCCACTCCTCCCCTTTCTGCCACAGTGTCAGCGGGCCACCACACCTGGTGCCTGAGAAGACCACCCACCTGGTGGATCAGCACATCTGCCAGCCGGTGCCAGGCCACCAGAGCCAGCACAGAGGGCACCAGGTACAGGCCAGCAATCCAGCGAGGCTGGGCAAACCAAGCCATGGGGGCAGCTTCCAGCAGCTTGGCCACTAGGACGGCAGTCAGCAGGGCGGCCACAAGACTCAGGAGCAGAGAGAGCAGGGCCACTCCCAGCTTGAGGCCTTCACTCCCTGCACAGTGAGACTGACATAGGACCACTCTCCTCATAGCCCAGCAATACTCACAGAGCTTGCCACGGTGACGGGCCCGGTACAAGATGTCAGCCAGCGTGGCTATCACTGCCAAGCCGGCCATGGCCTGCCCCAGAGACAGAGGGAAGATCACCATGAACAGCCCCAGGAAGTCAAAGTACACAAACTGCCGGTTCTCATACAGCTCTGGCTGCTCTGTGTACGGACTCTTCTGGAGCTCCCGCACCAGACCCAAGAGGTTCTCTCCTGAAGCAGACATCCAAGTGGTGACACATTGTATGGAATAACAGCATCCAACTAATGGAGGGAGGGGTCAGTGATATTGCAATGTAGTACAACTTTTCATAACACATTCAGTCTAACTTCTTATATTCAACACTCTAAGGGATTAGAGCGTTTGGATGAATTCAAGTCAGTTTAAGGTGAGTATTAATTTCTCACAACAATAATTTCCAGTGGACACTTTTCTAAGACATCCAAATATTAAATTGTTAAAATAATATTTTAAAAATACTCTTGTAATATATTTTAATTAATAATATGAATTGTGATACCATTGGGCCTTTTTTATTTCATTTATTTAGAATGCTTCATGATTAACTTTTAGTAAGAGACAAAAGTGCTTTAATACATATTTTTAAACATTAAAAATTGGACACGACAACAACAACATGAAATAATTACAAATACAGTAGAACCTCCATGAGAAGACACTTACGCTAGAGGACACTTCTCTGTAAAAAGGACAGTTTTCATTTGAAAAAATACCATTTTTGCTATTTAGCAACTCTCTGGTAAGAGGACACCTCTCCCTAAAGAACCTTTTGGCTCTGCAATTAGGTGTCCTTTACAGGGAGGTTCTACTGTACTAGGCTTATCAAAGTTAATTATTGCAGTGGAAAGAAAGTAAATAAATTTGAGAAACAAATAAATATATATATTTTTTAATCATGAAGAGTATTTAAAGTAATTATTTATGGTTGTTTATACTTTTGGGTGAGAACACTATTCAGCAAGTTCTAGCTGATCAATCTTCAAAAGGAATATTACATGTCTTTCCTTCTCTTATGTTCTTTGTTCAAATAGCAGAACATTACTTTCCAAGACATTTCAATGTTTACGTCTGTGACTTGTAGCTGCTTAGGTTAGGTCATTGAACCAATGCAGCTGTATGATATCTAAATCGTCCATGAGAAAACAAAAATCATGCAAATGAGTGGTGCCACAATGTCACACTTTTAGCCACCAATGTGCATGTGCAAACTTAAGTGGCATGCTACTACTTAAAAAGTTACTTTGCATATGTGCTGCTAACTACAGCAATATTTTTGTTACTGTAATTTGTGTTTAGTGATAAAACAATAATTAACTATTGTCCTTGTCAGAATTAGATTTTTAAAATTATTGTAAACGTCAAAATATCTTTGGCGGAATTACAGAAATTAGACTGTATCTAGTTTTAGAAAGTTTGTAGGGAAGAAATTAATAGGAAAATATAGCCAGAAAAAAATTAGAAGAACATATTTTTCTGTCAAAATGAAGAGAGTATTATTAGGTAGAATCTAATGACAGTAAAATTCTATAAGAGCTAATTTTAAGGAAATGCTAAAAGACCTTTTGAAAATACTACAAAAAAGAAAAGTATATTGTTTAAAGAAAGAACAGAAATGAAACTTCATAAAGGTATTTTCAATTAGACAAAGTCTAAATCCCATAATAGTGAGGTATCTTAATAAAGGAGTCTTCAATACATTGGCAACCTGGCCATGATAACCATAGACCACTTCAGAAAAGCACTGTACTTTCTAAATAGTTAACTCTAGTTAATTGAAATTCTTTCACTGGGAGACTTTGTATCATTGAGCAGCAAGTCCCAAATAATGACATCATTGCTGTGTCCCAACATGCAACCTCAAATTACTAACATATCATTACACTCCATTAAACCACAAATCATTCCTTACATTTTTATTTTGTTGTTCCATTTTGACTTTAATATTTATTATTGCATGTGTTTATGTTATCTAAGAGAATAAATAAACATGTAATCACCACAAATTTGACAAGATTGATTATATTTTGACCACAGACCATTGCAATATGCAACACCTCGTAAAGATCAACCAGTATTTCCCTGTAAGCTGTATTGTAAAACACACGCTAAATTTTTCAAGGAAGTTCCTCAGGCAACAAGCCCAGTCCAGGTCTTCCTACAAGTATTTTAGTCTACCTTGGACTCAGAATCATCTCCTATAAACCTTCTTTGATACCTTGAGACTTCCTCTACCATATATTTATATACACTGGTCCGCAAAATTAAAGGAACAACACATGTTTAAGAAAAAGAAAAGTTATATTAAGGGATATATATCAGGTTTTGGTATATTCAAAAGCTTCCATGAATTAAATGAGTATATAAAACAGAAAAACAAATAAAGTTGTTCCCAATATGCAAAATACCACCGTCTACGTTGAATCCGCCTCCAGCACGTGCCTGAGTCTTTCTCAAAGCGTCCTAATTTTACGCTCCACTAGATTTTTATTGAACCTTTTTGTTTTTTAAAGTTTTCATGGCTTATAGGCAACATTTATCACAAGAAAAAAAATGGCAAGCTATTGGAAGGATGGAAGTAGGCCAATCACAAGCAGAAGTAGCAAGATGGCTTGGAGTGACAATAAACGTTGTCTCAAGGCTTTGGAAAAAATTTAAAACGACAGCTAATGTTGCCAGAACACCCGGACAAGGACGGCCAAGGGTCACAACGTTAAATCAAGACCGTTATTTGAGTCTCCTTGTGCGTCGCAATAGAAGAATGACAGCATCGTAACTACGAAGTGACCTCAATGCAGCAACAGGAGTCTTAGTATCAACTGATACAATACGCAGAAGGCTTCACAAGAAGGGCCTCTATGCTCGACAACCCATAATTTGTGTTCCATTGACACCACCTCAAAAGAGACCAAGGAAACTTTGGTGCAGACAACATGTCGCCTGGAATCCAGATGAATGGAGGCGTGTAATGTTCACTGATGAGTCCAGATTCTCTCTAAACAGCGATTCTCATCGTGTCTTTGTCTAGAGAGAGGTAGGAACCAGAAATAATTTCCGGAATATGGTTGAAAGGGATCCGTACAGAAGCCAAGGTTTTATGGTCTGGGCTGGAATCTTCTTGGGCGGTTGCACAGCACTCCATATATTTCGGCAAGGAACCCTGACTGGACAGAGGTATCGGGACGAGATCTTGGCAGCATAAGTGATGCCTCAAGCATTGGAAATGGGAGAAAACTTTCTTCTAATGGATGATAATGCCCGTCCACATAGGGCTGGTGTGGTCGACACTTTTCTCCAAAACCATGCAATTGCTCGGATGAATTGGCCAGCTCGATCCCTAGACCTAAATCCCATTGAGCATGTATGGGACAACCTAGGACGGCGGATCTCATCCCTCCAACCCCCTCCTAGAAACACTGATGAGCTAGAAACAGCCTTAACACAAGAGTGGGCGTTGATTCCACAGGAGCTGATAAACTCCCTAATTCTTAGTATGGGTCACCGATGTAGATCCTGTCTATCAGTTAAAGACGATCACACCCCATATTAACAACAATGTCCAAGATATTTATGCTCTGACTGCAAGAGGATCATTGCTTGACCGGCTAATTTGCATAAAATACGTGTTAGAATTCTTTGATTTCGGGTATTCTAATCAATAATGGAATAATAAATTTGTGTATAAAATTTCATTGATAAATGTTCAATAAAATTTGAGATAAATGAAAAAAATATGTTGTTCCTTTAATTTTGCGGACCTGTGTACAAAGAAATAGAGAGTTAGTAAATGTACCTCTCATATATATATATAGATGGAATATTTGCCGGGAGGAAATTGATCCATAAAAGCCTAGGGCGCCTATCCAGTCAAAATAAACGTCAAAACCAGATGCCATCTATTGACCGTCACCGCAACTAGCAGCCTCGGGTCAGTGACAAAGCCACAACACCAGCTTTGGCAAAATGAGAAGCATCCACTTAGAGACCATGGTTTCAGGCTAATGGACAGTCAATAGATGACATCAGGTTTTGACGTTTATTTTGACAGGAGATGCACCCTATGCTTCTATGTATATATATATATATAGTTTAAGTATTTTAAAATGTTCTGTGTATTGAGTTTACCACCACATTATAACCGAGAGAAGTGTGTGTCAGCAAAGTTAAGGAAGCAAAAACAAGATCCTCATATTGAGAGAAAAAAATTACAGAAAATCAAAATCATTTATATACAGAAATGGTACAATGTTAAATGAATAGCATCAAGTAACAATGTAACCCTTGATTGGGTTCATTTTATTGGATTTGAACCTGTTATCAACTCACCTGCTCTGAGAAGAGATCCTGAAGTCACAAAGTTCTCAGAATCAAATCTGGTGTGATAAACGTAGCCGTTGCTGGCGAAGGCAAAGTCAAGG